>JARBWK010000019.1:7105697-7566292 GCA_030556195.1 Anolis apletophallus | reverse complement strand
CCCTGCTGCACCCTCAGGGAGCCCCTGTCAGAGCCCCAGCCGGGAGAAGAGCGGTACCCTCTTGATGCCAGGGGACTCGGGCAATGATGGCCTCTCACTCCTTTCCGACCGCTTGTCAAGTTACTCTCCCCATCATTTCAAGAGGAGCGTGGTGGAAGCCATGCAGTGCCAGGCGAGGAAAATGTACAATTACGACAAGATTTTGGCCACTAAGAGAAACCTGGACCACGTGAACAAAATCCTCAAAGCCAAGAAATTACAGCGGCAAGCACGGACTGGCAATAACTTTGTCAAGCGCCGGCCTGGCCGGCCTAGGAAGTATCCCTTGCCCTCGGTAGTTTCATCACACGTCCTTCAAATGAACCGGTTTCTCAGCCAAGAGCTGGAGAGCGGAGACCAAGGTTACTTGCTCCACCGTGGCCCCGATACTGTCAAAGATGCCATAGAATCCGTGGTTCAGGGAGTGAATGTGAAGGGCTGGAAAAGGAAGAGGTGGCAGGAAGAGGAACAGGCCAGGAAAAGGCAGAAGCCTCTGCCAGAGGATGAAGAAGAGAGCAATAAAAGGTAATCCCTTTGTGTTTGCATACTGCTATCCCATCGGTAGATGGGATAAAGGAAACTCTTTGCTCAGATAAATAAATGAGTATGCTCGGTAGCGCAGCGGGTTAAACTGCTGAGCTACTAAACTTGCTGACCGAAAGGTTGGCGGTTCGAATCCAGGGACCGACTGAACTCTTGCTGTTAGCCCCAGCTTCTGCCAATCTAGCAGTTTGAAAACATGCAAAATGGAGCAGATCAGTAGGTACCTGTGTTTTCACAGATGTATTTTATTGTGTTTATTGCTTTTATTGTGTTTATTTTTTGATGTTGTTCGGGCACGGCCCTATGTAAGCCGCTCCGAGTCCCCACCGGGGAGGTGGATGCGGGTTAGAAATAAAGTTTTATTATTTATTATTATTATTACGTTTCTGAAGGGAAGTTAATACGCTCCATGCAGTCATGCCAGCCACATGACCTTGGAGGTGTCTATGGACAACACCAGCTCTTCGGCTTAGAAATGGAGATGAGCCCCCGAGTTGGACTTGACTAGACTTAATGTCAGGGGAAAACCTTTACCTTTACTACCAGTCTGCACCAGAGTATAACTGTTGTGGTACAGTTGCTTTAAACTTTTTCTCATTATTGGCCTTTCTGGCTGAGAATTCTGTAAACTGCAGCTTTGATCTCTAAAACCATATATAGTTCAAACATAGGTTATGTCAGTTATTCCCAACCTTTTTTGAGCTGCGGCACACTTTTAACATTAAAAAAATCCGGGGGCACACCATCAACCAAAATGACACAAAATGACACTCTAACACAGTAAAGAGCGGCTCAGGGATGGTGGCCTGCTGGGAGCAGTTGCTGGGAGTGCCGAAGCTGGGGGAGGGGGAGGAGCCAGGCCGTGCCATGCCCCGCCCCCCCCCCCCAGCTTCAGCGCTCACACAGCTTTGCCAGCCTTAAGGGGCAGTGCCAAGCCAGCATTGTGCTGCCTCTGCCACTGCTGGCTTGGCACTGCCCCTCAAGGCTGGCAAAGCTGTGTGAGCGCTGAAGCCGGGGTGGGCGCCATGCCCTGCCCCCTCCCCCCGGCTTCAGCTCTCCCACAGTTTAAGGTGCGCGGAGGAGGAGGAGCATGAGTGGTGGACGGGCTTCAGTGGGCGGGGCTCCTGCTCTGCGCGGCTTCAGCGAGCGAGGGGCGAGAGTCATGGTGGGAGTCATGGCGGATTGGAGGCTGGCTGGGGAAACAGCCGAAGGAGGCGGCGCCCCGGCCCCCTCTTCTTTTTCTTTGCCGCCGCCTGGCCCTTCCTCCTCCTCCCCCAAGCAGCAGGAGTTCGGCAGGGGGAGAGGGGAAGGAAGGGGGGCAGAGAGCTTTTCTCGCGGCACACCTGATGATCACTCACGGCACACTAGTGTGCCACGGCACACTGGTTGAGAAACACTGGCTTATGTGAAAGGCTGATGTCTCCTTTACAAATCAACCTGTGCTTGGAGATCTACTGGGCAGGCCCTTCTCTGTCACATCAACCTCAATGATATAGCACAGAACAAGGTCTTCTCAGTGGCTTCCTCTAGGCCAGTGGTTCTCAACATTCCTTAATGCTATTCAGTTCCTCAAGTTGTGGTGATTCCCAACCATAAAATTATTTTTGTTGCTACTTCATAACTATGGTTTTGCTACTGTTATGAGTAGTCATGTAAATATCTGATATGCAGGATGCATTTTCATTGTTACAAATTGAACATAAATGAGCATAGTGATTACTCACAATAACAATATGAAATTATATATTGTAAAATAGATTTTTCGAATTACAAATGAATGAAGTTTTGTCTTGAAGCATGGTGTAGCATGAATCCTATGGAAAGCAATGGTTTTAACCTGGATTGTTCCCTCTTGTAGCCTATGGGCTTTGATGCAGGACCATAAAACCCCATGAAAAGCAATGGTTTAAACCTGTCTCCCTGTCTCTTGTATCCTATGGGGCTCGGTGCAGAATATTAGGATCTCATGGAAAGAGGTAGTTTTAAATTGGATCCCTGTCTCTTTTATTCTATGGGGCTCGGTGCAGAACATTAGGATCCTATGGAAAGCAGTGGTTTTAAGCTTGATGGGGATGGGGGCTGTCTCCTGTGAATGGGGGGGCTCCTCTCGCCCCTCCCACTCCTCAATTTTTCCAGAAATGTTCCCCCAGCAGCACCCCCGAACTCGCTTGTGTCTCCCACTTCCAGAAGCCTCTTCCTTTGCCCAACGGCCATGCGAAGCCTTCCCTCCCACTCCTTCCTCCATCGTTTGTTTCTCCTCTTCCTTTCTCTCGAGCCTTCCTGCCTGCCTTCTCTGAAGAGACCATTCTGCCTTGCCCCGCATTGGCGGAGGCGGCTAGGGGTGATGAGAAGGCGCCTCTAAATGTTGCTCCCAGCGCCTCTGCCTGCCGGGCTCGGGGAGGAGGAGCTGGGAGGCCCGGAGAGAGGCCGAGAGGTAGGCTTGTCGCTGCCTTCTCTCTCCAGCCTTCCTTGTGGGCCATGTCTGCTGCTGTTTTTGTGAGGCTCCAAGCCAGGCCCGAGTTAACACCTTTTTGCCCCCTTTAAGCCAACCTCTACCCCCCCCCCTGCTCCCCACACCACTCAGACCCTCACTTGACTGGCTTTTGCCATTGTGCTTCCGGAGCAGAAGGGAAAGGTCCCCAGTCCCACCGGATGGAAAGCTCCACTGTGCTCTGAAGGTCTTCCCGGGAGGCTTGGGGAGAGCGCAGCGGGTGCAAACTCGCTCCAAAGGCGCGCATGAGGGAGAGAGAAAGAGAGAGTTGTCCGTTTGGTGTGCGCTCCCGCAGACCGAGGGAGGATTCAGGTTGGGGTTTGTGCGGCTTTTGTTCAGCTGCTCCCAAAGGCAGGAGAGCGAGACCCTGGCCTTGATCCTTCCCTCCCTCCCGCGGGTCTCTTTGGCCAAGCAGGCTGCCCCGGTTTGGTCCGGGAGCGCAGGAGCGAGCCTGGGTTGGTGTGGTCTCGTGCTGGGGACCTGGGAGAGGTCCACCCAAGCAACACCCTTTCTCTCCCCTCTCCATCCCTCCCTCTCTTCCTTCTTTACTTTCTTTCCTCCTATTTGCCTCCTACTCCTCCTTCTCCCCTCCCTCCCACCGCCCTCTCCCGGACTCTGCCGCTCAGCTCTGGCTGCAGGAATTTACAGTCTGCCACCAGGGGAGCCAGGCAAGTCACCATGGAGACGGCTTCCCTGGGAGCCAGGAGGTCAGGCCAGCCAGAGACCCGCGGGCAAATCAATGGATCCATGCGAGGGCCACGCCGCAGCCCAGAGAGCGAGAGATGGAGGGGACAGAGCAGAGACTTTGCCGGGAGAAGGAGTGAGGAGGGGCATGAGAAAGGGGGAAAGAGGGGCACGGACCAGTTGGTTTTTTTGGTCCATGATCTGCGCCCCCCCCCCCCCTCGGCTTGCGCCCCTAGGCCATGGCCTAGGTTGGCCTTATGGGTAATCCGGGCATGCTCCAAGCCTCCTTTGACAGGAGGATCAAAAAAGCCTCAGAAAAGCCAGGAAGCCATTCGGAGGGGGGGGGGGGGCCCCCCAAGAAAAAGACATATAATAACAATTTAACAATTAAAAACATACAATTGCAGCCTCAGCGTCATGTTGAAATCAGTTTCCATCACATCGTCGTCATGTGATGGACTAGAAGCTAGACTGGAATCCTTTCAACTGTCTTTTTGCAGACAAGTAAAGGTGTTTGTGTTTTGATATGCATTTGATGACTGACTGGATAAGGTCTGTCTCACTTTAGCAATATGCTAGATCTTGCTAGATCACTATTGTTGTGGTGATGTAGGTATACATGTTTAATGGTGCAGGTTTCAATCTGGTTTAAATTTTTTGATTGCTTGATCTCATTTTAACTTTTGCATCTTGTTGATTCAGCTGTATTTTTAATTGGTTATAGGCTGTTTTTGAGTCCCGAATTATGGAAAAGATGTCATAGAAATAACAGTGATGGTGATGATAATAACAATACCCACAAGGAGAGGTGGGTAATACATGTATATTTATTATTAATAATAATAGCAATAACAAGGACTAATAAAGGGAAATATTTCTTCACCCAGAGGGTCATTGGGTTATGGAATTCACTTCCAGAGGAGGTTGTGACAGCTGTCAGCCTGGACAGCTTCAAGGCAGGATTAGACAGATTCATGGATACCAAGGGAATCAGTAGTTACTGAAATGGACATCCAAGTGCCACCTCTGTGTTGATTGAGGCAGGCAGGATTTCCCCGGGTACTGGTTGTGGGGGGGGGGAGCAGGTGAGGGTTTTGCCCTCCTTTCTGCTAGAGATCCCCGTGTACAACTAGTGGGCCACTGTGTGACACAGAATGCTGGACTAGATGGGCTGAGGCCCGATTCAGCATGGCTCTTCTTATGTTCTTATGTTCTTATGTAATGATTGAAATCATCATTATATATTGTTGTCATCAAACATATACATACATTACTACATCAGATGGCATTATTATTATTTATTGCATTACTGAGATAATTATTATTGTTTATTGTTGTGGCATATATAATTAAATATGTAAATACACACCACAGCTTTCCATGCTGAACTTAGAGGCTTCTACGGATAATACCTGCTCTGTGGCCTATATATGGAGATGAGCCCCACCACACCAGAGTCAAATACAAGCAGAAACCTTTACCTATACACACCACCACAACAATTAGCAATATATCTATACACATAATAAAAGCATGAACATGATAAAAGTCATTGATTTCTATAGTTTTAAATTGTTATATATGAATTTTATTATGTGATTTAACCTGTTTTAAACGATGTATTTATGTGGACCTGGAACTGACTTGGCACACAGAAGCCCCATGACCAACAAAAAATACTGGAGGTCTTTGGAGGGATTTAGAGGAGGTGTAATTCACCTACATCCAGAGAGCACTATGAACCCAAACAATGATGGATTTGGGCCAAACTTGGCATGCATACCCAATATGCCCAAATTTGGATACTGGTGGGTTTTGCGGGGAATTGGCCTGGACATTTTGGAGTTGTAGTTACTGGGATTTATAGTTCACCTGTAATTAATGAGCACTCTGAACTCCACCAATAAGATGGACCTTGACCTAACTTGGCATACAGAGCCCCCATGACCAACAAAAAATACTGGAGTCTTTGGGGAAAATTCCCTTTGATTTGTGGACTTGTAGTTCACCTGCAGCCAGAGAGCAGTGTGAACCCAAACACCGATGGATCTGGACCAAACTTGGCACTCATACCTGATATGCTGAAATTTGATTCCTGGAGAGGTTGGGGGGGGGGGGGGACTGACTATTTTTGAGAGTTGCAATTCATCCATAACCAGATAAACTGTGACTTCCACCTATGATGGACCAGCACCAAACTTGGCACACAGAACCCCCATGACCCCCATGTTGTGGCATGTATAATTAAATACGTATCATTAAACATGTGTATATACACCACCACAGCAATTAGCAATATTTCATCATCGTCACCATCACCTGAAGGCCTTTTCTCTAATATCTGAACATAAAAAGTAGGCTGAAGCAGCTTTGTCGTCAATCCCAGTCTTTTCTCCTCTGATTGGGAATAGTATACAAAGCAGTTATTCTCCTTTTGTTGTTTCTAAGTGAAAACAAGACTTGAAACACTATTAAAAACACATACAATAAGATTCACAGAGTTAAATTACAAGTTAAAAGCCACTGAAGAAGAAGAAATTTATGGCCTTGAAGAGAACATTTATGTCCAAGGCACTTACTTTTTTAAGTATATCAATCAGTGGAAGTCTCCTGAAGTTAATTGCCACTCAGGGCTTTCTCCACTTAAGAATTTGGCCTCTGCTTCGTGTTTATGCAATACCTAGAAATACAGAAATGATCTCAGTCATGCAGTTGATCCTTTGTGAATTCTTTATATACTCAGTTTCAACCTTCTAAGGTTGAAAATAGTTTAAAAAATCTAAAAAGTATATCTTGTTTTTGCCATTCTGTATAAGGGACACCATTTTATTATACTACTAGCTTTAGTACCCAGTGTTGCCCAGGTTATTTTAAAAAGTCAAATTTTAATTATACAAAATGTACGGTATAAGGTTGTGGATTAACTACAACTCACATCATGCCAGGTTAACCCCCTGAAACTCCATCAATACTTAAAGTTTGTTACATTGGGCAAGTTTGCTCTTGATCAGTGGTTCCCAAAGTGGACAGTACCGCCCCCTGGTGGGTGGTGGGGCAATCCAAGGGGGCGCTGGGAGGCTCAGGAGAATTTGGGGGGCACTGAACCCCTGTAAGGGGCGGTGGCGTGAGTCAGGCTTGCTTGCCACTTGCAGGGTCGTGCGCTTGCGAAGACTTCCCCATTCAAAGAATGAGGCAATACACAGGACTGCGCCATGGGCAGGGTTGACGAGAGGAAGGAGGTGCATGCTGCGGTTTCCATGGCAACGGCTGTCCGGGGATTCCAACTCGCAGGGACACAGTCGCAAGTGTGCAATCCCTGGGCAGGTGTTGCCGTGGAAACTTCAGCACACGCCTCCTTGTTAACACCGCCCATGGCGCAGTCCTGTGTATTGCCTCTTCCAATGGGGACGTCCTCGCAAGCGCGCCTTGCTGAGCCCGGGGCAGGGCGAGCGGGAGGCGCTTTTCAAGGTGGGCCTCGCTTGTCCATTGCCGGCTCCTTCTTTTTTTTAATGCCATAAAAACAACATGCAATTAAAATAACATTTAAATTAACATTAAAACACATTAAAACATTTAATTTTACAAAAAAGGTAGAAACATTAATACATATATCTTTCTGTTTAATTGCCATTAAAATAAAATAAAAAAATTTCTAGGGGGGCGGTGAGTACATTTTTTTTCTGGAAAGGGGGCGGTAGGCCAAAAAAGTTTGGGAACCACTGCTCTACATGCATCATTGGTAGGGTTCAGTGTGCTCTCTGGCTACAGGGTAAACTATAACTCCCACAATGGTGAGTCAGTCACCATTGAGTTAGTCATGGGGGTTCTGTGTGCCAAGTTTGGACCAGTTTCATCATCAGTGGAGGTCACAGTTTCTCTAGTTGTGGGTGAACTAGAACTCCCAGAAAGGAAGGTCAGTTCCCCCCACCCCTCCAGTAATAAAATTTGGGCATATCAGATATGAGTGCCAAGTTTGGTCCAGATCCATTGGTGTTTGGGTTTACAGTGTTAACTGGATGTAGGTGAACCCAAATCAAGGTAAACTTTACCCAAAGACCTCCAGTATTTTTTGGTCATGGAGGTTCTGTGTGATAAGTTAGTTCCAGCTCCATCGTCGGTGGAATTCAGAGTGCTCTTTGGTTGTAGGTGAACTATACATCCCAGTACCTACAACTCCTATAAATCATTGTGAATTCTCCCCAAACTTCTCTAGAATGTTTAGTTGCTGATCAATTCCTCTGTTTGCTGTGTGCCATAGAAAAGCATAGGGAAGGGTTATGGGAGAGACTGTGTTCGGAGTCATGCACATTCTGCACCATTGGAGGAAGTAAGAAACACTTGAATGTCTATGGTGGAGGAAAAACAGAAAATCTATGAGGAAATGGTCCCCACATGAAATCCTTCACTTGGGTGGTGGGCAGTGTGGTGTTGGTGAAGGACATTGGCAGGGCTCTTCTACATGTTTACAATGCTCTCTATAATCTGCAATGTCATTGGAGGGAAGGCCATTGGTGTCTCCTTAGTAGTGGGAGCTATTCATAGAATCATAGAATTGGAATAGACCTCGTGGGCCATCCAGTCCAACACCCTGCCAAGAAGCAGGAAAATTGCATTCAAAACACCCCTAACAGATGGCCATCCAGCCTCTGTTTGAAAGCCTCCAAAGAAGGAACCTCCACCACACTCCAGAGCAGAGAGTTCCACTGCTGAACAGCTCTCACAGTCAGGAAGTTCTTCCTAATGTTCAGTTGGACTCTCCTTTCCTGCAATTTGAAGCCATTGTTTGACATCTTAGTCTCTAGGGCAGCAGGAAACAAGCTTGCTCCCTCTTCCCTATGACTTCCTCTCACATATTTATATATGGCTAACATGTCTCCTCTCAGCCTTCTCTTCTTCAGTGGGAGCCTGTCTGCGTAAGTGGAGACCCCAGCCACATATATATGTACATACATACATATTTTCCCTTTTATTATGTGTATAGATAGATAGATTATTTATAATGGGACTTGAGCATCCATGGAGTTTTAGATGATCTATGCCGGGAGCTCGACAGGGGGAGTGTGTCCCTGTTGGTTCTGCTAGACCTCTCAGCTGCTTTCGATACTGTTGACCACAGTATCCTTCTGGGTCGCCTTGCAGAAATGAGGCTTGGGGGTACTGCTTTGCATTGGCTCCAATCCTTCCTGGAGGGTCGTACCCAGAAGGTGTTACTGGGTGACACCTGTTTGGCTCCGCAACCTTTGTCTTATGGAGTCCCTCAGGGTTCAGTACTGTCCCCAATGTTATTTAACATCTACATCAGGGGTGCTCACACCTTTTCAGCATGCAAGCTACTTATAAAACAACCAAGTTAAAATGATCTATCTACCCACTACTCAGAGAGCCATAAAAGCTAAATATTTGGAAATTTATTTCAGTGAGAGTTATATAATATATTTTAAGACTGAATTCAATTAAATGTGAGTATAATAAGCCCCTGAATTTATTCATAATAATAATGATGATGATAATATTCATTCAGCCTCTGCTGCTACTACTACTACTAATAATAATAATAGTAATAACAACAACAATAGGTTTCTAGAGTAGAAGGAGACCTCCAAGGGCCATCCAATCCAACCTCCTTCTGCCATAAGGGAAAAACACAATCAAAGCATTCCTCACAGATTGCCATTCAGCCTCTGATGATAATAATAATAAGAATGGGTTCCTAGAGTAGAAGGAGACCTCCAAGGGCCATCCAGTCCAACCTTCTTCTGCCATAAGGGAAAAACACAATCAAAGCATTCCTCCCAGATGGCCATTCAACCTCTGGTAATAACAACAACAACAACAATGGGTTCCTAGAATAGGAGGAGACCTCCAAGGGCCATCCAGTCCAACCTCCTTCTGCACCTGGGCGGCGTCGGGAGCCTGCGGGAGCCTTCCTCCCGCCCTGCCTGCGATCTACCAGGATGCCCTATGCGATCTACCAGTAGATCGCAATATACCTAATTAGCACCCCTGATCTACAGGGGAGAGATCATTCAGACTTTCGGACGTCCAGATCTGTCACTCCTTCCCACCTGTCACTAAGGAGGCTGTCCAGACTTTGAACCGGTGCTTGGCTGCTTTGTCGAACTGGATGAGGGCTAGCAAATTGAAACTTAATTCAGACAAGACAGAGATCCTCCTGGTCAGTCAAAAGGCCAAACAGGGCATAGGGTTACAGCCTGTGTTGGACAGGGTTACACTCCCCTTGAAGACGCAGGTTCGCAGCTTGGGAGTGATCCTGGACTCATGGCTGAGCCTGGAACCCCAGGTCTCGGCGGTGGCCAGGGGAGCTTTTGCACAGTTAAGACTCGTGCGCCACCTGCGCCCATACCTGAAAGTCTGATCTGGCTACGGTCGTCCACGCTCTGGTCATATCCCGAATAGATTACTGCAACGCACTCTACATGGGGCTGCCTTTGAAGACAGTTAGGAAATTGCAGCTAGTCCAATGGGCAGCAGCCAGATTATTAACCGGAGCTACATACAGGGAGCATAACACCCCTCTGTTGTGTCAGCTCCACTGGCTGCCTGTCCACTTCCGAGCCCAATTCAAAGTGCTGGTTTTGACCTTTAAAGCTCTATACCAGTGGTTCTCAACCTGGGGTCCCCAGATGTTTTTGGCCTTCAACTCCCAGAAATCCTAGCATCTGGTAAACTGGCAGGGATTTCTGGGAGTTGTAGGCCAAAAACATCTTTTACTTTACTTTATTTCGGATTTCTATGTCGCCGACTCCCAGAGGCTCGCGGCGGCTTACAAGAGCCGAAGGCACAATAAAACAGGCAGTAATACAATAAAATGGTTAAAAACAGGTGAACACAATAAAATAAGGACCCCAGGTTGAGAACCACTGCTCTATACGGTTCTGGCCCAGCGTACTTGTCCGAATGCATCTGCCACTACGTCCCACCTCGTAATTTAAGATCAGCCGGGGAGGCCCTGCTCTCGCTCCCGCCAACTTCTCAAATGCGGTTGGTGGGGACGAGAGAGAGGGCCTTCTCGGTGGTGGCTCCCCACCTGTGGAATGTGCTTCCAAGCGACATACGATCAACCCCATCTCTCCTGGCATTCAGGAAAAAAGTGAAATCGTGGCTCTGGGACCAGGCTTTTGCACATTAGCACAATGCAGCACTTTGGATTGGAATTGGAATTGGTAAGTTAATGGTTATGGCTCAATGCTTATGTGATGGACGGAACTCTTTTTAACTTAAGTGTATGTGTATTATGTGTTGATGCTAATTGTATTTTAATCCTGAATGTCTATGGTTTTATATTGTATTTATATTTATTTATTTTATTTATTATTTATTATTTCGCATTTGTTCGCCCCCAAGGACTTACAACAGTTCGTAAAATACAATTGTCAGATAACTCATAAACCACAGTAATACCATTAAGATGGAATTACAATTAGATATTGTGTATCGGCATCAAATTATTGTCTTTTGTTAGGCCGCTTTGAGTCCCCCCTCGGGGGTTGAGAAGAGCGGGGTAGAAATGATATAAATAATAATAATAATAGAGTTTGTCCTGGAAGAAAACCTCAATGGATACTGAAAGCTCACTATACTCATTTTGGTGGCATTTAGATTAACAGTTTCAGAGAAAATAGCACACAGGCATTATTTTCGGTATGACCCTCATACCATTAGCATTTTCAAGCTAGAACACTTGACACAAATACAGTACAAATTGCTGCCATTTCCATCTGTTGCTCTGCACAGACAATGTTGGTGAGACTTTTTCAAGCCTACATTTGCCCAAGGGAGTCTTCCAGAGCAGACATGCTCTTACTCTGAGAAGCACTCGCATGCAACTTATTCTATCCAGAGCCCACACGCAAAATTCTTGAATGGCTTCCAAGGTAAAGAATACTTTTGCTCACAAGACGAGTGACTCATGAGCATTTCCTATTCTATTTTCCTTAAAGGAGAGATCAGAAACCTCTTCTTTAAACCCAGGGAGCGGTTGAGTCTCATTACCAGTGCAGCTCATAAATAACTTTCCCTGAGTGAGGAAGACACTTAGCATTTGACTTCTGGTTGCTCTTAACCAGTGTTTCCCAACCTTTTTTGAGCCGCGGCACATTTTTTACATTTACAAAATCCTGGGGCACACCACCAACCAAAATGACACAAAATGACACTCTAGCACAGTAATACATATAGTTAATATGTTTTAAAATGTATTTATACACTCAGTGTGAACCCTGGGCCCGTTTTGATGAACACAACATACAGTAGATATCCTGGCAGGAATGGCAGAAAGACACAAACTTCCCACACAGAACTCCCATAACCAATAGAAAATGCTATAAGAGTTTGGTGGGGATTGACCTTGAGTTTTGGAGTTGTAGTTCACCTATATCCAGAGAGCACTGTGGACTGAAACAATGTTGGATCAGGACCAAACTTGGCATGAATACTCAATATGCCCAAATGTGAACACAGATGGAGTTTGGGGAAATAGACCTTGACATTTGGGAGTTACAGTTTCTGGGATTTATAGTTAACACACAAACAAAGAGCATCCTGAACTCTTGCAACAATGGAATTGAACCAAACTTGACATATTGAACTCTCATCACCAAGTGAGAGTACTGAAAGGGTTTGCTTGGGAATTGACCTTGAGTTTGGAAGTTGTAGTTCACCTACACCCAGAGAGCACTGTGGACTGAAATAATGATGGATCTGGACCACACTTGAAATGAATACTCAATATGCCCAAATATGAACGCAGATGGAGTTCAGGGGAAATAGACCTTGCCATTTGGGAGTTGTAGTTGCTGGGATTTATAGTTCCCCTACAATCAAAGAGCATTCTGAACCCCACCAATGATAGAACTGGGCCAAAATTCCCAGACAGAACCCCCAGGTGGCTCCCTTCCTGAATGGCTCTCTCCCTCTTCCACACCAGAAGGGAAGGCACTCACTTGGTCCGCGGTTGCCTGCCTGCCTGCCTTCCTTCTTTCCTGCGGTTCGAAAGAAGAAGCCGGTGGGCCTGCCTCAGACTGTGCTCCTTCCACTTCCGTTCCCTGCCCTCCCTCGATTGGAGGCTGGCTGGGGAAACGGCCAAAGGAGGCCTCTTCTTCTTCTTCGCTGCCGCCCGGTCCTTTCCTCCTCCTCCTCCTCCCCCAAGCAGCAGCAGTAGGAGTTTGGCAGGAGGGGAAAGAAAGGGGGGAAGAGTGGTTTTTCTGTGGCACACCAGGTGATCGCTCACAGCACACTAGTGTGCCGCAGAACAGCGGTTGGGAAACATTGCTCTTAATAGTAGTAAGATTTTTTTGGGGGAAGAAGCTGTTCCATGTTTTGCACAGTGAAGTAAACCAGAGCGGAGATGATATTGAATTCATTGCAAAATGCATTGCTCGTAAAAAGACCATGATGCAAATAGGAATTTTATAGACGCTCACATTCATTAAAATACACTTTTAAAATCACAAGGGAAATGTTTATGCTTTCTATTTCTCCTGCAGTCCAGGGAGATGGTCCTTAAGATTTGCCTTGACATTGCAGCTCTGTATGTGTGTATATCTACACTACCGTGAAGATATACTTCAAGTCAACTGTCAACATACATTGCATAAATTGTATTTTAATTACTGTATATTTTAACTTTATATCCATACACTAATATTTAAATGCTTTCTTATTTTGGTATTTGCTTTGTTTTAAATTGTCATTAGATTGTGTGCCACCTTGAGTCTCCACAGGGAGAAAAGTGGGGTGTAAATAAAGTTGTTATAACAACAGCGACAACAATAAGAATTACAACAACATATGGCAACATACTCTGGTTTCTCTTCAGATCGTATTGCAACATATGGCAGCCCCATGAATTTCAACGAAATTTCTTATGCAAGGAATATTCAGAGGTGGTTTTGTCAGTTACCTTTTCTGAAATATCACGTACCTTACCTGTCATTTGTTGGCAGTCTTTTGTCTAAGGACTAACCAGGCTTGACCCTGCTTAGTTCCCAAGATCAGGTGTAATCTGGTTCATTTAGACCAGGGTTGCTCATTAGGTAGCTCGGGAGCTACTAGTAGATCTTCAGCCCTCTTCCAGGTGATCTTCGGGCCTCACCAGCCGGATGGGGCACTCCTGCCATTCGCGCGCACACCCTGCGCGCACGTGCACTCCTGCTGCTGGCTTCCGCTCTCGCAGTGCTTCTTTCACCTGCGGGGCATTGCAGGAAGAAGGAAGCACGAGGCAGGGCCTCTGGAAGGAGCGCCCTGCCTCTCTCTCGTCCAGAAGCAGCTGTGCAGCCTCCGTTGCCAGCGAGACAGGCAGGGCGGAGCGCTTCCTCTGGATGCCCCGCCTCGCGCTTCCTCCTTCCTGCAATGCCCCGCAGGCGGAAGAAGCGCTGCGCGGGTGAAAAACAGTGCACGGGAGCGCGCGGCAGTGGGGGCAGGTAGATCTTTTGGACTTGGTTGCTTTAAGAGTAGCTCGCATGCTGAAAAAGTGTGAGCACCCCTGAGTTAGACCCTTTATCACAGATGTAAGAGAAGGGTTGAACATAGCTTCCTTCCATGCGGAAGTCCTCATGAGCCTACCTCTCTAATTGTTAATTTTATAAAAATAATGTAGCTTGGGTACCCAGTGTTGCCCGGGTTATTATTTATTTATTAGTTCAATTTATTTATTAGTTCAATTTATTAGGAAAACTCTTTTGTTTATTTTACAAAATGCATAAGGTTGTGGATGTACTACAACTCCCAGAAACTCAATCAATACTTAAAGTTTGTCATGTTGGGCAAGTTTGCTCTAGATCACTGGTTCTCAACCTTTGGGCTCACAGGTGTTTTGGTCTACAACTCTCAGAAATCCCAGCCAGTTTACCAGCTTTTCGGATTTCTGGGAGTTGAAGGCCAAAACATCTGGGGACGCACAGGTTTAGAATCGCTGCTCTAGATGCATCATCAGTGGGATTCAGTATGCTCTCCAGCTGCAGGATGAATTACAACTCCCACCATGGTGGGTCAGTCCCATCAAATCCCTCCAGTATGTTCAGCTGGTCATGGGGATTCTGTGTGCCAAGTTAGGTCCAGGTCCACCATTGGTGGGGTTCAGAGTGCTCTTTGATAGCAAGTGAACTATAAATCCCAGTACCTACATCTAACAAATGTCAAGGACAATTCCACCAAACCCACCAGTATTCAAATTTTGGCATATCAGGTATGCGTGCAGAATTTGGTTCAGATCCATTCTTGTTTGCATTCACTGTGCTCTCTATAATTCCTATAAATTAAGGTAAATTTTCACCAAAGCCCTCCTGCTTTTTTTGTTGGTCATGGGGATTCTGTGTGTCAAGTTAGTCCCAGGGCCATCGCTTGTGGGGTTCAGAGTGTTATTTGATTGCAGGTGAACTATAAATCCCAGTATCTACAATGACTATAAATTAATATGAATTTCCCCCAAACCTCTCCAGTTTTTTCCTTTGGTCATGGGGGTTCTGTGTGCCAAATGTGGCCCAGGCACATTCTCAGTAAGGGTCATAGTGTTCTGACTTGATGCAGGGGGAACTACAACTCCCATCATGTTGACTCAGGGGAGGACATTGGCAGAGGCGCTTGCTATAACCTGCAATGTCATTGGAGGGAGGGCTTTTGGTAGCTGCTCAGCACTATGGGTTAAAAATGTTTGTGGCAGTGGGAACCTGTCTGTGGAAGTGGGTACCTCAGCCACATACACACATGCATATTTTCACTTTTATTATACAATTACATAATTCAAGTTAAGTCTTAGTTGGGTCCTTACCTACAGCAACCAAGGGAGTTCCAAAGGGCTTATGCTCACTCT
Organism: Anolis apletophallus; assembly: GCA_030556195.1. Taxonomy (NCBI): domain Eukaryota; kingdom Metazoa; phylum Chordata; class Lepidosauria; order Squamata; family Anolidae; genus Anolis; species Anolis apletophallus. The sequence continues at coordinate 7,550,705 of JARBWK010000019.1, read as the reverse complement.
GCCTCCCTTTTTTGCGTTTCTTCCAGCCCCAAAAGCCGACTGATCCAGTTAAAGAAAGAGAAGCTGGAATACACTCCTGGAGAGCATGAGTACGGCTTGTTCCCAGCACCTATTCACGTGGGTGAGTGAGATCTTTGTGAACAATTCATGCTATGAAGGGTCTGGCATTGGACTTCTTGAGGGTGAAGCAGAGGTTATCTTTTCCAAAGATGTTAAGAGCCATGGCTCTGGACAGCGAAGAGCACCTCAGCAGGAGCACTAAGCATTTCCCAGTCTTGTTTGAGGAACAGTATCCACGTAATTGATAGCTGTTCATGTTCTGGCAGGGGAGGATTCAAGGAGAACACAGATCCACATGTCTAAGAGGCTTGGGGCTACTCTTAACCCAAAAGGATTGTAAGAGAAGGAAATGTCCATGAGATATCATTTCAATAGTGATGTTAGCGCTGTGTGCCATTTCCAAATGGAGGTATTGTGGAAGATTGCACCATAATGAAACTGATCTCTTTGTTAGCCTGCCACTTCTACATTTTATTAGCCTGTCTTAGTCTTTAAATGCTCTCCCACAATTAGAGAGGGCATTGTGTTTAGAAAGATGGAATAACAAATTCCCCCAAGTCACTTTTGCGTTGTTCAAAGGACTCACTTTTTTTAATCCCACGTGTAATGCTGTCCATTTGGATTTCTTCCCAACTCCAATCTCACAGTCTCAATATGATTTTATATCTACACAAACTTGAGCCCTGCATTTCCATAGCAGAATAGTCATGTTCATATATGAAAAACACAAACAAAACAGAAGACAGCGCTGTATCAGATCTAATTCTTACATGTTGAGATTAGTCATGGGCCCGAAATTTGTCTTTTGTGTTTCTGTTTCGTTCCGTCCATTCAGATGGCATGGAACGGGAAGGCCCCTCCTGAAATGAAAATAAACTCTATATGAACCGTGAGCAGGTACTGCCTCCATGCCTACTTTTCAGATTGATTGCTGTATGCTTAGGCCCAGAGTGCTGGGGCCTGGCAGGGCCTGTAGCCGAGCATCGAGTAAGGTGCGCTCCTTCCTTGGTGCTCTGCTGCAGGCCTTGCAAGGTCTGGGCACATAGGCCCAAAGCCTGCACAGTAGGCCCAGGCACTTTGGGCCTACATGCTGGGACCTGGCAGGGCCTGCAGCTGAGCGCCAAGTAAGGATCACTCCTTACTTGGCACTCGGCTACAGGCACTCCAGCACTTTGGGTCTATGGGTGCAGGTTTTGGGCCTACACACCCGGTTCTTCAGCCAAGCACCGAGTAAGGAGCGCTCCTTTGGGCCTACGGGTGAAGTCGTTCCCTCCCCCAATAATGGGCTGAAAGAAAACAGATCTTTCGGTACAAAAAACAAATATCTGCCGTCTCGATTTTGGGAGGCTCAATCAAAATGGATTGGGGGGCCCACCGAAAGCCGGGCCAAAATTTATATTTATTTATTTATTATTCCATTTTATATACCGCTCCATTCCCATAGGCTCTGGGTGGTTCACACAATGAACATATGCAGTAGAAACATAATAAAACAACAATAAAACATCAATAAAACCACAATGAAAGACAATAAAACAGTCCCCCACTGTACTAATAGCCAGCCATACAAATATGGAGTAGATTACACTGGGTCATTGAGATTGAAAATCTTGCGAAATAGAGTTGTCTTGCGGGCTCTTCGGAAGGCAGATAACTCTCTAAGAGCCCGGACATCATCTGGTAAGGTGTTCCAGAGAGTCGGAGCTACCACTGAGAAAGATCTCTGTCTGGTAGACTGGATCAAGGTTTACCCCAAATGCACATGACTAGTTGAGATCCTTATTTGGACCCTCTGCATGTAGCGAACGACTTGAAGAGACATACACGCACATGCTTCAGAAAAACGTTTGCGACCCAGTTCAAGAATCCCTGATTCCAGGGGCTTTGGGGATTGAGACTTGTGTGCTGAATTGTGCTCCTTGTTTCCCTTTCGCTTGCCAGGCCGTAGCCTGCAAGTTTATTTGCACCAGAAGAGCCAAACAAGCTCCTACTATAAAGATAGGCAGCTTTAATGACTGCCTGGCAAAACGACGGCCCTAGCAGTCTCACCTCCCTGAATCCCATTACAGGGGATTATTTCTCTACCAAGCTAAAGCTAACTTGTCTGGGTGCCTCTTTCATTAAAGGCGAAGAAGAGAGGGAGGGGAGTGCTCCCTACTTGCTGGGCCGGCTGCCAGGCCCTTGAAAGAGCCTTTTGTTTTACTCAGTGAGGTCATAGAAGTGAAAACAGATTCCCAGCGGAATTTGCTGCTTCCTGGAACTTGCCAAGCACAACTCCAGGCTTTGAAAAATAAGAACAAATTTTAAGAGCAACTTGTAAAGGCAACATGACAGCTGTTCTGCCATTCCCCCTTGTGTGTGGATATCTGAATAACACCAAGGCCATCAAGGGTATTCTGCCTACCCCTCTTTTGTCCTCATTCATTTCCCTTGCCTCTATCACAATAGAGACTGGGGTGTTTTTTATCTCTGTGTATTGGCTTTCAAGTTGCCCTTCCCTTTATGGAAGCCCTATAGATTCCATAGGGTTTTCTTAGACAAGGACTCCTCAGAAATAGATCTGCCATTCCCTTCCTCTGAAATAAGCCTACAACAGTGAAGATTCCCTACTTTAGCTTCCAAGATCAGACAGGATGTGTTGCCTTTCAGTTGGTCCCCAAGTTTAGAGTCTATTTCAGGGGTCGGGAACTTTTTTGACTCAGAGAGCCATGAAAGCAAAAAAATTGGAAATTTATTTCAGCGAGAGCCATATAATATATAAAATATATTTTAAGACTCAATTCAACTATATGTGAGTCTATACGTATATACTATGAGAAAAGGATTCCCCCGGCAAAATGACGAGACACTTCAGACCTGTCTCTGCAAAAGGCATGCTCAGGACTCTGGAAGAGAAGACGGAAGGAAGGGGGAAAGAAAGAAAGAAAGGAGGGAGGGAAGGAGGGAGAGGAAGAACGAACTATGGAAAAGGAAGAAAAGAAAAGCAGGAGAGAGACAAGGAGGGGAAAAGGAAATGGGAAGGGAGGAAAGGAAAGGGTGGGGAAAAGAAAGGAAAGGGAGTGATGAAAAAGTAAAATAATGAAGGGAAAAGAAGAAAAGAAAGAAGGGGAGAGGGGAAGTGAAAATAAAGGAAAGAGAAGGAAAGGAAGACTTGGGGAAAAAGAATAAAAGGAAGGAAGAGGGAGGGAGAATGGAGGAAAGAAGGAGAGAGAGAGGGAGGGAAAAGGAAGGAGAGAAGGAGAAGGAAAGGGTGAAGGGGAGAAAGAAAGGAAGGAAGAGGGAGAATGGAGGAAAGAAGGGGAGAGAGGGAGGGAAAAGGAAGGAGAGAAGGAAAGGGTTCCCGCTGCATGCTGGATTACCGAGGCCCTGCCTGCTCTGGAGAGCCTGATGCAATCATGGAAAGAGCCACATCTGGCTCCCGAGCCATAGGTTCCCTACCTCTAATCTATTTAATGCTCTTTTCAAGAAATTGCTAGAAGTTAAACTCTTTGCTGTCAAAATAGACTCTCTTCACTGGAAAATGCTCAGGGGGTAGCTCTGGTGAGACTTCCAGTTAATATATTCAGAGCCCTATTCTACATATCCTTGAAAGTGAGACTTGGCAAGCGGTGGGTTTTGGGCACAAAGCCAGGCCTTAGAATCAAGGATCTCCCAACCAAAGCTTTTAAGAGCCCTCTTCAAGGACTGCAGAAAATTTAATAAAGGCATATGGGCAATGTGAAATGTATGGTTTGACTGGGCTTATTTATTTATCGCATCAGAAACAAATTGAGGGTACAGTTATAATGTATTTTAAAACACAGACAAAGTTAAAAACTTGGCATTGTACTAAATATCCTTTGACCAGGAGCTGGCCATTTGGAGTGCCTCTGGTGTCGCTGCAATGCTCCATTGGGATTCCTTCCCAGGTCATCCTCAGAACTCGAGTTTCTTGTCTGTTCTTAAGGGGGAAAGCACACGTCTGTGTTTTAGATGGATTAAGAACCAGGTGGTTGGCAGTAAGAGCACCTAAAGCTTCTGAGAGCTTCTGTTCAACTGTTTCAAAGCTCCCTGCTTGAGTGGTGATGGCACGATCATCAGCATAGATGAAACTCTGTCCTGTCTGGCACTTGACTGAGCTTGTCATGAATAACTGAAAAGCAAGTGTGCAAAATTTGTCAACAAAAAAGGTTTGCTGGACGCCATCTAGTGGCTGTTTTAGGCGTGTACAGAATCTGTTGTGCAGTGTTTACAGTGAATTCTGCAGAAGAGGCTTCAGCTGTACTTCCTGAAAAATGAGAATCAGCCTGTTTAACAAGCAAGCATTACAAATACTGGTCACTTTGTTTGTTGTCTTGGCTGATGTTGCAAGAACTTTTCCTTGGCTCGCCTTGCTCCAGATTGATGTGCTTGATTGCAGTTTGTCTTATTCTGCTGCTATTATTGCGGGGGGTATGATGTTTATGCACGTTGTTATTACTTTGTGTTATTGTGTTTTTCACTTTTTGTATTTTGTGTGTTTGCACCTTTGACTGGAAGATGGTGGCGGAGTATAAATAAAGATGATGATGATGATTATTATTATTATTACTCTCTTATTATAGGTTCTGTTGACAAATCGTTGTAGGCTAATTCTGTAGCAGTGGTTTCCAATCTTTGGTCTTCCAGATGTTTTGGACTTCAACTCCCAGAATTCCTGATCATTAGACAATCTGGCTAGGACTTCTGGGAGTTGGAGTCTCAACTTTTGTAGGACCAAAGGTTGGGCACCACACCTCTATAGTTTTCTGTGTGCTGTCAGACATAGAAGTCTTTTGAGTGCCTTGAGTTTGATAGTTCACATCTAGGCCCCTTGATTTGAGACACTGCAAAAGGTCAGTGCTGGCTTTTGGGAAAAAGTTACTATTCGGAGATGTGTGCTTGTGCTTGTTCTTGTTTAAAGCCCATGTTTCTTTAACACACTGGATACTTTTAACTTTAAGGAGAAGATCAAATTTGAAGGAAAGGATTTGACAGATTGTTGTAAAATGGTGCAACGTTGAAAACGCAGAGAGAAAAAGTTATTCATAACACCTGAACATAGTTTATCCAGTGGAACTAATAGACCAAATGAAGCATCTATTAACATCAAATGTAGTAATTTATGAACATTGCTTCCACCAGAGGAATCATACAAAAGAACGAGACTTTAATACTTCTGCGTGTTTTTTTTATTTTGCTCTCTCTTATTTCAGGAAAATACCTACGCCAAAAGCGAATCGACTTCCAGTTGCCATATGACATTCTCTGGCAGTGGAAACATAATCAGGTGGGGGACTTTTCAGAAAAATGTCACAAGATGCCAAGGTTGCTTTCCAAGATATCTAAGGGAAAAAAATGTTTTTTTGCTGTGGCTGCCCTGATATTAGCTATACATTCAGGAGTCTTCTGCTGAAGTCAGCAACTGAGTGGGGAGAATTTCTTTTAAAAAAACAAAACACACACACACATATATAGACACACACACACACATATGCAAAAAATAAATATATATAAGCAGACAGATTCCATTACTTTTCTGCCTCCCAACCCCCATTGTTCCTCCAATGCAAAATAGCAGCCGTTTTTTGTCTCCCAAAGCGTCCTACTTCCACCCTGCTGAGGACTTTTATTCTGATAGCGCTTGACTTCTTCTGCAGAGATCTTGTGTTTTTTTCCGACACGCCTCTGGAGAATTCAGATGTTCTGCCAACAGTGCTGAAAAATCTCAGACCTTTATTTTCCTTGGACGCAGTCCCAAACAGAGTGGAGGTTTTTATTCTTTCTCTCTCTCTCTCTCTCTCTCTCTCTCTCTCTCTCTCTCTCTCTCTGTGTGTGTGTGTGTGTGTGTGTGTGTGTGTGTGTATATATATATATATCGGAGAGGAATGCATCAAACGGCTCGGCCCCTCCTGCATTCTCTCGACAAAGCTCTCGTTTGTCCACTAAAAATAGGGTGGTGTCTCCTCCTGACAAAAGCTTCACACTAGAAATCTTGCATTTGAGAGTTTTTGTTCTTTCAAAAGCAACCTCTGCTATCAAAAAAGGTATATTTTAAAGAGACTCCTTTCCCCCTTCACCCTGTTGACGCTTCCCAATTCCAGCTGTGTCCTCCAGTCACTTGTACCTGTCCTTTGCCAATGGTGGAGCCTGTCCTTTTGAATGCAGTATATACAAAGTCCAGTGTTTAGGCCAGTGGTTCCCAATTTTTTTTTTTTACCAGGGACCACTTTGACCAGGGACCACTCTCCAACATTAGTTCCAAAAGGGTTACGAATCAGTTTTTGGTCAACTTTAGATTTGGTTTGGGGTGCTGATTCAGAAAATTGCATTGGGTAGGCCACACAGCTCTAGTTTCTGATACAGAATATATGTGGCAGGCGGCTCGAAAGGAGCAGAAATAAAATAAAATAAAGAGGAAGAAGGCTCACGAACCAGATTTTCGTCCTCGTGGCCCATAGGTTAAGAACCACTGTTTTGGGTATTTGAAACAGGTTTTCTTAGCCAGTGCCTTCCATATAACATGGACTATAGCCTTATCCAAGGCTTCTGTCTGCCTCAAAGAATTTGGAGTAGCAGCCCTCAAGAATTCCTGAATAGACATCTTTAGTTTGCGCTGGTTCTCAGACTTTTTCCCAGATATTTTTGACTTCCGGTAAAGAGTTTTGGGAGTTGAAATTCAACAGCATCTGGAGGTTGAAAAGAGGGCTATATAGTACTATAAGGACCCATGTGTTGACTCATAAAATAGATTAATAAACAGAAGAAGCTCACCCACTTTCAACACAAAAGCTTCATTGCTCCATTTAAAAGATGTCATAGAATCAAAGAATGATAGAGTTGGAATAATAATAATAATAACAATAACTTTATTTTTATATCCTGCCACTATCTCCCTGAAGGGACTCGGGTGGCTTACAAGTGGGACCAGGCCCAATGATAACAGATTTAACAAAATAAAAACATTTAAAAATGCAGATAAACATATAACAAGCTAATTAAACCATTAAAACAATAAAGTATAAAACTTCATTAAAATAAATCAAAACCAATCTCAATAGCCAAAACCAGGACTATAGTGGGCAATCAGGATTTGAGAGGACGGGGACTGGGCATGGACTTGTGCAAAAATAGATTGTAGAGCTAGCGCTGGGGGCAAAGTGATGAGTTCAATCTGACAGTTACCGTATTTTCTGGCATATAAGACTATTTTTTTAACCCAAGAAAATCTTCTCAAAAGTCAGGAGTCGCCCTATACGCGAGAGTCGACTTATATGCCAGGAGTCGTCTTATAGAGCGGGTGCTGAAACTTCCAATCCGGATTGGAGAATCTGTGGTTGCCGCATGTGGTGGGGGGAGCTAAAAAATGGCAGTAGCCGCGTCCCTGCCGTATGCAGCCACTGTATGTATGAAAGCATTATACAGTGTATAAGAACGGTATAAGAAAATCCATTCATCAGGATTCGTGGACTTAATGCGGTCCCGAGGGTGAGGTGAAGGGGCACCTCACTGGGAAGGTGTAAAGGGTGGAGCAAGCTACAGGCGTCTGGGGTGCCTGGGATATGGAAAAAAGAGATAGAGTGGCTCTGGGCCCAGAAAAACACACCTCTTTTATCTGTCTGGCCCGCCCTTGTATCCTATTACCGTACCTCCTCCTCTGCCTCTCAGATCTCGCTCCTGAAGACTGCAGTGAAGCAGTGCAGGTGCGCAGGTGTGAGATCTGAGAAGCAGAGAAGGAGGTACAGTAATCGGAAAGTTACCATATTGAAATGAAATCTGATGCTTTTTAAATTTTTATTTCGTGTGCGTTGGAAGGGGGGGATAGTCTTATGCGACGAGTATATCCCAAACTATATTTTAACGGGAAAAGTTGTGGGTTGTCTTATATGCCTAGTCATCTTATATGCCGGAATATACGGTAATTGGGTCTGGGTAACCGTAGACGGGCCACATGGGAGAAACCTTGTGGGCCATCCAGTCCAACCCCCATACCACAGAAGCAGGAAAATTGTATTCAAAGCACCCCCGAGAGATGGCCATCCAACCTCTGATTAAAAGCCTCCAAAGAAGGAGCCACCACCACACTCCTGGATAGAGTGTTCAACAGCTGAACAGCTCTCACAGTTAGGAAGTTCTTCCTAATGTTCAGGTGGAATCTCCTTTCCTGTGCTTTGAAGCCATTGATCTGTGTTCTAGTCTCCAGGGCAGCAGAAAACAAGCCTTCTCCCTCCTCCCTGTGACCTCCCTCACATCTTAATACGTGGCCCTCATTATATCTCCTGTCAGCCTTCAGGCTAAACATGGCCAGCTCTTGAAGCAGTCCCTTATAGGGCTTGTTCTCCAGACCCTTGATCCTTTTAGTTGCCCTCCTCTAGACACATTCCAGCTTGTCAACATCTCCCTTCAATTGTGGTGCCCAGAAGTGGACATAGTCTGATTCCAGGTGTGGGAGTATGACTTCCCTGGATTTAGACACTAGACTCCTATTGATGCAGGCCAAAATCCCATTGGCTTTTTAAGCTGCCGTTTGACATTGTTGGCTCATGTTCATGAGGACTCCAAGATCTTTTCCACACGACTTGCCGTCGAGCCAGGCATCGTCCCCCATTCTGTCTCTTTGCATTTCCTTTTTTTCTGCCTAAGTGGAGTGCCTTGCATTTGTCTCTGTTGAACTTCATTTTGTTAGTTTTGGCCAATCGCTTCTCTAATTTGTTAAGATTGTTTTGAATTCTGCTCCTATCTTCTGGATTAGCCCTCCCAAACTCCACGTCAAACTCCATGACCAAGTGAACATCTTCGCAAGCCACTACCAGCCACCTTAGATGGTTGGGTGACAGGGAAGTAATGGACTCTATCTGCACTAAATCTATATTCAAGGATTTGGGTTTTTTTTAATGAACTCTCCCCACTCAGTTGATGACAGATTCTCCCATTAGGCAGCTTCATGTGACCAAACACACGTCAGTCATCTTGCCTTCGCAGAACACTGGACAATACAGAGGTGAAGCATGTTCAGTCTAGACTCCCAAGCTGACAAGCATGTAAGCAACATCTGGTACCATATAGTATGGTGGTTTCCAACCTTTTTTGAGCCGCGGCACACTTTTAACATTAAAAAAATCCTGGGGCACACCACCAACCAAAATGACACAAAATGACACTCTTAACACAGTAAAGAACGGCTGGGGGAATGTGGCCTGCTGGGAGCAGCTGCTGGGAGTGCCGAAGCCGGGGGAGGGGGAGGAGCCAGGCCGTGCCATGCCCTGCCCCCCCCTGCTTCAGCTCTCCCTCAGGTTCTCCAGCCTTGAGAGGCCAATGCCAAGCCAGTGGTGGCAGAGCCAGCACAATGCTGGCTTGGCATTGCCCCCTCAAGGCTGGAGAAGCTGTGGGAGAACAGAAGCCAGGGGAGGGGCGGAGCCAGGCCGCGCCATGCCCCGCCCCCTCCCCGGCTTCCTCCTCTGCGTGGCTTCAACGAGTGAGGAGTGAGAGTCATGGCAGGAGTCATGGTGGATTGGAGGCTGGTTGGGGAAACGGCCAAAGGAGGCGGCGCCCCGGCCTCTTCTTCTTTTTCTTCGCCGCCGCCCGGTCCTTCCTCCTCCTTCCCCAAGCCCCAGGAGTTCGGCAGGAGGAGGGGGGAAGGAAGGAGGGCAGAGAGCTTTTCTCGCAGCACAGCAGGAGGTCCGTCACAACACACTACTGTGCCGCGTCACAGCGGTTGGGAAACACTGCCATATAGTACAAGGGGTTCCCAACCTTCTTTTGCCCAGGGACCACTTTGACCAGGGACCACTCCAACATTAGTACCAAAAGGGTTATGAATCAATTTTAGGTCAACTTTAGATTCAGTTTGGTTATTTGGGGTGCTGATTCCGAAAATTGCATTGGATAGACCACATCCACTCTAGTTTCTGATACAGAGCCCATGCCATCCAGTACTCACCATCTGTTTGCCCAGAGAAAGCCATATTTAATAATCTAGAGCTGATGTGGTAATAGTAATATTTTGTGGGTAGTCAGCCTCTCCCCTCCCAACATCCTTGTTGCCTTTGCACTATAAGAGGGTTTCAGTCGCTCTCATTGTTGCATGGTTTCAAGGCAACGGTGTAGTAATAGTAAGGCCACGGACCATATTTTCATTCTTGCAGACCACAGTTCATGGATATAGTAGGACACTCAATCCTAGCTATTGGCACCATTAGCTGGCTGAGGCTGATGGGAGTTGTGATTCTGCAACACTCTTGAGCTAAAAGGGTCTCTGGGGCTTAGGGTTGCTCCTTTCTAAGCAAGCAGAGAAAGATGAGAGACGAGCTTCATAGACCTCTACTCTTTGTAAGGCCTTCCAGTAGAGTTCTAGTCTTCTCTATAGCCTCTGATGTGATGGCTATAGAGAATACATACATCATCCTCACATTCTCACACTTCCCAATGCACCACAGTAGCTGCAAGACTGACGTGCAATTTAGGGCTATTGTAAGGCAAATAATGGATGTGCAACCCTTTAGAAGACTAGAAAGCTGCATCTCTTATAAATAAGAGCATATTTTTCATATTCAACAGTTTTGCAGTATTCTATAAAAGGAAGGATTTCGTTATTCCTAACCCACTGTAGGAGACTTCTTAGTTTGCCTCCCCCACATTAATAATAATTATAGAGTAACTGCTTTCCTCATTTCAGATCTCTGATACGTTTCAAGGGGAAATGTTCCACTGTGGACAACAGAGTTAGGAGGGCCTTTGTTGCAGTCAGGGACCTCCTGATGTCTCAGCATGGCTGGCACAAGGCCGAGAAGAGTTGTTTGCTCCCTCATAATGGATACTACTGGGAGCCAAGTGTAACCCAGGATTAACATAAGCATTTCTTTTGTTAGTATAGAATTAGACTTGTATTAAACGTTTTGCATCGTGGCCATGGATACATTTCATACAGGTAAGTGGGGGGGGAAAACTGGTGGATGAGAAATTGAATTGCTCCATTTCTCTTTTACCTGACTTGAGTTAAATAGCCAGGTTTTTTTAATAGTGTCAGTAGCAACTCGAGATAACTGCAAGTTGCTTCTGGTGTGAGAGAATTGGCTGTCTGCAAGGATTTCGCCCAGGGGACGGCCGGATGTGTTACCATCCTGTGAGAGGCTTCTCTCATGTCCCCACCTGGGAAGCTGGGGCTGACAGACATTTGCTTCCCGGATTTGAAACGCTGACCTTTCAGTCAGCAGTCCTGCTGGCACAAGGGCTTAACCCATTGCACAATTTCAATAATCAGCCCCAGGAAGGTTTGCCAGGTAGTCTCTCTAGACCACTGCTTCTTAAACACATATAGCTCAGGGGTGGGCAATTATTTTTTCCAAGGGGCCACACGAGAGCCAAAAAATATTATGGAGGGCCGCACCTAAAGGCTGAAATACTTTCTAATCTACATAATTATAATATAATATGACATTATTATATTATATTATTTATTATATTATAATAATAAAATTATTATAAAATAATAATAAAAACCACTAAAATTAAATTCAAGGAGACAAGGTGCGAACCAAGATGAAGGCTGACATTCTCAAGAGAGGAAGGATCCCAAGATGGAATGGCCCAATGGCCCCAGCCCAAAGGATGGCAAAGTGGACCCAACCACCGCCGCAAAGGAGAGCAGAGCAGCAGGCCATTGGAGGCTGCAGGCCTCCGCCCGCTCTCGCCCCCAGTCGATCGCCCTGCGGAGCCAAGAGGAAGGGCTGCCGCTGCTGCCATCCGATCACGGGCTCTGTGGGGCCTGTGTTGGCAGACAGGCCGGAGGAGCGGCTGCTTTGGAGTGCCTGCCATCCCTGGAAGCGATCCTGGCCTGCAGGGGAGCACTCGGCAATCTGAGGCAGCTCATCACCCTGGCGACTCGGAAGACTATCAAGTCTTCCGGGTCGCCATGGCGATCACCCCCGCAGGTCGCAGAGTGCTCCCGCTGCAGGCCCAGATCGCCTCCAGGGATGGCAGGCACTCCAAAGCCGCTGCTCCTCCAGCCTGTCTGCTAACACAGGCGACACAGAGCTCGCGATGGGATGGCACCCCTTCCTCTTGGCCCTGCCACCGACGCCCTTCTCCCGGGCCGGACAGAATCGGCTGCCAGCCCGGATCCAGCCCACGGGCCATAGGTGTCCCACCCCTGCCTTAGCTCATGGATGGGGTTCGGAAAATTTGGCAGCAATAAAAAGTTTGCTGGATGCCACCTAGTGGCCGATTTTGGCATGTACAGGAATCTGTTTTTCTGCATTTACATTGGATTCTGTGGCACCCTTGGTGGCGCAATGGGTTAAACCAAGCATGGGGAAACTTGGGCCCTCCAGGTGTTTACCGGCTATTAGGAATTATGGGAGTTGAAGTCCAAAACACCTGAAGGGCCCAAGTTTTCCCATGTCTGGGTTAAATCCTTGTGCCGGCAGGACTAAGACCAACAGGCCGGAGGTCGAATCTGAGGAGAGTGCGGATGAGCTCCCTCTGTCAGCTCCAGCTGCCCATGCAAGGACACGAGAAGTCTCTCACAAGGATGGTAAAACATCTAGGCATCCCCTGGGCAACGTCCTTGCAGACAGCCAATTCTCTCACACCAGAAGCAACCTGCCATGTCTCAAGTTGCTCCTGTCGCAAAAAAATGTGCATTCTGCAGAAGAGGCTTCAGCTGTACTTCCTAAAAAAAACAAGAATCAACCTGTTTAACAAGCACGATATTGCGAATACTGATCACTTTGCTCACCCCGTCTTGGATTCAAACTGCCAACCTTCAGGTTAGCAGTTCAGCCAGCACAAGGGTTTAACTCATTGCGCCACTGCAGCCCCTAATAACCACAATAGTGATAGCGAAAGGCAAAGCTCTTGCTCCATAACTGGTGCAGGTTTATATTGAGTTGGCAATAGAGCTTGAATAGCTCTGTTCGATTTCCACAAGTGTCCAAAGTTTAAAAAAGCACAATATAGTACTAAGACATTTTCTCCTCCCACTTGTATTTCTTTGGATCCAGACCAACACATATTTAATTGCTTGTTGCATTTACTATTTTAAGTGTATCAACTCTCTTTTGGGGGAAAAGGAACTCTTCCCTCATGGAAGGAAAAATGAAACAGCGTTGCTTCTCCGCTTTGGATATCATGTCGCAATGTAATAAAAAGACTCTATTCTTTTTTTTCTTTTCAGTTATATAAAAAGCCAGATGTCCCGCTCTATAAAAAAATCCGTTCTAGTAAGTAACCTTGTGTTTATATAGCCCGACTTTTATGGATCTCACATTTATGGAGTCTGCCAGCTACCCCCCCTTTGCTTTTATTTGCAGATGTTTATGTGGATGTGAAACCTCTTTCTGGTTATGAGGCTACCACTTGTAACTGTAAGAAACCCGAGGATAACAACAAAAAAGGCTGCATGGATGACTGCTTGAACAGGTAAAACATAGAGCTGTCACATCGGATTGTTCAATTAGCTCAAGTAATCAATGTAAAGAAGTGGGTTGCTGTGAGTTTTCCAGGCTGCATGGCCATATTCCAGAAGCATTCTCTCCTAACATTTCATCCCCATCCTCAGAAGTTGTGAGGTCTGTTGGAAACTAGGCAAGTAGGGTTTATATATCTGTGAAATGTCCAGGGTGGGAGAAAGAACTTTTGTCTGCCTGAGGCAAGTGTGAATTGTGTAATTGGCCAGCTTGAGTACCTTTGAATAGCCTTGCAGTTTCAAAGCCTGGCTGCTTCATGCCTGGAGGCATCCTTTGTTGGGAAGTGTTAACTGGCCCTGATTATTTCTTGTCTGAAATTCCCCATCTTTTGGATGGAATTTCAGACAGGCAACAATCAGGGCAGGAATATTGCACAACAGAAGCATCCTATAGCACAGATCTGGGCATCTTACAGCCCGCCGGCCGTTTCTGACCGGCCCAGGGAGAAGGGCGTCAGGGTGGGGCCATTTCTGTAAGGAAGGGCTGCCACTGCCACTATCCCATCACGGGCTGTGGGGTCTGCGGCGGCAGACAGCCCACCGCTCCGGAGAACAATCGGAGGAGCGGCGGCTTTGGAGTGCCTGCCATCCCGGGAGGCGATCCGGTCCTGCAGCAGGGGCAGTCGGCGACCTGCGGCGGCTGATCGCCCTGGCGACCCGGAAGACTTGATCGTCTTCCGGTCGCCAGGGCGATCAGCCGCCGTAGGTCGCCGACTCCCGCTGCAGGACTGGATCGCCTCCCGGGATGGCAGGCACTCCAAAGCCGGGATGGCAGGCACTCCATGGCAGGGCAATCAGCCGATCGGGAACGCCTCTGACGGAACGGCTGGGGGCGAGAGCGGGCGTAGGCCTGCAGCCTCTGATCGTCTGCTGCTCTGCTCTGCTGTGGCGGTGGCCTCCATCTTGGTTCACCCCTTGTCTTCTTGAATTTTATTTTAGTGGTTTTTATTATTATTTTATTATAATAATTTTATTATAATAATATAATAATAAATAAATAATTTAATATAATGTTATATTATATTATAATTTCAATATATTATAATGTCTATATATTATAATATAATAATTATGATATTAATACTAATAATATATGAATATTTCTTGATATATTATTATGTTAATATTAACGATGTGTAATATATAGTAAATATAGTAAATAAATAAATAATGTAGATTAGAATGTAGTTCAGCCTTTAGGTGTGGCCCTCCATAAAAAAAATTGGCTCTCGTGTGGCCCCTTGGAAAAAAATAATTGCCCACCCCTGCTGTAGCAGCATCCATGTTTTGCTGGAAAGGCAAAGTACTTTCCCAAACTAAACTTAATTCTGTTCCGTCCTCTCCATTCAGGATGATCTTTGCTGAGTGCTCCCCAAATACCTGTCCTTGTGGAGAGCAGTGCTGCAACCAGCGGATTCAGAGGCACGAGTGGGTGCAGTGCTTGGAGCGCTTTCGGGCTGAGGAAAAAGGGTGGGGTATCCGCACAAAGGAGACCCTGAAAGCCGGGCAGTTCATCATAGAGTACTTGGGAGAAGTTGTCAGTGAACAGGAGTTCAGGTGAGAACCCAAGGACAAGGGACAGAGAAGCACTCAAGGCATATTTGTATTCCAGAAGAGCAAGAGGGAATTATTTGCCCCCCGCAGACCATTTACAAATCCCTTCTCCATTCTTTTCCCCAGAAACCGAATGATTGAGCAATACCACAACCACAGCGATCACTATTGCCTCAACCTCGACAGTGGGATGGTGATTGACAGCTACCGCATGGGCAATGAGGCACGCTTCATCAACCACAGCTGCAATCCAAATTGTGAGATGCAGAAATGGTAAGGCTGTTGTGTGAGTCCGTGGAAGGGCCATCAAGTCCAGCCCCATGCCGTGACAGAGTATAAAACTAAAGAACTCCTAAAAGATGTCCAGCCTCTGTTTAAATATTTCCAAGAGGGAGAATCCACTGCTCATAACACTCAATTCCACTGTCTAATCTCTCCAGTACTAATAAAGTTCTGCCTAATGTTTAGCTGGGATCTCTTTTCTTGTAATTGGAACTACAATATATTCTCGAGTATAAGTGGGTTTCCTAGCCCTTAAACTCGAGTCAAGATTTTTTTATTATTTTATTATTTTACTCTGTTACTATTATTTTTGATTACATTTATTATTTTACTCTACTTATTATTATTACATTTATTCTTTTTCTATAATAATAATAATAATGTTCGGTTGGTAGATCTTATTGCTGGTGATTTACTAGCTGTGCTAAACCCCAGCCCTCTTAATTAATATTGTTATTATTAAATGTATTATTTTACTCTGTTATTATACATTCAATGCCATTTTGGACAGACAGGACAGAGACAGACAGAACAGAAAGGAGGTATGTTGTGTTGACGTTCAACTTTTTGGCGCCTTGGAGCTTGTGCTTAAAATCCAGCCCGGGGTGGAGGGAGGGTGGAGGTGTTCTTGCTCCATCTTCGATGATGGCAGACATTTTCTGGTCTTTTTCTTTTATGGTGTCATAAAATATCTCCCCTGCTTGTTTTAGCAGTACCTAATTTCTCTAATTACAGCACAAGCAGTTTTCGAACTGCTTAGGTCAACATTAAGCTGGGCTTGACAGTCGGCAGCTCATGCCGATCTGGGGCTTCAAAATGACAACTGTTCGGTTGGTAGATCTTATTGCTGGTGATTTACTAGCTGTGCTAAACCCCAGCCCTCTTAATTAATATTGTTATTATTAAATGTATTATTTTACTCTGTTGTTATACTCTATTATTATAAGTAGTAGTATTACATTTATTATTTCACTCTATTTACTGTTCTTATTACATTTATTATTTTACTCTATATTATTATTACATTCATTATTTTTCTCTATTGTTACTATTTTTTATTTTTTAAAATATTTTTATTGTTTTATCATTGTCAACAAAATATTATACAATGTCTATTTACAGCAGATTCATGTTATTCATTTCTAGCTACAATACTTCAATCTTTAGCATCTGCCATTATGGTTTTTTGTTACTATTATTATTACATTTCCATTATTTAATTCTCTTTATTATTATTATTGGAAGGATACATAAGTACATATACATTGAAGAAGGTTAGTATAATGGTTTAATCAGATAAATTACAGTTTTATTTAAATATTCAAAAAACATTTAACCTCCTGATGCTCAATTAATGTAATTGTATTGGTATCTATTTTTATTTTAAAATGTACCAGTAGCTGTTGCATTTCCCAGCCTCAGCTTATACTCGAGTCAATATGTTTTTTCAGTTTTTTGTGGCAAAATTAGGTGCCTCGGCTTATATTCAAATCAGCTTATAATCAAGTATATAGAAGTAATTGGTTCTTTAAAAAAAATTCTTCGGCATTACTTTGCGAACGAAGATTCTTAGGAAGGACTCATCCCACGCTTTTTACAAGCGCGTTGATGACTAAAAAGGCCAATCTGAGATAGGCAAGTTCAGTTGCAGAAAGCACAGCAGAAAGTCTCCTTGGGTGATGTTGTTTGCAAGTTGCGGTTCTTTCTGCATTGTCGTTTCTCTGCAAGACCAGTTTGGCGTGTCTTATCGAAAGAGGCCGCAGCATTGTGGATAGTGCGTCTCCATGCCTCCCAACGTGAGGCCAGGGTGGACCATTCTTGGTGATCAATCTGGCCGAGCTTGAGAGGTTGTTTCAGGGAGTCCTTATATCTCTTTTTTGGGGCCTCTCTTGCACTGACCCGTGGCGAGTTCACCATAGAGTAGTATCTTTAGGAGGCGGTGGTCCTCCATCCTAGAGACGTGCCCTGCCCAGCGCAGGTGTGTTCTCAATAGCATGGCCTCAATGCTAGTGATCCCTGCTTGCTCAAGGACAGCAACATTAGTCACATAGTCGGTCCAGTGTATATTTAGGATTGTGCGAAGACAGCACTGATGAAAGCGTTCGAGGAGTCGTAGGTGTTGGTGATAGGTGACCCATGTTCCAGACCCATATAGGAGAATAGACAGTATGATAGCTCTGTACACACTGATTTTGGTGCTTTGCCTCAGGTGCTTGTTGCTCCAGACTCTTTTGTGAAGCCTTCCAAATGCACTCTATGCCTTTGCTAATCTGTTATCTATCTCTTTATCAATCTTGGCGCCTGAAGAGATGATGCTTCCCAGGTAGGTGAACTGCTGAACGGACTCAAGCACAGATTTGCCTATGCTGACGTGGGGTTGATGGTGTTCTTCCTGCAGTGCGGGCTGGTAGAGAACTTCCATTTTCTTCAGGCTGACTTCCAGCCCAAACAGCTCTACAGCTGTTGCAAAGCAGGATGTGAGGCGCTGCAGAGCTGCTTCTGAATGGGCAACAAGGGCAGCATTGTCGGCAAAAAGCAGCTCATGGACTAGATAGTTTAGAGCAGGGCTAACTAGTCGATCCCAGGTCCGTTTGAGGTAGCTCGCCGCCAGATGGGGCGCTTCTCAGGGGGGCAGAGCCAGGCCGCGCCAAGCCCTGCCCCCTCCCTCGGCTTCGGCACTCCCAGCAGCTTCTGCAGGCTTGAGGAGGGCAGGGCCAAGCGCATTGCCACCACTGGCTTGGCACTGCCCTCCTCAAGCCTGCAGAAGCTGCTGGTAGCGCTGAAGCCAGAGGGGGGCGGAGCCAAGCCCCTCCCCGCCCCTCCCCTCTCCAGCCTTGAGGAGGTAGGTAGATCTTTCTGACTTGGTTTTATTATAAGTAGCTCACGTGCTGAAAAGGTGTGGGCACCCCTGGTTTAGAGTCTTAGTGCGAGCCCTCAGACAGCTTAAGTTGAACAAGCTACCATCAGTACGATAGCATATATATATGCCGTCTTCTTCGAGGTCTGCCGTAGCATCATCCTGAAGTAATCCTGAAGTAATTGAAGTAATTACCGTATTTTTCGCACCATAAGGCGCACCTGATGATAAGACGCACCTTGATTTTTGAGGGACAAAATTGGAAAAAAAAAATTGGGGGCTGGCTACAATAACATGGAGGGGGGGGCGCTGGAGCAGAGGGGGCCGCGATGTACTTACGCTATATTTCGCGCCCTCCGGCGGCTCCGGCGGCTCCTGCCCATGCCCATTCTCTCGCCGCCGTGCGCTGCATCCAGCCGGGCGGCGCGGAGGAACGGGGCGGAAGCCTGGACTCGGGGGGCGGCCTCGCCCCTCCAGAACCCGAGGAGCAGTGGGGAGGCCACGCGGGCGGCCCCCACGGCGACGCAGCGGCAGCCTTAGCAGCAGCCGCAGCAGCAGCAGCAGCGGAGCGCCTCTGAGGAGGAAGGGGGAGGAGGCCGCGCTGCTGTAAGAACGCCCGAAGAGAGGCCGCAGGGAGGGAGGGAAGGAGGAAGAGTTCCTCCCTCCCTCCGGCCTCTCTTTAGGGCCTCCCTTACAGCGCGCGTCGCTTCCCCTTCCTCCTCGGCACAGGCGCGACGAACTGACGTCAGTTCGTCGCGCCTCTGACGAGGGGGAAGCCCTTGCCGGCTGCGCGCTAAGAACGCTGCGGGCGAGGGCTTCCTCCTCGTCAGAGGCGCGACGAACTGACGCCAGTTCGTCTCGCCTCTGACGAGGAGGAAGCCCTCGCCGGCTGCGCCGCTAAGAACGCTGCCGGCGAGGGCGTCCCCCTCGTCAGAGGCGCGACGAACTGACGTCAGTTCGTCGCGCCTCTGACGAGGAGGAAGCCCTCGCCAGCTGTGCGCTAAGAACGCTGCCGGCGAGGGCTTCCCCTCGTCAGAGGCGCGACGAACTGACGCCAGTTCGTCGCGCCTCGAGGAGGAAGCCCTCGCCGCTGCGCGCTAAGAACGCTGCGGCGAGGGCTTCCCCTCGTCAGAGGCGCGACGAACTGACGTCAGTTCATCGCGCCTCTGACGAGGGGGAAGCCCTCGCCGGCTGCGCGCTAAGAACGCTGCCGGCGAGGGCTTCCCCCTCGTCAGAGGCGCGACGAACTGACGTCAGTTCGTCGCGCCTGTGCCGAGGAGGAAGGGGAAGCGGCCGCGCTGGAAGGAGGCCCTTTAGAGAGGCCGCCCTCCCTCCCTGCGGCCTCTCTTTCGGGCGTTCTTACAGCGCGCGGCCTCCCCCTTCCTCCTCGGCAGAGGCGCTCGCTGCTGCTGCGGCTGCTGCTACGGCTGCCGCTGCGCGCCGCCGTGGGGCCGCCCTCGTGGCCTCCCCCCTCCTCCTCGGGTTCGTGAGTGGCGAGGCCGCCCCACGAGTCCCGTCTTCCGCCCCCGTTCCTCCGCGCCGCCGGCTGGATGCAGCGACGCGGCGGCGAGAGAATGGGCATGGGCAGGAGCCGCCGGGAGCCGCCGGAGGGGGCGCGAATATAGCGTAAGTACATCGCGGCCCCCTCCTCTGCTCCAGCGCCCCCCCCCCCCCCCCCGCCATGTTAGTGTATTCGCTCCATAAGACGCAGCTTATTTTTCTTCCCACTTTGGGAGGAAAAAAACTGCGTCTTATGGTCCGAAAAATACGGTAATCATATAGAAGTAATTGGTTCTTTTTAAAAAAATATAATTTTAGGACATACACATAATTTACAAAAAATGGTTCTTGTTCAATAATAATAATACATTTATTTGTTACTCACCTCTCCTAAAGGCTTTAAGGCTAGTATCGGGAGAAGCAGAGAACAAGCTTGTTCTACTTTCTATATAATATAGCTAAAAATAGCTGTCATATCATTTCTCAGTCTTCTCTTCTCCAAATTAATGATTTCCCCTTCATTTATGAAAGTGTTAAACAACATTTATTATTCAGAAATAATTAATCCGCTGCAGAAGAGAAGGCGGAGAGGAGACATGATGAGGACCATGGATCAAGACGTGAGGGGAAGTCATAGGGAGGAGGGATTAAGCTTGTTTTCTGCTGCCCTGGAGACTAGGACGCAATGGAACAATGGCTTCAAACTACAAGAAAGGAGATTCCACCTGAACATTAGGAAGAACTTCCTGACTGTGAGAGCCGTTCAGCAGTGGAACTCTCTGCCCCGGAATGTGGTGGAGGCTCCTCCTTTGGAGGCTTTTAAGCAGAGGTTGGATGGCCATCTGTCAGGGGTGCTTTGAATGTGATATGTCTGCGTCTTGGCAAGATGGGGTTGGACTGGATGGCCCACGAGGTCTCTTCCAACTCCAGGATTCTATGAGTCTATGAAACTTTCCCTTCACATGATTGTAACTTGCACTCCTTTGTTTGACAGGTCTGTCAATGGAGTCTACAGGATTGGGCTGTATGCGCTGAAGGATATGCCTGCTGGCACTGAGCTGACTTATGACTACAACTTCCACTCATTCAATGTGGAAAAGCAGGTGAGGGTTGTAATCTCTGATACAGAAGAATCATGGGAAGAATTATGTGTTTTGAACTACTATTTTCAGGAACTACCGTAGTTCCTGTGGAACTACAGAGTAAGATATTGGGTGGAATTAGACATTTCATAGGGGTACCTGATGGGGAAATTACGAAGGCGGGTCAATAAATCAGTGACTTTTTGAATTTCCCACCTTTTAACTGAAAGGGCAACACTGCTTCTGTCAACAGGCATCTGTCAGTTGACTCCTGTCAACATTTTGAACAAGCTGCGTCATTTAGTTTGTATTTGACAGCCATTGATAGCAGACTACTGTGTGATTTGAGGAGAAAATGGAAAAACTTATGCCAACTTATTGGGTCGATTTAATGAGGATTTGGAAGGGAAAAAAAGACCGCATTTGGCCGAGAAAAAAGTTCTTTTGCACCAGGACAATGCAAGGGTGCACACATGTGCCATTGCCATGGCAACAATCCATGAATTGGGATACGAATTGCTCCCTCATCCGCCCTATTCTCTGGATTTAGCTCCGAGTGACTATTTCTTGTTTCCAAACCTGAACAAATGGCTCGGCGGGAAGAGATTTGACTCCAACAATGAAATCATCTCACAAACAAATACCTATTTTGATGACCTCGACAAATCTTATTTTTTGGAAGGGATGAAAAAATAGGAGAAATGTTGGACAAAGTGTATAGAGCTCAAAGGAGTCGACGTTGAAAAATAAAATGATTTTTTCCCCAAAAAACAGACCTCACGACCTCTGAGAATTCCTGCCATAGATGTTAGGCAGGGAATGCTTCTGGAACATGGCCAGGCAGCCCAGAAAACTCAGCAACCCAAAATTGTAGTGATTAATCACTATGATGGGGTTTTATGTGACACTTGAAATGGCATAGACATGCACTACACCCCCCTTTCCCAGGATTCTCTTCTTTAGAGTCACATGTTTAAAGGTGTGCTTTGTTGTCTTTTGTCTTCCCAGCAACTCTGCAAATGTGGCTTTGAGAAGTGCAGGGGAATCATTGGGGGCAAGAGCCAGCGTATGAATGGCCTTCTGAGCAAAAGCAACCAGCTGGTGTCGGCACAGAGAAGGCCGAGCCGGTCGAAAGAGAAGAGGAAATCAAAGCACAAGCTGAAGAAGCGGGTGAGTGAGTACCAGCAGCCCACTTGCCCCATTTGATGGCCACCATTTCATTTTAGTTTGGTTCAGGGTGGTCTTGAGGCCCTTTTGTGGCCCATGTGCTGTACTTCACGCACCCTAATCTTAGAGGTTTTGATTCAGAGCTTGAAAGACTCACCCTTGGCTACAACTCTCAGAATATCCCAGCCAAGCAACATCAAGAGAAATGTCTTTTTTCCCCAGTTCTTTTTTTTTTACAAGGAGAGCCTCTTTTATGTGCCTGCTAACATTGTTTTCCTCAGTTCACTTCTGAAAGGGATTTCTTTCTATATTATAGAAGGGCCATGCCTCTGAGGAGCCCAGTGAAAGCTCAAGCACCCCAACTCGGTTGACTCCCCAACTGCAAATGAAGCCTATGTCTAACAGGGAAAGGTAGATGAATGTCTGCTTCTTCTTGCTTGTTTGTTTCCAACAGTTCAGTATCAAGTGATTTACAATAGTGGCCTGAATTGAGCCATTGTAGTGGGGGAAAGTCCAACCTTGTTATTTATATTTCCCATCACTGATCTGAATGCTGGAGCCGCAGTGGCTCATTGGGTTAAACTCTTGTGAAGGTTGGACTACTGACCTCAAGGTTGGGTTGCTGATCTGAAGGTTGCTGATTCAGATCCGCAACTTGCGGTGAGCTCCCGTCTGTCAGCTCTAGCTTTCGGGGACATGAGAAAAGCCTCCAGCAGGATCTTAACACATCCAGGTGTCCCCTAGGCAACGTCTCTGTAGACGGCCAATTCTTTCACACCAGAAGTGACTTGCAGCATATTCTCAAGTCGCTTCTGACGCGATAAAACAAAATCTAAATGCCCAGTATCCCTTTCCCATTTATTGAGCCCTCTTTCAAGTCTCATCTCAGAAGGGAAGCCTTTGATATCAGCAGAAAAACATATTATTGTGATCTGGTGAAATGATGCAATGTCAGTAACTCAAATATATATATCAGTGTTTCCCAACCTTTTTTGAGCTGCGGCACACTTTTTACATTTACAAAACATTTACAAAATCCTGGGGCACACCACCAACCAAAATCACACTTGAGGGAAAGAGCGGGCTGGGGCGAGGAGGAAGCGGCCTCCGCCGCTGCCGCTGCTCTGAGGAGAGGGATGGGACAACAGCAGCAGCCATAGCAGCCTCCTCCTTCTCTCACGGAACACCTGATGATCGGCCACGGAACACTAGTGTGTCGCGGCACAGCGGTTGGGAAACACACACACACACACACATATATATATATATATATAGAGAGATAGAGAGAGAGAGAGAGAGCACGATCCAAAACAACATATTGCAAATGTTATCTTGATTAGGGTGACCAAAACACGTTATGCAAACTCTTGACCCTCACAGACTTCTTCATTAATGTTAAAAGTCAATTTATCTCAGAGCTGGGTTTTTGAGATGTTAAAAGCAGAGTAAGGTGGTGATGAAGGGAGGTTTGATGCATGTAAAGTCCCTGGTCCTGCATCTCGAAGAAATAACCTCATGCCTCTGCTCCTTCTGTTTCTTTCCACAGGAATTTTGTGCTAAAACACCATGTTTTCCTGGTGCGCAACTGGGAGAAGATCCGGCAGAAGCAAGAGGAAGTGAAACATGCCAGTGACAATATCCACTCTGCTTCATTATATACCCGCTGGAATGGGATGTGCCGGGATGATGGCAACATAAAATCTGGTAAGGACTGCGGGTGTAGTAATAATAATAATAATTCCTGGAGTTCTTTAATGGCCCCATAATTCAGTCAAAATTTGCCTCCCCACTTAATGTGGTACCTTAAACTCCTATTTGACAGATGCAACTGTCTTTCGGGCTGCAAAGGTCGACAGCAGGCTACACTTAAAGGTCGAGCACCCACCTCGACCCGGGCAGGCCTCGAACTCATGACCTACTAGTCAGAGATATCTTATTCAGCTGACACTTAGCAAGCTGTGCCACATTCCCGGTGCATTCTCTACTGATGCTTCGCCCACATCTATGGCAGGCATCCTCAGAGGTTGTGAGGTCTGTTGGAAACTAGACAAGTTAAGCCATTGAAATCCACAAGCATGTGGACAATTTCAACAGAAAGGGGGAAACCGTGAAAATGAACAAAATTTGGCTACCAGCAGTATAAAGTTCTAGAATCAGGACAATGCACTCAAAAAACAGGTGAATTTTGGACATGAAACAATCAGGGCCAGCTAACACCTCCCAACAAAGGATTCCCCCAGGCAGGGAACAGGCAGGCTTTGAAGCTGCAAGGCTATTAAATGCCAATCAAGCTGGCCCATGGCAACATTCATACTTGCCTCAAACAGTCAAGAGTTCTTTTCTCCCACCCTGGATATTTTTTCCATAGATATCTAAACATCACTTGTCTAGTTTCTAACACACCTCACAACCTATGAAGATGCCTGCCATTGATGTGGGTGAAACGTCAGGAGGGAAGGTTTCTGGAACATGGCCATACAGCTCGGAAAACTCACAGCAACCAAGTGGAGCAATGATGGGCAACTGTGGAAGGCCTTAGCCCCTGAAAGAGACCATGGAGGGCCATACCTCCTCCGCATCCATGTCTACTACAAGCAAAAACATCTCTTATCTCTCCTTCTCTTTCAGATGTCTTCATGACACAATTCTCTGCCCTGCAGACGGCTCGCTCAGTGCGGACACGGAGGTTGGCCGCAGCTGAGGAGAACCTCGAGGTGGCGCGTGCAGCACGCCTTGCACAGATCTTCAAGGAAATCTGCGATGGTATCATCTCGTATAAAGGTGATGGCAGTCCAGGGCCAGAGACTATTTCATTCCCCTTTTGCATCTGTTTGTCGGTCTTTTTCGGGTCACTGATTTTCCTCTTAGCTGTGAGTTTCAGTCTTTCCCAACCCAAGTCCCATTAGAAGGCGGACTACAACTCTTCACCTTAATAGTTGGCTGCTCTGTATCAGTATCTATCAGTTTCTAGAGAGGTTTGAAGTGGAGAATAATGAACCATATTTCTTTTCTGCATGCTGTTCTCCTCATCCCTCAAAAAAGATGCTCAAAAGATTGACATATAAAGAAGAGGGAGCAGGCTTGTTTTTTGCTTCCCTGGAAACTAGGACTCAGTAGAGCAGTGTTTCGCAACCAGTGTGCCGCGGCTCACTAGTGTGCCGTGAGCGATCATCAGGTGTGCCGTGGGAAATTAGAACCTCTAATACCCTTTCTTCCCCCTCCTGCCGAACACTTTTTCTTCTCCACCTGGGCTCCTTTCTTCCCAGCTCGCTTTGCTCACGCTGCCGCCATTTTGATCCGAGGGGGCAGCGTGAGCTTGTTCAGGAGGGGAGGGAGGAAGAAGTGGGGCGAGTCTGTGCAGTAGCGCCTGCATGGGTCACGTCTTCCTCCCTCCCCCCTCCCCTCCTGAAGAAGGGAGCCAGAGTGGAGAAGAAAATGTAAGTGTTCGGCAGGAGGTGGAAGAAAGGGCGCGAAGGGGAAGGGGGAGGAAGAGGTCTCTGTCCAAAGCTGGCATGGGCAAACTTGGACCTCCCAGGTGTTTTGGACTCCAACTCCCACCATTCCTAGCAGCCTCAGGCCCTTTTCCCCCTCAGCCACTTAAGCAGGAAAGGGCCTCAGGCTGTTAGGAATGGTGGGAGTTGAAGTCCAAAGCACCCAGAGGGCCAAAGTTTTCCCATGCCTGTTTTAGGGACCTTAAAGTGGTGAGCCTCCTTCCAACATTGTGATTCTGGATAGAAAACAAACAACAACATAACATAACATTGTTTGAGTCCACAGTGCTCTCTGGGTGTAGGTGAACTACAACTTCTAAACTCAAGGTTAATGCCCACCAAACCCTTTCTGTTGGTCTATTTTGACATTGCTCCCGTTTTCAACCACATATCTGTGTGAGATGAGCTTCTCTAGCTTGACTGTGATAAAAACTAAACAGAGAGAGAGAGACTGACAGCTGTTGAGCAAGACCTTTGTGTGTGTCTTTCTGCCATTCCTGCCAGGATATCTATGTTGTGTTCATTGAAACAGGCCCAGGTTTCACACTGAGTGTATAAATACATTTAAAAACATATTAACTATATGTATTACTGTGTTCAAGTGTCGTTTTGTGTCATTTTGGTTGGTGGTGTGCCCCAGGATTTTGTAAATGTAAAAAATGTGCTGCGGCTCAAAAAAGGTTGAAAAACACTGCAGTAGAGGAATGGGTTCAAATTTCAGGACAGGAGATTCCATCTAAACCAGTGGTTCTCAACCTGTGGGTTCCCAGATGTTCTGGCCTTCAACTTGCAGAAATCCTAACAACTGGTAAACTGGCTGGGATTTCTGGGAATTGTAGGCCAAAACACCTGGGGACCCACATGTTGAGAACCACTGACCTAAATGTTAGGAAGAGCCTCCTCTGACCCTAAGAGCTGTTTAACAGTGGAACTTACTGCCTCAGAGTGTCATGAAAGCCTTCTTTGGAGGCTTTTAAACAGAAGCTAGTTGGCCATATGTCAGGGGCGCTTTGATTGTGCACAGATGGTTGACCTGGATGGCGCTTGGGGTCTCTTCAAGCTCTAGGATTCTATGTATTGTAAACAAACTGTTCTCTGCTTCAATTGTAGATTCCTCCAGGCAGGGACTTGCAGCTCCTTTGCTGAATCTCCCCCCAAAGAAGAAGTAAGTTTTTTCTGTTTTCTTGACAGAAGTAAAAAAAAGTCTGTGATTTAAACAGAACCGGTATCTGTTTTGAAATAAGGGCTCATAGTAATCTATATATATAAAAATCGAGTCGTCGTGGGATGTCCTTTATACACGGCCAAACTATACCCCCCAGAAACACAAAACCAACGACACACATTCCCCCAGACCACGCGGTCCAGCCATAGCACAAAAAAACACCCCAACCTACCTTGCAACCCCCAAAAACAGCCCCCAAAACCGCCCATTACCGTTCCGCGAGCGCTAGACAGAGGCAGAGCAATCGCGCAAGCGCACTCCGACCCCCCCTCCCTCCTTCCTCTTCAAACCCTCCCAGCCGCTCCCGGGAGAGGGACAGGAAGAGGCTTTGCCCCATCCCCCTCTTCCGCCACCTCCTCCACCACCTCGCAGCCGCATCTCACCCGATCACAGCGGAGGTGGGAAGCTGACCTTTTCCCGGCCAGCTCTTTCTCCTTCTCGCCCCACACTCCTCCCTTCATTGGTGGAAGGAGGGCAGGGAGAAGAGGAGAAAGAAGTGCCCGGGAAAGGGCAGCTTGGCTCCCACCTGTGGCGGGATCGGGAGGACATCGCCGGAGCCAGGACGGCCCTGGCGGCAAGGGAGCCGGGGAAGAGGAGGGGGCGGAGGAGGAGGAAAGAGCAGCGAGAGGGAAAGGATCACAGTCTCTGTGCATGGCTGCGATCCTTTCCCCTCGCTGCTCTTCCTCCTCCTCCTCCGCCCTCCTCCTCCTTGCCGGCTCCCTTGCCGCCAGGACCGTCCTGGCTCGGCGATGTCCCTCCGATCCCGGCAGAGGCGGGAGCCAAACTGCCCTTTCCCCGGGCACCTCTTTCTGCTCCTCTCCCTGCCCTCCTTCCACCAATGAAGGGAGGAGGAGGGGCGAAGAGAAAGAAGGAGAAAGAGCTGGAGGAAGACACCAAAGGTCAAATATATATACCCTCCCACCTCCACTGGGAGGGAAGACACCAAACACAAATATATATACACATATATACACACACATACACATATATATATACACATACACACACACACACACATCTATATATACACACATACATATATATACACACACATATATATACACACATACATACACACAAACACATATATACACACACATCCACACATACAAACACATATACACAGACATACACATATACACACGCATACACATATATATACACATACATACACATATATATACACATACACATATATACACACACATATATACACACACATACACATATACACACACATACACATATACACAGACATATACACAGACATATACACAGACATCTACACACACATACACACATATATACACATACACACACATACACATATATATACACACATACACATATATACACACACACATATATACACACATATACACACACATCCACACATACAAACACATATACACAAACATACACACACATACACACATATATAAACACACATACATACATATATATATATATACACACACACATATATACACATATACACACATATATACACACACATATATACACACACATACATACACACAAACATACACATATATACACACACACAAAACACATGCCCACATCATTTCCAACCCTTACCCAGACTGCCTCGCATCTCCTAAATAGGGCACAGCAACGCGTGCCGGGTTCAGCTAGTGTGATATATTTCCTTCTGTGTCTGGCATAGGAATGCAGATTACTATGAGAAGATATCTGACCCCCTGGATCTCACCACCATCGAGAAGCAGATCCTGATCGGATATTACAAAACGGTGGAAGCTTTTGACAGTGACATGTTGAAGGTGTTTCGTAATGCTGAGGTGAGTTGGAGGGCATTTGCCTCTAGCAGAGGCTTCTTGCCAGCCCTTTGACCCCGAGGAACAGTGTCTGAATGATTTACTTTTCCTGATAGGATGTCCCTTCATGATCAGAAATGAGTTTCTTCTGTTTTTTTGCTCAGAAATACTATGGCAGGAAATCTCCCATTGGGCGGGATGTCTGTCGGTTGCGGAAAGCATACTACAGTGCACGCCATGAGGCGGCTGCCCAAATTGATGAGATTGTAGGGGAGACGGCCAGTGAGGCGGACAGCAGTGAGACGTCTATGTGCGAGAAGGAGAACGGCCACGAGAAGGATGAGGACGTGATCCGCTGTATCTGCGGCCTGTTCAAAGACGAAGGGCTCATGATCCAGTGTGACAAGTGCATGGTGAGTGCATACAATAATAAATATAGTATAATAATAATAGTAAAATAATAAATGTTATTATTTTTATAACAGAGTAAAATAATAAATAACTTTGACTCAAGTATAAGACAAGGGTGTGTGTGTGGATTTTTCAGCCTTAAAAATGATCTGAAAATCTCGACTTATACTCAAGTACATACGGTATATACCCTGAACAACTTATAATTCTGGGATTTATTTTAGCCTTAAAAATGATCTGAAAATCTCGACTTATACTCAAGTACATACGGTATATACCCTGAACAACTTATAATTCTGGGATTTATTTATTGCTACCCCCACACCCAAATGCATATACCCCTAACAACCCATCGTTCTCTAATTTTGTCTTGCACTTCAAATGTCTAATAGTTTATAATTTTAGAATGTATTAATGTGTTTGTAGCAGTTCCCCCTCAAGCTTATATGTACCCTTTCTTCAGTTAAAAAGCAAGGCTTGAAATAGTGTCAGTGTAGCCTTCTTTATCAATCAAGTATCAGAGGGCTATAGGGACCTATTTTGCCTATAAGAGCAAGCCATTGTCTTCTGCCTGAATCAGTGCAGGCTGAGGTTGAATCTGATTTATACTGAAAGAGGATGCTGCTCGTCTGTTTAGGATTCTGTTACCTGTTTTGATTAGGAATAACTTTTTCTCATTTTGAGGGGCAGGGGAAGGCTCTGGGCCCCTTCCAGCAAGTAATACTGACATGTTAGTCAGCAAAACCCAATGGAGTTCGGTGCAAAACATTTTCCGAGCCAAGGCAGAGTTGTTTTCTCCATTGCACTGAAAATCTTGTCGCTGATTGGGACAAGAGGACTTATTTAATAAACAGCAAAGGCGGATATCCAATTCAGTGTTTTTCTGATCCATTCATTTTGTCCTACAGGTTTGGCAGCACTGTGACTGCATGGGGGTGAACTCAGATGTTGAACACTACCTGTGTGAACAGTGCGACCTTCGTGCAGTGGATAGGGTAAGTCTTTATCCTACACTTGAACCCAACCTAATGTGATGAACACAGTCGGATACCAGATTTTAAGTGTAGGACTCGGTAGAATGTAGTGAAGTGGTTAGTCTGGCAAACCTTTAGAAATCGGAAATGGTTTTTAATCTAACGCAAATCACCCAGCAATATGCCAGTAGAGTCTGAGGGCCCCTTACCTAAATTAGGGCTCCTCAAACTGTGGGTCCTGACCCTTTGGCTCAATATTGGGGTCACGAGAAATTTGGCAATAGTAAATGGTTTCTGAACACCACCTACTCAGACAAATCTGTTAGCAACAACAGGTAGGGTGTACAGTGGACTCTGCAGAAGATGCTTCAGCTGTCCTTCATAAAAAAGGAAAATCAGCCTGTTTAGCAAGCCTAAAAGTGAGTCCCTCGTCCAGCTGGTTCCAGAAAGTTGAGGTACACTGTGTTTCTTTTGCTCTTTCATTAGGAGGTGCCTATGATTCCTCGGCCTCATTATGCCCAGTCTGGCTGTGTTTACTTCATCTGTTTGTTACGAGATGATCTCTTGCTACGCCAAGGTGGGTGTCTGTCTTCTCTGGGAGTCAGCCTTTGGGAATCTTGTACCTATCTGTCCAGTAAGTTCTTGAGCTTGCCTCATCCATTGGTGAAGAGTTCAAAGTACAGGTATATTTCAAGCTGTCTTAATAGCAAATTCTCTAATATTAATTCTCCTAGCAATTTGAACAGCACTCTAATGATTCATGAATCCCATAGTTGATAGAGGCCATGAAAATGAGGTCACAACCCAAGGTTCTCATATCTTTTTCTCTTGACAGGTGACTGCGTGTACCTAATGAGAGATAGCCGAAGGACTCCGGATGGGCATCCTGTTCGACAGTCGTACCGTCTGCTGTCCCACATCAATCGAGAGCGGCTTGATATTTTCCGCATTGAAAAGCTCTGGAAAAATGAAAAGTAAGTCTCGGTCCGCTCTTCTGGATTACACAAAACTGCTGTTTGCAAGAGTTTCACTCCAACAATATCTATTAACATCTATCAACGTAGAAAGCAAGAACATTTATAATAGTTTCATTTATTATTTTACTTTTTATTATTATTGTTATTATTACATTTATAATTTTACTCTTATGATTACATTTATTATTTTTCCTGTATTTACTATTGTTATGTCATTGAAATTTTTTCTCTATTATTACATTTATAATTTTACTCTTATGATTACATTTATTATTTTTCTGTATTTACTATTGTTATTTCATTGAATTTTTTCTCTATTATTACATTTATTATTTTACTCTTATTACATTTATATTTTTCTGTATTTACTTTTGTTATTTCATTGAATTTTTTCTCTATTATTACATTTATTATTTTACTCTTATTACATTTATATTTTTCTGTATTTACTATTTCATTGATAATTTTCTCTATTATTACATTTATTATTTTACTCTATTTTTATTGGAAGTATATCTAAGCGTATTTACATTGTAGGAGGTTAGAATAATGTTTTAATGAGAGTTGACAGTCTTATCTTAAATTACTGTTTTATGTAAATATTCAAAAACATTTAAACTATGGATGCCTCAATTAATGTAATTTTATTGGTATCTATTTTATTTATTTATTTAATTAATTTACCAGTAGCTGCTGCATTTCCCACCTCAGTTTATACTCGAGTCACTAAGTGTTCAGAATTTTTTGTGGTAAAATTAGGTGCCTCAGCTTATATTTGAGTTGGCTTATACCCGAGTATATATGAGGTAAGTCTCCTGTGCAGCCTTGTAAGAAGAAATCTAAACTCTCTTCTTCCTTTCCCTCAGGGGAGAACGATTTGCCTTTGGACACCACTATTTCCGTCCCCACGAAACACACCACTCCCCTTCCAGAAAGTTCTACCACAACGAACTGTTCCGAGTGCCTCTGTACGAGATCATACCCTTGGAGGCCGTGGTGGGGACCTGTTGCGTGCTGGACCTTTACACCTATTGCAAAGGCAAGGCCACATTGCTGGGGGGTCAAACCAACTTTTAGTTCTCAGTCACTTCCTCTTGAAGATTGATCATCTCTAGATTGTATCCTCCTCCTTGCTCCAAACCCGGGGCCCTTAAACCTTTTAAACAGAGGGACAGGTCACAGTCCCTCAAACTGTTGGAGGGCCGGATTATAATTTGGGGGGAAAAAAGAATTCCTGTGCACACTTAAAATAATATAATAATTAAAATGAAGAACAATTTTAACAAATATAGACTTATTAGTATTTCAATGGGAAGTGTGGGCCTTCTTTTGGCTGATGAGATAGGGTTGTTGTTGTTGTTGTAATAAAATTTTATATTCCGCCCTATCTCCCCAAGAAAGATAAATAAATGGTTTCCCTTCCACATAGAAATAGATTGACGATAAATTCTAGACCAGCGTTTCTCAACCTGGGGGTCGGGACCCCTGGAGGGGCCGCGAGGGGGTTTCAGAGGGGTAGCCAATGACCACCAGATAATTTATATTTCTGAAGGTCTTCGGAACCCCTTTGGCAGAGAATTCTGATGATCTCTCCACCTGTCCTTCTTTTCCTTTTTGGAAACAGACCGTGAATCCTCCCATCAAAAGCCCTCCTCTGTTGTGATCAGCTGGCCTCTCAGCCAAGGGGAGGGCTGTTTCTGAGTCTCCAAATGGGGAGTGGAGAACAGGCGTGCGCGGTGCATCACAGCCTAGTGTGCTTGTGTGCGCAAGGGAGAGCGTGTGAGGTTGGAGGAAGGCTTGTTCTAGCAAGTGCCTTCAAGGCATGGGGGTTCTGTGTGAGTAGTTTGGCCCAGTTCTATCATTGGTGGGGTTCAAGGGGCTCGTTGATTGTAGATGAACTATAAAATCCCAGAAACTATAACTCCCAATTGTCAAGGTCTATTTTTCTCAAACTTCATCAGTGTTCACATTTGGGCATATTGAGTATTCTTGCCAAATTTGGACCAGAACTATTATTTGAGTCCACAGTGCTCTCTGGATGTAGGTAAACTACAGCACCAAAAGTCAAGGTCAATGCCCACCAAACCCTTCCAGTATTTTCTGTTAGTCATGGGAGTTCTGTGTGCCAAGTTTGGTTCGATTCAATCGTTGTTAGAGTTCAGAATGCTCTTTGATTGTAGGTGAACTATAAATCCCAAATGACAAAAAGTGAATGAAAATACATCCTGCATATTAGATATTTACATTATGATTCATAACAGTAGCAAAAATACAGTTATTAAGTACCAACAAAAATAATTTTATGGTTGGAGGTCACCACAACATTAAAAAACCATATTAAGGGGTCGCAGCATTAGGAAGGTTGAGAAACACTGTTCTAGGCAGAGCAAGGAACATTCTTCTTATAGAACTATATAATTAATATATGGAATTGTCCACCACAAAATTCAGTCCATCATGACAGGGGATGGTGTCTTGCATGTCTTTTCAATAAACCTAGCATTGCTACTTCCATGAAGGTAGTTATTCTGAAGGGATGTTATTCTACTCTGTTCCAGGTCCATTTAAATCAGTCTGCTACTTACAGAGCACATATTTGCTTGTGCTCAGAGGTGCCGAAACTACTGTGGCTTCCATACACCAGTGTTTTGCAACCTTTGTTTACAAAATCCTGGGGCACACCACCAACCAGAATGACACAAAATGACACTCTTAACATAGTAATACATATAGTTAATATGTTTTTAAATGTATTTATACACTCAGTGTGAAACCTGGGCCTGTTTTGATGAACACAACATAGATATCCTGGCAGGAAAGGCAGAAAGACACACTCAAAGGTGAGAGCCCTGTGGATTCAAAAAATGTTGGATCAGTACCAAACTTGGCATGAATACTCAATATGCCCAAATGTGAACACAGATGGAGTTTGGGGGAAAATAGACCTTGACATTTGTAAGTTACAGTTTCTGGGATTTATAGTTAACACACAATCAAAGAGCATCCTGAACTTTTGCAACAATGGAACTGAACCAAAGTTGGCATATTGAACTCTCATTACCTTTGAAGACAGTTCAGAAATTGCAATTAGTCCAGGCAGCCAGATTGCTAACGGGAGCTACATACAGGGAGCACACCACCCCCCTGTTGTGCCAGCTCCACTGACTGCCTGTCCAATTCCGAGCTCAATTCAAAGTGCTGGTTTTGACCTTTAAAGCTCTATACGGTTCTGGCCCAGCTTACTTTGACGGAACGCATCAGCCGCTACGTCCCACCTCACAATCTAAGATCATCCGGGGGAGGCCCTGCTCTAGCTCCCGCTGACTTCTCAAATGCGGCTGGTGGGGACGAGGGACAGGGCCTTCTTGGTGGTGGCTCCCCGCCTGTGGAATGCGCTCCCTATTGAGGTACGGTCCACCTCATCCCTCCTGGCATTCAGGAAAAAGGTAAAATCCTGGCTTTGGGACCAGGCGTTTGCACACCAGCACTAGGCAGCATGTTAGATGGGGATTTTAATGGAATGGATGAAGAGGGTCAATGTTTTTATGGATTGAATATTGTTTTAACTTGGAATGACTGTGTATGATGCTGTTGAAACTGTATTTTAATGTATCTTAATGTATTTTAATTGTTGTGGGGTTTTATGCTGTTATGATGTGGGCATCGAATTGTGCCGTTCTGTAAGCCGCTCTGAGTCCCCCCTCGGGGGTTGAGAAGAGCGGGGTAAAATCCTGAAATAAATAAATAAATAACAGAAAGTACTGAAAGGGTTTGCTTGGGAACTGACCTTGAGTTTGGAAGTTGTACTGTAGTTCACCTACACCCAGAGAGCCCTGTGGATTCAAAAAATGTTGGATCAGTACCAAACTTGGCATGAATACTCAATATGCCCAAATGTGAACACAGATGGAGTTTGGGGAAAATAGACCTTGACATTTGGGAGTTACAGTTTCTGGGATTTATAGTTCACACACAATCAAAGAGCATCCTGAACTCTTGCAACAATGGAACTGAACCAAAGTCGGCATATTGAACTCTCATTACCAACAGAAAGTACTGAAAGGGTTTGCTTGGGAATTGACCATGAGTTTGGAAGTTGTAGTTCACCTACACCCAGAGAGCACTGTGGACTCAAAACAATGTTATTTATGTTGTTTGTTTTCTATCCAGAATCACAATGTTGGAAGGAGGCTCACCACTTTAAGGTCCCTAAAACAGGCATGGGAAAACTTCGGCCCTATGGGTGCTTTGGACTTCAACTCCCACCATTCCTAACAGCCTGAGGCCCTTTCCTGCTTAAGTGGTTGAGGGGGGGGGGGAAGGAAAAGGGCCTGAGGCTGCTAGGAATGGTGGGAGTTGGAGTCCAAAACACCTGGAAGGTCCAAATTTGCCCATGCCAGCTTTCGACAGAGACCTCTTCCTTCCCCTTCGCACCCTTTCTTCCCCCTCCTGCCGAACACTTTTTCTTCTCCTCTCGGGCTCCCTTCTTCAGGAGGGGAGGGGGGAGGGAGGAAGACGTGACCCGTGCGGGTGTTACTGCGCAGACTCGCCCCACATCTCCCTCCCTCCCCCCTCCCCTCCTGAACACGCTCACGCTGCCCCCTCGGATGAAAATGGTGGCAGTGTGAGCAAAGCAAGCAGAGCGAGGCTGGGAAGAAGGGAGCCTGAGTGGAGAAGAAAAGTGTTCGGCAGGAGGGGGAAGAAAGGGTATTGGAGGTTCCAAATTTCCACGGCACACCTGATGATCGCTCACGGCACACTGGTTGGGAAACACTGCCATACACTGATAATAGTATGGGGAATAATCATATTAGTCTATTACAATAAAAACAGCAGTCTTGCTATATCAAAAAGTCTACCAAGTTTGTGAAGTTTTAGTTTGATATTTTAAGTGCTTTAGTGGGGAACAGAATACAGAGTCGACTCATAGCCTTTTTGCTGAACTTCAGATTCCCAATTATAGGGGCGAGACTCTTAAAAATCAGACCCCGTTCATTCATCTGACTGTCCCTTGTGGTGTTTTGCCCACAGGAAGGCCAAAGGGTACGAAGGAACCAGATGTGTACATCTGCGATTACCGCCTCGATAAATCAGCGCATCTGTTTTACAAGATCCACCGAAACCGCTATCCAGTCTGCACCAAGACCTATGCCTTTGACCACTTCCCCAAAAGGCTGACGCCGAAGAGAGACTTCTCGGTAAGCCAGTTGTGTAGTTGATTCTCTACATTCTACATTGGCATTAAGTGTCGGAAGAATGTGAACTTTCACTATGCTTTTCTTTATCTCTTCCAGCCTCATTATATTCCAGACAATTATAAAAGAAATGGAGGCAGGTGAGTCCCTTTATCGCTCTTCATTCCTTTGGGAGCAAAAGTTTTGGCAGAAAGAGAAATTACATTTTTAGAAGCAACTATCATGTTATTTATTTATCATGTCAGAAGCAAGTTGAGGGTAAAGTTAAAATGCATTTAAAAACACAAAGTTGTTTTTTTTATTAAAAAAAATACTTGGCATTAATGCTGAATGTCCTTTGACCAGAAGCTGGCCACTTGGAGTGTCTCTGGTGTTGCTGTGAGAAGGTCCTCCATTGCATATGTGGCAGGTCTCAGGTTGCATTGTAGTAGGTGGTCTGTGGTTCGCTCTTCTCCACACTCACATGTCGTGTACTCCACTTTGTAGCCCCACTTTGTTGGCTGGCTGAGAGCTGTCGTGCTGAGGAGCTTATAGACAGCAAAACCACACAACTCAGACACACCAAACCAGGCCACATAAACCCACAACCAAAAAAAAGTGAGGGGGATGAGGCATGGAGGGGCAATGAGAGCCCCCACTCCGCCCCGCCCCTACTGAAGCCCCATCCCCACTCTGGCCCCTCTTCCTCGCTGCACTCCAGCTGTCAAGGTCTTCCCCAAACTCCCAAGTTTGGTCCGCATTCATCTTTGTTTTGGTTCACAGTGATGTCCAGATGTAAGTGGACTTCTACTATTATTCTTATTATTAAGCCGAGGCTGCCCATCTTTCAGGAGTGGTTAGATTGTGCATCTCCCATTTTTCAGAAGGGGGACCGGATGGCCCTTGGAGGTCTCGTCCTACCTTAGGATTCTACTACTACTACTACTACTACTACTACTATTATTATTATGCTGAGGCTGAATGCCCATCTCTCAGGAGTGGTTTGATTGTGCTTTTCCCTTATGTCAGAAGGGGCTGTGCTAGATGGCCCTTGGAGGTGACTTCCTATCCTAGGATTCCATCATCATCGTTACTAAGTTGAGGCTGGCCATCTGTTAGGAGTGGTTGGATTGTGCTTTTCCCATTTGCCAGAAGAGGCGGGACTGGATGGCCATTGGAGATCTCTTCCTACCTTAGCATTCTATTATTATTAGCAAGCAAAGGCTGAATGGCCATCTGTAAGGAGTGCTTTGATTGTGCTTTTCCAGCAGGAGGGTAGAAGGGGGTTGCCACAGACTATGCCACAGCAACGCATGGCCTGGTATAGCTAGTATATTTATTAAGTTTACCTGCCTCATATAGCTCCTGAAACATACTTGTTTTGAGACCTTGCACCGCTCCGAGCCCTCGGGGAGTGGCAGTCTAGAAATTTGAAGTAATAATAATAATAATAATAATAATAATAATATTTGTAAGCAGCCAGAATGAAAAAAGAGTATGGATAAGATAACTAAAGCATTGCTAAGGCAAAGGGCGCAGGCCTGTGTAAAAGGTTGAGAGAGATTAGGGATTGGAGGGGGAAGCAGAGAAGTTAAAGAAACAGGGAGATGTTGCACTTAGCTCAAATAAGGCAGAGTTCGGGGCTCTGATCATGGCATACACAGAGAGCTGTGTAATAAAGCAGTTACAGAAGGACTTGCAGATTCTGGTTGAGGACACCGCAACAATTTATGAGGACAGCCAGATATGCATACACATGGCTACCCAAGCCAGGATAAAGCAAAGAAGTAAGCATGTGGACATAAAGTAGAATTGTGTTAGGGATCCAGTAAAGAATGGTGAGGTCGATTGGATTTTCCGCAATGCTAACTTGAACCTGGCAGATGTGTTAACTAAACCATTGAGTGTTCAAAAACATTTAGCAGTGTTGAGTGACTTTTGAATGTACTGTATAAGTGTAAATGCTTATTTTCCTGTTAACACAAGGAGGGGTGTTGGAGCATGCAAGGAATCAGTGAGCGTGTGTGTGTGTGAATTGTAAAATAAGATGCATGTAGCTGATTGGTTGGGTAATGCCCAGGAAGATGGCTGAGGCGAATGCACATAACTACTAGAGATAGATAAAGGGGCACTGTGCATCAACACTACTACTCAAGAGACCACAACGAAGTTTCAAACTGCATCATATGGCAGGTGTACATGGGGCCTTGATTAGACTTGCCATGCTGACACTGAGAACATTCTTCCCAGTCTTTGAATGAGGCAGTCCCTCTATAGCAGGGCTGCCCAGGAAGTTGATCGCGATCAACCAGTCGATTGTGGGACCAAAGGGGCGCTTCTCAGAGGGGGGGGGGGGGTGAGCCAGGCCGTGCCAAGCCCTGCTCCCTCCCCCAGCTTCAGCACTCCCAGCAGCCGCTCCAGCCTTGAGGAGGGCAGGGCCAAGCCAGTCTTGTGTTAGCTATGCCACCCCTGGCTTGGCCCTGCCCTCCTCAAGGCTGGAGCACCTGCTGCTAGAGCTGAAGCCAGAGGGGGGCGGAACCAGGCCGCACCAAGCCCTGCCCGCTCCCCCGGTTTTGGCACTCCCAGCAGCTGCTCCAGCCTTGAGGAGGGCAGAGCCAAGCCAGCCTTGTGCTAGCTATGCCACCACTGGCTTGGCCCTGCCCTCCTCAAGGCTGGAGCAGCTGCTGCTAGAGCTGAAGCCAGAGGGGGGCGGAGCCAGGCCGTGCCAAGCCCTGTCCCCTCACCCTGCTCAGCCCTGCTTCTCGTCCGGAAGCAAACGTGGACGGTGCGCAGCGCGGGAGGCGCGCACATGGAAGGTAGATCTTTCTGGCTTGATTTTATTATAAGTAGCTCGCATGCTGAAAAAGTGTGGGCACCCCTGCTCTATAGCAATGTGACTTGCACAGCAGGCCATGCAGTGTTTCATTCTGTCTGAGAGTCCCCGTGCCCTTGAATGGCTCCTGTTACCTTTTCCAGGTCAGCTTGGAAGTCTGACCGTGCCAAGTCACAGAGCAAAGACCTGTGCCAGGAGGAAGACCCCCTTCCCCTCATGGAAGACATGATCGTGAGTCAGGAGACGGCCTCCAGTGAGCGGGTGCCCGGCCTGGAAGAGCTGGAGAAGGAGGCCCCTCCCCAAGAAAGCGGCGAGATGGAGAAGAAGGAGGAAGAAAGCAGCCCCATCCCCAGGCGGCCTTGCACTCCAGAGGAACGCCGGCACATGCAGCGTGACAGGCTCAACCAAATCCTTCTTACCCTCCTAGAGAAAATCCCAGGGAAAAATGGTAAGAGAGCAACTATTTCCTCCCCCCCCCCCCCCCAATAAGTGCCCATTACAAGTGGGGCTTGTAATATTTTTCCTTTTTAATATAACACACATAGGGCATATAACCAGCCTTGCCCAGGTATCGGAGGACCGTTGCCTCCTGTTTTCATCCCTTCTTCCTCTTTCTTTACTTCCCTCCCATCATATCTTTCCCCCTTTCCTTTCTCTTCCTTTCTTCCCTCCTTTTTCTTTCTCCCTTCCTCACTTCTACATTTCCTTTACGGCCTTGTTCCAATGTTTTTGCAGTTAGATCTTTAAATCCTCATAACTTGTAAGCTTGTCCAGTTGCTTCTTGTCAATCCTACTGTCACCTGGGATTGCAACATCGACCATTGTTCTTTTACACCAGGGCTGCCCAAGAAGTCGTTCACGATTGACTGGTCGATCCAAGGACTGAAGGGGGTCGATCTCAGCAGGATGGGGCACTTCTAGAGGGGGTGGAGCCATGCCGCACCAAGCCCCGCCCCCGGCTTCAGCGCTACCACAGCTTCTTCAGCCTTGAGGAGGGTAGTGCCAAGCCAGTGGTGGCATAACTAGCCACTACTGGCCTGGCACTACCCTCCTCAAGCCTGGAGAAGCTGTGGTAGCGCTAAAGCCAGAGGGGGGAGGGGGTGGAGTCATGCTGCACCAAGCCCCGCCCTCCTGGCTTCGGCTACAGCGCTACAGTGGTGGCACAGCTTCTCCAGGCTTGAGGAGGGTAGTGCCAAGCCAGTAGTGGCTAGCTATGCCACTACTAGCTTGGCATACCCTCCTTTAGCCTGGAGAAGCTGTGGAAGTGCTAAAGCCAGAGGGGGGAGGGGGGGCGGAGCCATGCCACGCCAAGCCCTGCCCTTTCCCCCGGCTTCAGCGACACCACAGCTTCTTCAGCCTTGAGGAGGAGAGTAGTGCCAAGCCAGTAGTGGCTTGGCATACCCTCCCTAGCCTGGAGAAGCTGTGGAAGTGCTAAAGCCAGAGGGGGGAGGGGGGCGGAGCCAGGCCACGCAAAGCCCTGCCCCCTACCCCAGCTACAGCTCTACCATAGCTTCTTCAGCCTTGAGGAGGATAGTGCCAAGCCAGTAGTGGCTAGCTATGCCACCACTGGCTTGGCACTACCCTCCTCAAGAAGCTGTGGTAGAGCTAAAGCCAGAAGGGGGTGGAGCCAGGCCAGGCCAAGCCCTGCCCCCTCCCCTGTTCCACCCTGCTTCTCTCTCGGTAGATCTTTCTGACTTGGTTTTATTATAAGTAGCTCGCATGCTGAAAAAGTGTGGGCACCCCTGTTTTACACGGTTGTGAGGTCAGGAGTCTTGTGCTCTAAAACTCTGTCAGTCTGAATTCGGAAGACCCAGAGGAGTTTGACATGTTCATTTTTCGTAACTTTTTCAGGCTTGTGATTCCACCAGTTCTTTGTCACAGGGAGATGGTGGTACTATTATTGTTGTTGTTGTCATTATTATTATTATTATTATTGATATACACAAATGAATAGCAGAGAGATAGTACATACATGCATACATAAAGACTTTGTACTAGGAGGCACAATTTTTGAAACTGCTGGAATACGATTAATGTAAGGCTTTGAACAGACTTTTGCATTTGAAAACATTTTTAAAATTAAGAATCCTCTTGCTCTTGTTTTTCATGTCTGTCCAAGAGCCTGTACTCACTACGCTTGCTCTCTGAGGTGCTTTACTGAAGTGTATCTGTATATGTTTTCTCTCACACACAGCCATTGATGTCACCTACCTGTTAGAGGAAGGTTCGGGGCGGAAGCTGCGGCGACGCACTCTGGCTCTCCCAGAGAGCAGCTTCAGGAAGTGACACATGACGCTCCTCCCGCTGAGACAGAGGCTGCGCCTGGCGTTCCGCACATGAGACTGTCGGATGGATGGGCAAGGCTTTGGCCCGCCTTCCTGTGCCTCGCAGTGCGTTTGGGGTGGGGTGGGGTGGGCGGCAGCCATGGAGGTAGAAGGAAACGGACAAAAAACGGTTCGGTAGCACTTAGACAACGCGTTTGGGTAGGTAAGCAGCCCCACTCAGCAGTACTCTTACGACTTGTGTGGTGTGGGGCGTGCCTTGTGGTCGGTGTTAAGGTACTCAGAAAACCTTGTGGTTGTTTGTCCAAGACAGTCTGGTTTTAATTTTTTATTTATTTACCCCCCGACACACACCCAAACACACATGCTCTTGATCCGGGTTGGAGGAAGGAGAAAAAAGGGCAGGAGGAGGGAGATGGACAGAGGCATATGGGGAGGTAAGCTGGTTCAGAACTGATTTTCCTTCCATATAGGAGTCCTCTTCCACAGACCTGTCACCGTTAAGCAGCTCAAGCTGGAGGTGGCCGAGTGGGGTCGGAGGCACCGGGGAAAGTCCCGAACCCCAAGAGAGGGGCTCGAGGGGCACAGAAGGCCTTCGGTTTGCTCAGGACATGGCGGAGTCAGAGCGACGCATTGAGCGCGGAAGGCGCGTGGGACATTTTCGAGCCCCCATTTGCGTGGAAGCCGCGGCCAAAGCCCTCCGACTCCGAAGCACTTGTTTTCCCACGTTCTGCAACTTCGGGGTGGGCAGGGTGGGCAAGTTTTTTAAAAACACTTTCGTTTTGGGTTTTTTGCTGCAGAGGAAATTTTATAAAGCGAGTCGAATCCTAACGCCACCCTGTTGTTTCCCCCCCCCCCCCCCCGTTTAATTTTGTAGTAAGCTGTCGTTCTTGTGTGTCCGGTGTATTGTGAACAATTTTTTTTTTACAAAAAAGACAAAAAAAATATATCCCAACCTTGTCCAAACAGCAAAGCCCTTCCACTACATAAACCGTCGAGCAGTATTTCTGAGCAAGTATTTGTCGTGAAACTGTAGACTTATTATTCATGGATAACACTACTCCTTGTGTTTTGATTTTGTTTTTTAAGAAAAGAAAAAAATATGTACAGCTTAAAAGCATCCGTCTCTTAAAGAGACAGTGTATTTTACGCTCCCGCCTCTCTTTGCCCTTAAACTGGGGAGGGATTAAAACAAAACAAAAAAAGGTGTGAACTCGTTGGAAAGAAACGGTTTCCTTGCTTAACACAAATGGTTTCCAACCTTTGCTGACATTTAGTGCCGTACCAGAAGAACGTGCTGTGGTTTATTGGCCATGGGGAGCCGGCAGTTCGGCATACACTGGCCCTTTAACGTGGCTTTGCTCTGTCTCTTTTTGGCGTCCCTACACATATTATGGTCCTGTTTTAGGTGTCCTTATAACAAAAAAAATCCTGTTTCTCAATGTGCCAAGTTGTATATATATATATCAAGAACCCTTTTTTTTCTTCTTTTTGCTGCGTGGTTGTAAAACAATATGGTAGCGCTCTCTCTGTGTCCCTTCCCCGATGGACCAAGCTTTGTCCCGACTGTACATTGTCGTTGACTATATTACTCTTTTATTAGTTTGGAACAAACAAACAAAAGGCTCCATTCCATTTGGACTTTTTTTCTTTCCCAATGATTTACGAAGTTAAGAAAGGGTTGGTAAAGGAGAAGGGATGGGGGGGGATGGGGGGAAAATAAAAAAGGTGGGAGCCCTTTGAGGAAAAAAAATATTTTATTAAAAAAATAAGACAAATAAGAAAATAGTTTGGAATATTTTCTTACTGTAGAAAAAAAGCCTTGTACAGGAGATCCCTGAGTATAAAATACTCGTTCGTATTGTAGGAAAAATGGGGAGGGAAGGGCGGGAAAATGCATGTCCGCAAAATCTTTTTAAGTCACTCCATTTAGTTCCGAACGGGGAAATTGTCTCAGAAAAGTGTTAAACACTAAACAAAAAGAGAGAGAAAGAGAGAAAAACAAAATCAAGGTCCTTTTAAAAGAAAATGATGATGATGATGATGATGATGATGAAGAAAAGCTTGCCCGGAAGTGAGACACTAGCTCTGCCATTTTATCTTTCGTTTCTTGAAAGACTAAAAACAATGTTTTTTAGACAATCAAATTCTAGGTAAGTGCGAAAAGAATTTGCGTTGGGGTTATTTTGTTTTTCTTAAATTTTTTTGGTTTTGTTTTCTTACTGGTGTAGAAAATTACTGACTTTTTAAAATAAAAAAACAAACCAGGGGGTTGGGGAAGGGGTGATTTTGTATTAACTGAGGATGACTGGCAGCGTTTCACCCAATCGCTGATGGAAGCCCAGGAGGAGGAGGAGAAAAAGAAGCACTACGTTTGTTGCAAAATATAGATACGAACTCTTTTTAGTCTGCATGGGGATAGGCCGTGTGGTTGCTGAGAAGAAATGCTGCTAATATATTTCCTTTTTACAAGAGCATATCTAAATAGACCATTGTTTTGATGTTAATCTTTGTAAATTATGTATTACCAATTTTAACATTGGATGTAATTGCATAAAAAGGCCTGCATCTCAAATACCAAGAGATTCTAGTATTAAATGGGATAAAAAAACCATGTTTCCTATCCAGTGGCTTTGGGGTTTTTTCTTGTCAGCTTCTTTGTTTCTCCCTTTTTCTTCCTCTCATACACGAAGGTGTCCCCAGTTTTAATTGTTTGCGTTTGCCATGTTAAAATGCTGTTAAAACAGTGGTTCCCAACCTGTGGTCCTCAGACCACCAGTGGCCCGCAAGAACTAAAATATGGTCTGTGGACTCACTGTTACTACACCACTGTATTGAGAGCAACTGATCTTGCGAAACCCCCTTATAATGCCAAGGTTTACTAAATACTCGCTTGGGGACCTGGCCCTGCCCGGGTTATTTGAGAAAGGCGTGTGCCAAGGTGGGTCGTTATCATTTGTTTATTTGGCTCGCAGTGGTCTCAGGAAGTGAGTGAAGGTACTTGAAGTCCCATCATTCATGGTCCACCCTCCTCCAAACTGCACCAGGATGTAGAGTGGGTCATGGGGGCTCTGTGTGCCAAGTTTGATCAGTCATTGGATGAGGTTGGCAGCAGTCTTGTGAAGTGAGTGGAGGTACTTCAAGTCCCATCATCCATGGTCTGCCCTCCTCCAAACTACACCAGGATGTAAAGTGGGTCATGGGGGCTTTGTGTGCCACGTGTGGTCTTGATCAGTCAGTGGATGAGGGTTGCAGCAGTCTCAGGAGGTGAGTGGAGGTACTGCAAGTCCCATCATCCATGGTCTGCCCTCCTCCAAACTACGTTCCATCCTCCCTCAAATTGCACCAGGATGTAGAGTAGGTCTTGGGGGTTCTATGTGCCAAGTTTGGCCTTGTTCTGTCATTATTGAAGGCCGCAAAGTGTTTTGGCCTTAAACTCCCATCATGCCTGACTGCCTCAGGCCTTTTTCTTATCCCCCTCTGCCACTTTAGAGTGTCGGAATGTTGGTGGTGCTGGCCAATCAGAGGCATTATGCAAATAATCCCACAGTGGTAACCAATCAGAAAGCTGCCATATATCCGCC
This sequence comes from Anolis apletophallus, assembly GCA_030556195.1. Classification (NCBI taxonomy): domain Eukaryota; kingdom Metazoa; phylum Chordata; class Lepidosauria; order Squamata; family Anolidae; genus Anolis; species Anolis apletophallus. The sequence continues at coordinate 7,505,994 of JARBWK010000019.1, read as the reverse complement.
CTCTGCACGCATACATACATACATACAAACACTGACTTTTATTATATACATAGAAGATAGATAGATAGATAGATAGATAGATAGATAGATAGATAGATGGTTTTCTGTGGGCAAGGAGATGGCGACTACTGGATGGCATATGTTCTGTATCAGAAACTAGAGTTGATGCTGTCTATCTAATGCAGTTTTCTGAATCAGCACCCCAAATAACTAAACTGACTAAACTTGAATATAAAGTTAACCTTTTTGATCCTCATGTTGGAAAGTGGTCCTTGGTCAAGTGGTCCCTGGTCAAAAAAAGGTGGGGAACCACTGTGTTAAAATGCCAAGGGTGGTTATTTATTTATTTCATGTCAAAAGCATTGCATAGGTGCACTTTTTCTGTAGTAGCGCCTACTCTCTGGAACACCCTCCCAGAGGAGGCGCGATCAATAACTGATCTGCAGGCCTTTCGGAGGGCCTGTAAAACCAATCTTTTTTGACAGATGTTTAATCTCTAAGGCTGTATATTCTCTCTGGTCTTAATATGTTTTTAACTATGCTCTGTTTGTGTTGTTTGTTGTTGTAAACCACCCTGAGCCTCTTGGGAAGGGTGGTATATAAATTGAAATAATAAATAATAATAAATCTATCTATGTATATAATAAAAGTCAGTGCTTGCGGTGGGAGGAATATGTGCCAGCGTTTCGATTGGCTGCGACTATGAGATTATTTGCATAAATGGCTCTGATTGGCCAGCCTCAGAACTCTAACATTCTACGGCCCCAGACAGAGGGGATTGGTTGCAACTTAAATGGTATTTGCATAAAGGACTCTGGCCAACCACATTCCAACATTCTAAAGTGACTCGGAGGGAAAAGGAAAGGCCTCAGGCAGTCAGCCACTGATTGGAGGGGGATGGACCATGGCCAATGGGACTCGCAGTACCTTCACTAAGTTCCTGAGACCACTGCAAGCCACATAAACATCTAATATGAACCAACCTTGGCACACAATGCCTTCCTCAAATAACCCGGGCACCGCCGGGTCCTCGGCTAGAAAATAAATAAAATAGTTTATCTAAAACTGATAAAGGGATCACAAACTGCTAGATAGTTTTAGACCAAAAACTGGCATCAGCGACCGGATTGTCTGTAGCTTTCAACAATTCTTCCTCTCTACATGAGGCAGGGCATTGTGGGCAAGCATACAGATAGATGCTGAATTGTTTGTAGTTCTCCACAATTGCACAAGGTGGAGGATCCTTCTAGGTCAGTGGTTCCCAACTTGATTGCATTCACAGAACGCAGTAACCATGGCTCCCATCATTTTGAACTTTGAGAATTACAGTTTTGGTAGGTACTTTGGATTCTTGGTTAGATGCCTTTCATACCTCGACAAAAATACAAATCCCAGGATTCTGCCAGACACAATCATGGCAGCTATCAAGGTGCGATAATTGATAATTGTCTCTTTGGCTGCAGAGGAGCTTGAAAAATCTTGATTCTTACTTTTAAAGCTGGTGCATTGCAATCCCAGTAGACCAGTGGTTTCCAGCCTTTTTTTTGACCAGGGATCACTCCAACATTAGTACCAAAAGGGTTACGAATCGATTCTTGGTGAACTTTAGATTTGGTTTGGTCATTTGGGGTGCTGATTCAGAAAATTGCCTTGGATAGACTACATCAGCTATAGTTTATGATACAGAACATTTGCCATGGTCAGCATCAGAAAAGGAGTGGCAGGCGGTGCAAAAGGAGCGGAAATTTAAAAAAAATTAAAAGGGAGGATCACGGACCACATTTTCAACCTCGTGCTCCATCCTCATGGTCCACTGGTGGTCTGCGGCCCACAGGCTAAGAACCACTGCTCTAGGTAGTGCCATTTTGCCAGGTTTTCTTTAATCTGCCCACTCCACTTCTGAGTCTGTTCAGAGACTTCCAAGTTGCACATTCTTGGGTTGCTCTTCGAGGAAGACCCTGATTTTGCTGCCCAGAGGGATATTTGCTGTTGCTGGAGAGACATTAGGAGGAGGGATGGTTCTCATGAATATTTTCCTTGATTTCAGTCTACTGGGAGGAGGCTGGCAGCCATGCAGTGGGTGGCTTTCACAGCATTTAGCCTTATTCCTCTCACAGTTGGCAGCAACTTCCTGTCACATATGAGGGGGAGCAATGCCAGCTAGCAGATCGAGTCTATCAATAGGTGTAAATTTAAGATACACAGAGACCAATGATGGTGAAGGGGTGGAGAATACATCCTATGAACAATGGACTAATAAGATGAGTATGTGTCATTTGCAGCTAAAGATAAACTGAACAGCTATCTTCAGATCTCTTAAGGCCTATGTTTCTCAGGAGGACAGAAATACGAACTCATGGATGGCAATTGAACCGATGCAGATTTCAGCTTAACCTTAAGCAAAACCAGAGAAAGGTAAGCGCTGTTCCGCAGTGAAACACACTTCTTTAGATAGTGAGGTTTCCTTCAGAGGGTTTCCTCCAAAGACCCAGAGGTTTAGCCCTCTTGTGGTTACTGCATCTCTTCCAAGTCTGAACTGCTCTGGGAGGTATTGTCAGACAATGGTTACCAATGTCCCTCTCATTTTGTGAACACTGTTACAAGTCATGGGACAATGGGAACTGATTATCTGTGGGTTGCCGTGGGTTTTTCAGGCTGTATGGCCATGTTCCAGAAGCATTCTCTCCTGATGTTTCACCCGCATCCGCAGAGGTTGTGAGGTCTGTTGGAAACTAGGCAAGTGGGGTTTATATACTAGTGGAATGTCTAGGGTAGGAGAAAGAACTCTCGTCTGCTTGAGGCAAGTGTGAGTTTCCTTTCGTGGTCACTGAATCGTACATGATGGTAAATACTGTGCGTACGCAGAGCAGATTGGAACCTTCTAGAAAGCCAAATAAAGAGATCAATGGTAGCCCCGCCCACCCCCACATATATAGCCAGTGGGAGGGGCTGCCACCTCAGTTCTCTTCATCCGCCATCCTGAACAGTTGAAAGAACCTCCTCTCGTGTCACTTCGTGTGCTTTCATCGGACTGCCTACTGTGTAAGATTCAGACTGTTGACTATTCTCTTTGGACTATCTTTGGTGAATGATTCTGGATTGTTGACCACTCTCCTCTACCTGATTTGAGTTGCAATTGGCCATCTTGATTAGCATTTAATGGCCTTGCAGCTTCAAAGCCTGGCTGGTTGCTGCCTTGGGGAATCCTTTGTTGGAAGATGTTAGCTGGCACTGATTGTTTTATGTCAGGAATTTCCGTTTTCCGAGTGTTCATCTTTATTTACTGCCCTGATTTTGGAGTTTTTTTTTTACTGGTAGCTAGATTTTGTTCATTTTCATGGTTTCCTCTTTTTTTGTTGAAATTGTCCACCCGCTTGTGGATTTCAATGGCTTCTCTGTGTGTAGCCTAGGATGGTGGTTGTTAGAGTGGTCCAGCATTTCTGTGTCCTCAGATAATATGCTGTGTCCAGGTTGGTTCATCAGACGTTCTGTTATGGCTGACTTCTCAGGTCAGCCATAGTAGAGCACCTGCAGTGCCTTTCATACACCATGAAAGTCAGCGTATACCATGCAGCTGTGGACAAGTCGACATAGGGACCACCAAATGCAGCAATGCCAAAACACAAATCAAGGAACATGAAAGGCACTGCAGACTAATTCAACCAGAAAAGTCAGCCATAGCAGATATATAAACCCCATTTGCCTAGCTTCCAACAGACCTCACAACCTCTGAGGATGCCTGCCATAGATGTGGGCAAAATGTCTAGAGAGAATGCTTCTGGAACATGGTCATACAGCCCAGAAAGCTCACAGCAACCCAGTGATTCTGGCCGTGAAAGCCTTCAACAACACATTGATGTATCTGTATCTCAGTTCATGGATTGCTGCAAACAAATGGCAAAGCTTTGACACTGGTTTGGAGCAAAACATCAGGCACTATTGGCTTTTTTGGAGTGTTTAAATCTCAGACTTTACAAAGCTCCCTATCAGTGTCTGGTCCTAAAATTCTGGAACTAGTGTAATAAAGTGTTGGTTGTATATTACCATGCTTTACTGCACAGTTAAAATAACTGATCCCACTTTTACCAGCGTGTGTCCAGTGGAATTGTGAAGCTTGTGCTCTGAGGATGTACTAGAGCTGTCTAGCTGAGAAGATTAAAAGCCTCACCTCTGAGGATGCCTGCCATAGATGCAGGTGAAACGTCAGGAGAGAATGCTTCTAGAAGATGGCCATTAAGCCTGAAAATCCTACAACAACCCAAATTTAAAGCCCCTTCCTAAACAGCCACCCCAAGATTGGGAGGGCGAAAAGGCACTGGAATTCATCGGGAATGTGGCGCAGCTGGCTGGCTGTCAGCTGCATAAGATTTCTACTGACCAGAAGGTCATGAGTTCGAGGCCTGCCTGGGTCGAGGTGGGCTCTCGACCTATTGTGTAGCCTGTTGTCAACCTTTGCAACCCAAAAGACAGTTGCATCTGTCAAGTAGGAAATTAAAGTACCACTTAGTGGGGAGGCTAAATTTAACTGATTTACAAGGCCATAAAAAAGATCTCCAGAAAGCACGCTGAGGAATGAAGGAGTGCAACAGCTTCCCCTGGTGGCCAGATGTTAAATTGCCTCTGTCTTTTGTGTTTGTTTGTCTAAATGTAATGTGTACATTGTAATCCGCCCTGAGCCCTGCGGGGTGAGAAGGGTGGAATAGAAATAAAGTAAATAAATAATAAAGAAATAAATACATACGCTAAAATGGGATCATTGTGCTGTAATTGTGTAGGGAGGGCGAAAAGGCACTGGAATTCATCCCCGTTGACCCAGATGTATAAGCAAGAGGAGATGCATTGCCATTCTCATGGGCATGCATGCATGTCCCGCACATTAGTGTGTCATCAGTCCTTGGAAGTTGATGTTTTTACCGAGCCTCCGATCACCCAGCTGATAGTTTCCCAAGCTTTTACCACATAAAACAGACTCCGGTTTCTCACGGCTTACATGATTTATTCTGATCCAATCGGCCACACAATGGACTACAGTTTCTTTTTTCCGCTCTATCATTTTGAAGGATTAGTATCGTGTTCAGTTTGTATGTGGTGCAGGACAGAACTGTTACAGAGAGCAATAAGTTCAACACAACATACAAGACACGAGGGCAAGCACATGCTATGAACCGTGTCCAAAAGCATAGCTGTTACATAGATAGGTTGTCATCTTGATGGCTCCCATCATTTTGAATCTTGAGATTTACAGTTTTGTTACGTACTTTGGATTCTTGGTGAGATGCCTTTCATACCTTGATAAAAATATAAATCCCATGGCAGCTATCAAGGTGCGATAATTGATCATGATTGATTGATCATGTGAAAGAGTCTCTTTGGCTGCAGAGGAGCTTGACAAATCTTGATTCTTACTTTTAAAGCTGGTGCATTGCAATCCCAGTAAACCAGTGGTTTCCAGCCTTTTGACCAGGGACCACTCTCCAACATTAGTACCAAAAGGATTACGAATTGATTCTTGGTGAACTTTAGATTTAGTTTGGTTATTTGAGGTGCTGATTCAGAAAATTGCATTGGATAGACTACATCAGCTCTAGTTTCTGATACAGAACATATGCCATCCAGCAGTCACAATCTGCTTGACCACAGAAAACCATATTTAATAACCTAGAGCTGATGTGCTAGTAGTAATCATTTGTGGGTAGTCAGCCTCTCCCCTCCTGACATGCCTGTTGCCATGGCACTATAAGAGGGTTTCATGAGACCAGTTGCCGCGTGGTTTCAAGGCAATGATGTAGTAACAGTGAGACCGCAGGACTATATTTTCATTCTTGCAGACCACTGGTTGGGAACCACTGCAGTAAATTGACCCTTTTGTCATTCCGTCTTCTTTAAAAACGTTGGGAGTTACCAATGTAACGACTCATGTGAACTATCCCTCTTTTATATCTTCTAGTAGCTGACTCAACACTTGGGAAAGCTACTTTTGGGACTACAGTAGTCTCGCTTATCCAACATAAACGGGTTAACAGAACATCGGATGAACGAAACTGTCGGATAATAATAATACGCTTGGGAAGTGCTGGACTTGTGATTTTGTGATACGAAATCCGGCATATATATCTCGTTTGCTGTGACATTCTGTGTTTTTGTGTCAGTAAAATAATAAATCTTTATTTATACCCCTCCAACATCTCCCCAAGGGGGCTCAGGGCAGCTAACATGAGGCCAAGGCCAACAATTACAACAAAGCAAAATGGAATACATACAACAAATAATGACATCAAATAAAATGTAAACTAAACAAAATACAAGGTAAACTCAGGATATGAAATAAAATAATAAAAAAGCACAGTGGGCTGGGCCAATCGCAAGGGATAAAATTATAAAAACCCTTGGTGAGATGGATGAGTAGGGTAGTGTGTCTGGTGGGAGATTCAGATGGGACAAGCAATTGGGTTAATTTCAGTAAAGGATGAGATAAAGTGCATTGAAGGGTCATAGTATGGGGATTTGTTGTTCATTCCTCAAAGGCACACAGAACAGCCAGGTTTTTAGGCTTTTCCTAAAGGCTGCCAGGGTGGGTGCTTGCCTAATCTCTCTGGGTAGCGAGTTCCAGAGTCAAGGGGCCACCACAGATAAGACCCTCTCCCTCGTCCCCACAAGTCACACTTGCAACAGAGGTGGGAGCAAGAGGAGGGCCTCCCCAGGAGATCAAAGGATCATGCAAGTTTGTGGAAATAAAGGTGGTCACGAAGATAGGCGGGTTCCAAACTGTTTAGGGCTTTGTAGGTGATAACCTTCACCATGAATTGGGCCTGGAAAATAAACAGCAGCCAGTGGAGCTCCTAAAACAGGGTTGTAGACCGCTCCCTGTATGTCACTCCAGTTAGCAGTCTGGCTGCCGAACGTTGGACCAGTTGAAGTTTCCGGGCCGTCTCCCACTGTTACCTGTCTGACGCGGTGCTAGATACCTAGAATACTAGCAGGGACTCAAAGAGTTAAGGCAAGGCAATGCCTCAGAGCTAGAGCGGCCCAGCAGGAAGTGGAAGGAGGGAAGGACGCTTCCACTTCTGGTCCTGCCTCTTTTCCCCCTTTCTTCCCTCCTCCTCCTCCTCTTGCCTTTTTCACTTATTGGGGGTGTAGAGAGAGTTGGGGAGCACTCCTTTAATTGAAGGCGAAATGCTGGAAGAAAAGGAGGTGTCAGATAAGAGCGTCGGATAGAACAGAAGGTCGGATAGGCGAAGGTCGGATAAGCGAGATTCTACTGTATTTCCCTCAAATTCGCCCAACTATACCCTTTTGTAACTTTTCCAAACTCTCCTTAGACTACAAGACCTCTCTTGTACATGAGGAAAGATATCCATCAGAGGTTGATTGCTTAGACATTCTAGGAAAAAGGAGGTAACAGGTTGAATTATTTCAAGCGAGAGCCTCCTAGATTTACATGAATCAAGTCCTAGAAAGGAAGTCTAAGAGCTTCATGCCCAAAGGAGAATATATATACGCTCACAGGGTTTAACACTAGAATGAAGAGGTATAGCCTTCATATGTGAAGTCTGCAATTCCCATCATCCTCTTGCGACTGGCTGATGCAGAGTGCTGCTGACCAAACCTACAAGGCCATTTTTCAGACCTAAAACCATACCCGCACTCCACAGGCAGTATCCAAAGACTCAAGGATGTTAGGGAAGACCCCACTCTCAGGTTTCCGCAGCACACGCAATCCACTTTGAAACTAACATTTCAAGAAGCACTTGCTATATGGCATTTATTGGAAGAGGCATATTGTGGAGGAGGTGGTTAAAGCGGCTCTGCACAAAACTGGAGCAGCTCTTTGAGCATCCAATCCAATTTAATGACTTTCTAGTGTGTGTCTTAACACTAGGGAAGTAATTTAAGCCTTGGCACAAAGGTTTCAGCATGTGCTAGGAAACCCTCCTGCTCACTCCGAGAAAGTGTGATCTGTCCAAGATCACGCAATGGGTTTCCATGCCAAGATTGTGGTCTCCAGAATCTCTGTCCAAAGCTCAAACCACTTCACTGTCAAAAAGAAGCTGAGGATGTTTTAACTGGAGGTCCTGCATTGAGCAGGGGTTGGACTTGATAGCTCAGGAGACCCCTTCCAACTCAACATACGACTCTATGATCTATATATACACAAGATATATGTTATATAAATACACAAAAGAGAACCATCTTGTGGCGTGAGGATACATAGTCTTTGAGAGCAGCAACCACAAGGAGGGAAGTGTGAGAGACTTCTGCATGGGCTGAGACATCCAAGCACCGTCGGGGCAGGGTGAGCAGATTGGAAAGAGAAAACGGCAAGCCTGTTGGGGTCGATGTGGGGCCCTGCCACAGGCCGCAGAGTCTTCTCTGTTTACAAACAACTTTTGGTGATTGTACAACTAGTGCGCAGTTGAGAATGGTAGGCGTTTGTGCACACAAGTCTTCTTAGTGCTCGCACCGTATTTGATGTGTGTTGGAAGCTGCCTTCAGCATCCCCTTTCCTCTTGGCTGCAGCTAGGCCCAAAACCTGTCCCGTTTCAGAGGATGAGAGAAGTATAACCCACGGGGACCAGACCTCTGCGATCTCCTCGGCAGCACTGGAGCCAGTCTTCATCCACGGTGTCCAAGACCTGCAAGATGTCCCCTTTGCAGAAGCTCAGCTGGTTGTCCTCATTTCCAACATGGTCGCAGAGAGCGCGCACAGCCCTGAAGGGAGAGAGGAAAGCACCAGACTTGATCCATGAGATCGTGGGAGACACGGAGCTGTACACAAGATAGCAATACTGACAGGAACCTAAAGGACTGGCTTTTAAATAGATCAGTGGTTCCCAACCTGTGGTCCACGGACCACCAGTGGTCCACGAGAACTAAAATATGGTCTGTGAAGCAAAGACCTTGTAAAATACAACTCCCGGGATGCTATCACACTGAGCCTGGGCAGTTCAATTTCATAGTGTCGATGGAGCCTGTATTTTCAAAGCAAAAAGTATCCTGGTTTACCATGGCTGACTTTTTGAGCAAAGCCGATAACAGCTCCACACCAGGAAAGGCAGGAAAGGTAGAGACCAGGAAGGAGAAGCAGAGAAAAAGAGGAAGAGCGGAAGGAGCCCTTTGCGCAGAGCCTGCCTCTTGCTGCCTGAACTCACGGTACACCTCGGGAGCCTGGGTGAGACAAATCCCACTTCCCTCCCTCCTCCTTACTTTCTTTCCTTCCTACCCTTCTTTACTTCCCACCCTCCTTCCTTCCCTCCCTCCAGCCCTTCTTGCTTGCTTCCTTCTATCCTTCCTTCCTTCCTTGGCCCTATCCTCCCTCCTCTCCCTCCTTGCTTCCTTCTTTCCTTCCTTCCTTGCTCCTTCCTCCTTACCTCCCTCCCTCCTTCCATCCCTTGGTATCATCCCTTCCTCTTCCTTCCTTCCTTGTTCCCTCCCTGCTTTCCTCCTTGCTTCTCTCCTTCCTTCTTTGTTCCTTTCCTTCTTTCCTTCCTTCTTCCCTTCCTCTCTCTCTCTCTCTCTCCCTTCCTCCCTCAGTCCCATCCCTTCCTCCCTTCCTCCCTTGCCTCCCTCCTTGCTTCCCTCCTTCCTTTTCTTCCTTCTCTTCTGTTGAGAAAAACGATCTATTGGCTTCATCTTTATCTACATCACTGGCACTTGCTTCCTTCTATCCCTTCTTCCTTCCTTGGCCCTCCCCTCCCCTCCCTCCTTCCTTCCTTCTTTCCTTCCTTCTTTGCTCCTTTCCGTCCTCCTTACCTCCCTCCCTCTCTCCCTCCTTCCATCCCTTGGTACCATCCCTTCCTCTTCCTTCCTTGTTCCCTCCCTGCTTTCCTCCTTGCTTCTCTCCTTCCTTCTTTGTTCCTTTCCTTCTTTCCTTCCTTCTTCCCTTCTTCTCCCCCTCCCTCCCTCCCTCAGTCCCATCCCTTCCTCCCTTCCTTCCTTGCCTCCCTCCTTGCTTCCTTCCTTCCTTTTCTTCCTTCTCTTCTGTTGAGAAGAACGATCTATCAAAATCTTCTAGCTTGGCACTTCTACCCTGTCAACCCAAGCTCCATTACAGCACTGACGCAAAGGCAATGCTGGGACATTTTGATCCGTATGGACAGCAATGTTATTTCATCTTCATATTCTGGATTTCTGCGCTGTCAAAATAGCTCAGAAAAAGGAATTATCACTATGCTGGCTTTTGTATTTGATCACACTTCAAGACATTTCCCAAGTGTCTAGAACAGGGGTGGGCAACCTACGGCCCGTGGGCCGGATCCAGTCCAGCAGCCACTTCGGGCCGGCCCGGGGAGAAGGGCATCAGGTGTGGGGCCAAGAGGAAGGGGTGCCGCTGCTGCCATCCCATCGCGGGCTCTGTGAGGCCTGTGTCGGCAGACAGGCTGAAGGAGTGCCGGCTTTGGAGTGCCTGCCATCCCTGGAGGCGATCCGGGCCTGCAGCGGGAGCACTCCGCGACCTACGGGGGCTTATCGCCCTGGTGACCCAGAAGACTTGATCATCTTCCAGGTCGCCAGGGTGAACAGCCGCCTCAGATCGCCGAGTGCTCCCCCTGTAGACCCGGATCACCTCCAGGGATGGCAGGCACTCCAAAGCCGCCTCTCCTCCAGCCTGTCTGCCGACACAGGCCCCACAGAGCCTGCGATGGGATGGTGGCAGCGGCACTCCATAGCAGGGCTATCAGCTGGGGAGCGGCTGGGGGCAAGAGCGGGCGGAGGCCTGCAGCCTCCGATCGCCTGCTGCTCTGCTCTCCTCTGCTGCGGCGACGGCTGGGTCCGCTTTGCCCTCCTCTGGGCTGGGGTCATTGGGCCATTCCATCTTGGGATCCTTCCTCACTTCAGGATGTCAACCTTCATCTTGGTTCGCACCTTGTCTTCTTGAATTTTATTTTATTTTATTTTAGTGGTTTTTATTATTATTTTATAATAATTTTATATAATATAATATAATGTTATATTATGATTTCAATATATTATGTCTATATATACTATAATATAATAATGATATTAATACTAATAATATATGAATATTTCTTGATATATTAATGTTAATATTAATTATGTGTAATATATAGTAAATATATAAATAAATAATGTAGATTAGAATGTAGTTCAGCCTTTAGGTGCGGCCCTCCATAATATTTTTTGGCTCTCGTGTGGCCCCTTGGAAAAAATAATTGCCCACCCCTGGTCTAGAACTATGTGATGTATTGGCGAATAATGCATGCAAATCCAAGTAGGGTGGCCTTATTATTACCTGTAAGTCTGTGATGGGTCTGAGGAGACATCTTCCCACGATTCCTTCTGCCAACTCTTTTCTACTGGTGGCGTCTTCATCACCAAAGCTAGGACATTCATAGTAGGGGGGAGCCAGCTTGAAGGCCGTCTGCTGGGATTAGGGAATCAATAATCAATAACCCAGAAACTGTTATGTAAGGAAATCTCAAAGTCTGGTTAGCAGTCCAAAGCAAGATGGGTTTTGGACTTCAGATCCTGCTCTCAAATCCTGCACTATGTCTTAGAGGAAAACGAGGAAAGAAGGTTGATCCAAACATTCCTTACCTGGAGCATTATTTGATTTGCAATGGAAAGTTGTAGGTCATGAGCACAGAGAAAATTTGGATGTGCCTCACCCAATCATAGGACAAAGGCAATCATCATCTTTATTTGTACCCCGCCACCGTCTCCCCAAACAGACTCGGGGCGGCTCACAAAGCACTCCAAAGTGCCGTACACAAAATAGAACCAAAGATAGACATAAAAACGATAATCGAGATTACAACCACAAACACACATAAAATATCACATAATATTAAAATTCATAAAACATGTGACATACAGTAGTTTTCAATTTACAGGTGCAAGTGCCAAAGTGAAGCAACCACTAAGTCCTCAGACTAACCTGTAAAATCTACTCAAGATCAAAGGTTCGTTTTAAAAGCCATGTTTTAAGACTGGATCCGAAAACTTGGAGAGGGGGCTAACTTCATCTCTCTAGGGAGGACATTCCAGAGCTGGGGGGCCACCACGGAGAAGGCCCCCTCTCCCCCACCAACCGTATTTGGGATGGTGTTGAGACCAAGAGAAGGGCCTCCCCGGCAGATCTCAGAGCCTGCGCCAGTTCATTGAAGGAGATGCTCAAAGATAGGTTGGACTTGAAGTGTATAAGGCTTTGTAGGTGATAACCTGCACTTTGAATTGGACCCAGAAGCTTGTCCAAAGCCAGTGAAGCTGCTTTAATAGGGGCGTGGTATGCTCCCTATAACTAGCTCCAATTAGTAATCTGGCTGCTGATCTTTGCACTAACTGCAGCTTCTGAGCTGTCTTCAAAGGCAGCCCGATGTAGAGTTCAGTAGTCCATTACAGTAGTCCATTCTAGATGTGACTAAGACATGGATCACCGTGGCCAAGTCAGGCTTTTTGAGGTACAGTCGCAACTGGCGCACCAGTTTTAACTGCAAAGGCCCTCCCAGCCACCACTGAAACCTGAGCTTCAAGCATCAGCGCTGAGTCCTGGAGGACCCCCAGACTGCAGACCAATGTCCTCAGAGGGAGGGAGTGTAAGCTCATTGATCACAGGTTGCCACCTAATACCCTGATCGGCATCGTGACAGACTAGGAGGACCTCTGTCTTGTTTGCATTAAACCTCAGTTTGTTGGCCCTCATCCAGTCCATCACAGCTGCCAGGCACTGGTCCAGGATCCAGGGATCTTCCTTGGAATGAAGTGGAAGAGTAGTAGAGTTGTGTGTCATCTGTGTAGAGATGGCACCCAACTCCAAAACTCCAGATGACCTGGCCCAGCCATTTCATGTAGATGTTGAAAAGCATGGGGGGGGGGAATAGACCCCACAACAGCCAGGAGTCCAGGCCGGTGTCCCCCAGCACCACCATCTGGGTATGACCCTCCAGGAAGGAGCAGAGCCACTGCAACGCAGTGCCCCCAAGACCCATTCCAGAGAGCTGGCCCAGAAATATACCATGGTTGATGGTCTCGAAAACCGCTGAGAAGTCAAAGAGAACCAGAAGGGACACACTCCCCCTGTCAAGTTCTCTGTGGAGGTCATCCACCATGGCGACCAAACCTGTCTCCATTACATGACCGGGCCTAAAACCAGACTGCAAGGGATCAAGATGATTGGTTTTATCGAAGAATTCCTGGAGTTGAGAAGTCACCACCACTCCAGAATCTTTCCCAAGAATGGGGAGATTTGAAATAGGCCGGAAATTATTCAATGCAGAGGAATCCAGAGACGGTTTCTTCAAAATAGGTCTTACAATTGCTTTTTTCAAGCTAGGGGGTAATTGTTGAATCCCAAATTATAGCATCACTGGCTTAAAACTCCTACTATCAGTAACTGAACCTTAAGAGAGGGTTTCCCACTCTTTAGAGTGGATATTTTGTTCAAAATGTAAAAGATTGCCACAAGGAAGAAGGCATGGCCCTCCAGAGAATACCTGTCTTGGGTTCACCAGGGAAGCCATTGGTCAGTTTCTAGAAAATATCTTGAATTACCAAAAGCAGGGGTGCTCATTAGGTAGATCGCGATCTACTGGTAGATCGCGTAGGGCGTCCTGGCAGATCGCAGGCAGGCCAGGAGGAAGGCTCAGTCCCGCCCCGCAGGCTCCCGACGCCGCCCAAGTGCTGCCGACCCTGGGTTATCTGAGGTCCTTTCCACACAGTTGAATAAAATCCCATGTCCTCTGCTTTGAATCAGATTATATGGCAATGTGGACTCAGGCCCGGATTAACTGTTTGTGGCGCTCAGGCCACACTCTGGAAGCGCTGCCCCCACCCCGAGGCCGCTTGCGGGGGGGCTTCCTTCCTCCTCACTGAAGGAAGGAGGGGCGACGCCGACGCGAGCGAGGAGGGCGATGGGACTTCCCCCTCCGCCTCGCTCGCGTCGGCGTCGATCCTGCCCCTCCTCCCTTCAGTGAGGAGGAAGGAAGCCCCGCAAGCGGCCTCGGGTGGGGGCAGCGCTTCCAGAGTGTGGCCTGAGCGCCAAACAAACAGCCTAATCCCATTAAAGGAAGGAGGGGCAGGGCTGATTAAAGGAAGGAGGGGCAGGGCAGAGGCCCTAGGGCCTATGGCGCTCCGCGTGCAGGCGCAGTGGCGCCTGAAGATCAAACTTTTTTAAAAACATTTTTTTAAATTTTGGGGGGTCCGGACATGCCACCCCCTCATGGCTGCCGCCCTAGGCCATGGCCTAGGGTGGCCTTATGGGTAATCTGGGCCTGTGTGGACTCAGAAAACCCAGTTCAAAGCAGATACTGTGTTATATGTTTCACATTTTTGTAGTGGGTAGGTAGATCATTTTAACTTGGTTGTTTTATAAGTAGCTCGCATGCTGAAAAAGTTTGAGCACCCCTGACCTAAAGCAAAGAAGAGACCACAGTCTGGACATTTAGTTCTCCAAGAGTATTTAGCATTAGTTGGCTTCTTTAAGTCTGTTTGACACAACTTGTGGATGGTGCTCCTTCACTTACCTGGATTTGGGCAGACTCTGATCTGGCTCGCTGGACACTCCTGGGCAATTTGCTCCAAACAGCCACCCTAAACGTTTCCCCTTCCCACTTCCCGGAGAATCCATGGCCTCTGGGCGATTGTTGCCCTCTTGCAAATCTGTGAAGGAGGATTTCCTGGCATTGGGTGCCATCATTTCCAGCTTCTTGGCAGCTCCACTTTTGGGTGAGTTCCCCACCGTCTCAGTGGCAGGAAGGGAGGTGCTTTCTCCAGGGCGAGTGTTGGAACTCCCTGCAGCTTCTGCCATGCTGATCCGTGCCTCTTTGATGGCTCCCCCCACGGCCACCCGCAACTTGGCCCACTGTGTGTAAGGGAAACTCTCTTGCTTTGAGACAGAGGTAGAGTTGGCATAGACGCCCGAGGACAAAGTCAGCTGTTGCCACCAGTTCTGTTGCTTCTCTTCCATCTCCTTACGGATGGTTTGAGGGCCCAATTCTGTTTTGGAAGTGGCTTCGTTGCCTATCAGGGTGTAAGTTAGCCGGTCCCCCCACTGGAGCAGTCTCTGTCGAAGAGGGACCCCCGGTTGGGGCTCATGGATGGGATTGGGATGGACCAAGGGACCTTCAACCCACTTGGGTGGAGGTAAATCTAGCCATCGAAGCCCACCAGCCTTCGAGGAACTGGTGAGCAGATCTGTTGGCGTGATAGCATGGCGAGGCATTGGCCGGACATTGAATGGCAGGTGGTGGTGCTCAAAGAGAAGGTCCAACTGGAAGGTCAGCATAGATAGTGGTTGGAGCAGTAGGAGGAGCTCTTCAGTCCAGCAGCGGCAAAGCCCCTGGCTCAGCACTAGGAAGGCCGTGGGCAAGTAAAGTGCTAAGATCAGCTCTGTGGACAGAATGACAGAGAAATCATCAGCGGTCACTTCATCACTTCTTAGAAGCTGTGTTTGAATGGCATCAAGATGCAAAACTGTCAATTTAAAATACGAAAATTGATGTTTAAACACTAAGGATGAAAAATTAAGCTTATAGATAATGTCGGACCTCTTGATTCAAAGACTTCAGGGTCTTCACAGGTCCCAAGCTTTCTCCTACATCAGCGGTTCCCAACCTTGTTGGAAATAGCAACCTTCCAAGCCTCCACTAACTGTAAATGTGCACAAAAGAGTTCATCCGCTATCTTAAGATATCTCAGGACAGGAGGAGGACACTTTATACCGGCGGCACTTAAACTTTTTGAAGTAAAATCAGTCGCACAAACGCTGTATGGAGCCCAGCTTGGACCCTTCTCAAATTATGCCCCACTAGAGCGTGTCCAATCGAAATTCCTAAGAGCGGCTCTACAGGCTCCCAGATGTGTCCCTAATGCTACCCTGCGATTGGAGACAGGCTTCGTGAAAGTGGAAGCAAGAATATGGACAGCTCTTCTCAATTACTGGCTACACCTATGCTTGTGGTCTTGCCCCCCTCATCATGAGAGACGACTTCCAGTCCACATGGATTAAAACAGTAGCAGCAAAGATCACAACACTAGGTTTCTCCCAAGGACAATTGCTAAGCATGAGATGGGACCAAGCCAAGGATCTCATTAAGCAACTGATCCTGGACATAGAGCGCCAATCCGACCTAGCCTGTTCCCCAGCCTTCATTGTTAGGGAAGCCACTAGATACCTCACTGCCCCCATGGCATACCTAACAGACCTGGAGGTGCCCAAATACCGAAGGGCTTTTACCCTGGCAAGATGCCATGCCCTCCCATCGGCTGTATTGGAGAGGAGGAATCAGAAGACCCACTTCAAGCAGAGACTATGCCCCTGTGGGTCTGGTCATGTGGAAACAACTGAGCACGTGCTTCTTCAATGCATGTTCTACAGAGATCTTCGATCCAATCTCATTGGACCATGGCTTTTTAAGTACCCGGGGCGCAGGGAAAGATGTTATTCCACCCTGCTGCTTTCGGACTCTAACACTGCAATGACTTAGTGTTGCTAAGTTCTGTGCTGCTGCCCTTAATATCAGACGGGTGATGATTGACACCGTAAGGCAACAATAGCTTGTCTTTTGAAATATATTTTTATACTGATTTCTAGTCTGATTTTAAATAACTGTTTACTGGGGAGTTGTCCTTCTCCTCTTAGGGCGCTTGTGCCCGCTTTGTACTGGTCTGTGACCGTAATAAAGTTTTGATTGAACTGTAAATGTGTATAATTATTAACATATATTATATGTACATTTTGGTTTGCCAGGTTGACTGTACTTTTTTGGTGTGGGAGGGGGTTCAGACATAGGACTCCATTTTGTATTCTGTTTGCATCAGACCTCAGTGGAGGTGGATGCATGTTGCTGTTTAGACGTTAGTACTGTATGCTTTTAGACCTCAATGGAGGTGGATTGCAGTTTGTCTTCTTTCAGACTTCAGTGAGTACAGCTATACAGTTTGGACTATATCTATAAAGTGTTCCCTCACTTATTGCTCGGGTTAGGTTCCAGGACCTCCCACAATAAGTGAAAAACCGCGATGTAGGGACGCTCTATTTATTTTAATATTTATACATTATTTTAGTAGTTATAGTTTAAGTCTTTATAAACTTAAAATAGTTTAAGGACTCAGAAGGGGTTCAAAACAGTGAAAATACCATGATATATATTTTAAATTAATATTTTTTGAGAGAAGCAGGGGGAGGGTTATTAAAAACCAAGTCAGAAATGGCCGGGAGGGTCTTGGCATGGCTTGGCTCCGCCCCCTCTGGCTTTAGCTCTACCACAGCTTCTTCAGGTTTGAGGAGGGTAGTGCCAAGCCAGTGGTGGCATAGCTAGCAGAACTCTGGCTTGGCACTACCCTCCTCAAGGCTGAAGAAGCTGTGGTAGCGCTGAGGGGGCGGGGCTTGGCGCGGCATGGCTCCGCCCCTCCCCCTCTGGCTTTAGCTCTACCACAGCTTCTCCAGGCTTGAGGAGGGTAGTGCCAAGCCGGTGGTGGCATAGCTAGCCAGTCCTGGCTTGGCACTACCCTCCTCAAGGCTGAAGAAGCTGTGGTAGTGCTGAAGCCGGGAGAGGGGGCGGGGCTTGGTGCGGCATGGCTCCACCCCCTTTTGAAGTGCCCCATCCAGCTGGGATCGACCTCCTTTGGTGCCGCGATCAACCAGTCCCGGCACCCTGATAAACAAACTAAACATAAATTTTCCACTTGTGAAGTCAGTCAGTTGAACTGAAGAGTCTGTCGAGCACATGACCGATTTCGACTTTCAACTATGTTTAAGAATATTGTAATACATTAGCTGAAGCATATGCCATTTTCATATAAATACATTTCAATCAGGTATGAATACTCACAATTATACATTTCTTTGGCAGTCACTTAATATTTTTCTCCCAAGTAGTGTTCTATGTCTTTTTTCTTTATTTCGTTTTGTAAATTATATCAGCGGCAAATTTATGTTTAGCTTTTTACTCATTCTGATGTATGGAGCATCAACATTATACTTGTTTTCCAAATATAAGTTTATATTACATACTTGTTTATTGATTATTGACCTATACATAGTTGTATTGGTGGGTATAGATTACTTTGGTGGATAATCAGGAACCCATTTAATTTAGATAACCCCACAGAAAACCCATCACGGCCCCATTTGGGCTGGGAACCACCGTCCTGGATTCATAATTAGCAAAGCAAGCATAAATTAGGCAAGAACAAAAAGACACCATGGCACAACCCAGCGAAATACAGAACTGTAGAAAAGAACA
This sequence comes from Anolis apletophallus, assembly GCA_030556195.1. Classification (NCBI taxonomy): domain Eukaryota; kingdom Metazoa; phylum Chordata; class Lepidosauria; order Squamata; family Anolidae; genus Anolis; species Anolis apletophallus. The sequence continues at coordinate 7,487,794 of JARBWK010000019.1, read as the reverse complement.
TATTCAACAGTCCAGGCAATTCAGTTCTCTTTCATGCAAATGCAGTTGTCTTTTAAAATGCCGTGGGCTCCTAACAACTATAGAAAGCTGCTTTAGACCCAGCCGAGGCTCCTAGGGTAAACAGGAAGGAGTTCCTCAAACGTACCTGAGTTCTGCTGCAAGTGGGCAAACCACTGTTCCAACTGCTTCAGGCTGAGAAGGACAGAATGAAGGAGAAAGCATTAGAGACCTTGGCCCTGGAGGTGCCCACTCGCAGGCACTGCGCAGCCTCCTCAGACTGCTATGTTTCACAATAAGTGAGGCGACATTTTCAAGGGTTACGTTATCTCTGCATTTCTATGCTGGGGACCAGGAGCCAGTTAGAATGACAAGACTTGAAAGTTCATCATCTATGGCCGAGACCTGTTATAGACCAAAGCGAATGACCACATATGTGGACTGAGTTGGACTTGTTTTTGTCTTGGCTAGGGGTGGGCAACCTACGGCCCCGGGCCGAATCCGGCCCGGCAGCCAATGCTGTCCGGCCCTTGGCTCCCTCAAGGCTTCGTCCTGAAGAGAGGGAGGCGAACTCCCATTGGGACGTGAAGAAGCAGGCAGGCAGGCAAGCGGAGGGGAAATGAAGGGAGGGGGAAGAAGGGGAGGCGGCCAGGAACAAGAGCATGCTTTCGCGCCCCTCCTCCTCCTCGCGCGCTCCCCCCTCCCTCTTGCCTCGGCACTCTTTCCCTTCTGTTTCCTTTCTTCCTGTTTCCTTCCCTCCCTCTTTCCCCCTTTCATTCCTTCCCCCTTCCACCACCTGAACAGAAGAGGGAAGGAGCGGAAGTGCAGCGATGGAGAGGGGGCGGGGCCAGAGCGGGAAAGGGGCGGGGCGCTTTCCTTCCTCGTTTTCCTCCTCTTCTGCCTCTTTGGGCAAATTGAGGATTTGTGCCAAGTTTGGTCCTGATCCATCATTATTTGAGTCCACAGTGCTCTCTGGATGTAGGAGAACTACAACTCCCAAACTCAAGGTAAATGCCCAGCAAACCCTTTCAGTACTTTCTGTTGGTCTCATGAGAGTTCAGTGTGCCAAGTTTGGTTCAAGGTGGCTGAATGGCCATCTGTGAGGAATGCTTTGTGTTTTTCCCTTATGGCAGAAGGAGGTTGGACTGGATGGCCCTTGGAGGTCTCCTCCTACTCTAGGAACCTGTTGTTGTTGTTGTTATTATTATTACTATTAGCAGAGGCTGAATGAATATTATCATCATCATTATTATTATAATGCTCTCAGTGAAATAATACATTTCCAAATATTTTGCTTTTTTGGCTCTCTGAGTCAAAAAGGGTCCTGACCCCTGATATAATGAATCACAAATGATACAAATGTTCACATTTTGTTAACCATTGTTTTGTAATATTTTAGTGAATAAATGTCATTTTTCCTATGACAACCTCTCTTTTTCATTGGTCATAACATATACTCTTATCAGTCTTATTAATATATCAAAAAACGCAATGTAGTGCCTTTTTAATTATTATTATTAAAGAAATTCAATTGATATTATGTAGAATGTAGTTCAGCCTTCAGGTGCGGCCCTCCATAATATTTTTTAGCTCTCGTGTGGCCCCTTGGAAAAAATATTTGCCCAGCCCTGGTCTTGGCAATTTGGCTTTGTGTATTTTATCTCATAGGTTTTTAATTTTGTATTGTGATATTGGTGTTTTAGTCTGTATTACTTGCATTGAATTCTTGCTGTGAGCCGGTCTGAGTCCCTCTACGGAGTTGAGAAGATCGGGATATAAACATTTTAAATAATAATAATAAGTCCTGTATCTGGCCCACCCCTGTTTACTCTCTCATTAACACACATAATAAAAGTGAACATGTGTATGTGTGTATGTAGCAGGGATGTCCACTTACACAGACCGCCTCCGACCTTCACAAACAACTTTAATCCACAGTGCTAGGAAGCTACCAAAACCCTCCCTCCACTGACATTGCAAGTTACATCATCCCAGTGTTCCTTTCTCTCTCGTTGGCGTGGAATTTGCATGACTCCGCCCACTGCCTCTCCCTTAACCGTTTCCTTTTCTATACCACACACAACAGAACATACAAGAGAGAGGTTTGGGTGAACTTGGCATCTGGGAGTTACAGTTTACCCATATTCAGAGAACACTGAACCCAGAAGATGACAGATCTGGACCAAACTTGGCACAAAGAGCCAACGTAGCCAACTTTGAATACTGGTGGACTTTGGAGGGATTGACCTTGAAATCTAGCCATTACAATTCACCCATATTCAGAGACCACTGAACCCAGCAGATGATGGATCGGGACCAAACTTGGCACACAGATCCAACATGGCCAACTACGAATACTGATAGGGTTTGGCGGCAAATTTCCTTGACATATGGGAGTTGTAGTTCACCTGCATCCAGAGAGTTTGACTCAAGGAAGGAGGGCGCGAGAAGGAAGGAAGCCCTGCCCCCGGGGCCGCTGCCGGGCATGCGTGCGCGGCAGGAGGATGCAAGCGCCTCTGCCTCCTTCCCCAATGTTCCTGGGTGCCGGCTCCTAAAGGCCCAGGGGCCGGGAAGGGGTCTGGGAGCGGCTCCCTGGTCTCCTGCCTGGCCCAGCTGCACAAGGGTGCCGAGCCGGGCCTGGGTGAGGCCTTGCTGGCCCTCCACACGCAGCACATCAAGGAGGCTGGCGGCATCGCCCGCTTCCGGGAGTGCGGGGGGCTGGCGCCGCTGCTGAGGGTCCTGGCCGGCGCCCCCAGGCCCCACCGCACCCTCGACCTTGCCCTCAGCATCCTGGGCAACTGCTGCACCGAAGGCGGGAGCCGGGCCTGCGTGCGCCAGCTGGGAGGCATCCCGCCCCTCGGTGAGAGAGGAGAGGCAGGCAGAAAGAAGAAATGTGTGTGTGTGTGTGGGGGGGGGGGTGCGGTAGAGGTTGGTTTGGGGGCGTAACTCCTATGTGTGGCCTAGGATGCCAAAAGGGGTTAATCCGGGCCTGTCCTTATGCATTTTCTAATGAGAACATTCATTAAAAAAAAACCAAGAGGAAAGACTGAGTTTTTCTCTAAGACATAGCGTAACATAGGACCAAACTGATATTATACCCAACACCCAAAAATAAACAATGCCCTTTTCAAATAACCTGGGCATTGCTGGGAGCCCAAGCTAGTAAAATCATAAAGCTTGGCAAAGTTTTGAACTGAGAGCTTGCGGAGAACGTTTGAGATGACCCCTGGGCCACAAATGGGCCAGCCATGTTAAACCAAGCTCCCTCTAGTGCCCTGCTCTTCCATCTACCCAGAATACTCACTTCAGGAGGCCGAGGATAAAAGCATGGAAGCGCTGCTGGCTGCTGCGGAGTGGTGCCAGCCGAGACACCCGCCAATACAGTGCATTCAGGGAGCGGGCCTGGGGGCCTGGGGAGAGAAGAGCAGGACAACAATGTTAACAGTGGGCATTTCAGCTCACAAACTATCAACAAGAGAGGGGTGTGAGGTTTTTTTTTTCCCTTTTGGGAAACCATAATCAAAAGGTGTGTGAAATCCACGTAGGCAAAAAAACATGAGACAGAAAGTACTTCCGTAAATACTCGAGTATAAACCGACCCGAATAAAAGCCGAGGCACCTAATTTTACCACAAAAATCTGGGAAAACATATTGACGAGTAGAGGCCGAGGGCGGGAAATGCAGCAGCTAATGGGAAATTTCAAAATAAAAACAGATACCAATAAAATAATATTAATTGAGGCATCAGTGAGTTAAATGTTTTGGAGTATTTACATAAAACTGTAATGTAAGATAAGACGGTCCAACTCTGATCAAACCATTATTCTAACCTTCAATGTAAATGTGCTCACGTATTGATTTTCTACAGTTCTGTGTTTCGCTGGGTTGTGCCATGGCGCCTTTTTGTTATCATCCGAGTCTCCTTGTTAAAACCATTGTCCCATTTCATTTAACCAGTAGTCCATTTTCCTATGTCCGTTACTCTGTATTTAAAACGCCTGCTCAAAGAGCCACGTCTTAACTTTCTTTCAAAATACTAAAAGAGAGGGGGCCGATCTAATATCCCCAGGGAAAGCATGCCATAGCCGAGGGGCCACCACTGAGAAGGCCCTGTCTCTCGTCCCCACCAACCATGCTTGAGACGAAGGCGGGATTGAGAGCAGGGCCTCCCCAGATGATCTTAAAGCCCTAGGAGGTTCATAACGGGAGGTGCGTTCAGACAGGTAAGTTGGGCCAGAACTGCTTAAGACTTTATAGCAGGGGTGGGCAACCTACGGCCTGCGGGCCGGATCTGGCCAGCAGCCGCTTCTGTTCAGCCCGGGAGAAGGGCGTCGGGGCGGGGCCAAGAGGAAGTGGTGCCGCTGCAGCCATCCCATCGCGGGCTCTGTGGGGTCTGCCATCCTGGAGTAGCGGCAGCCTCGGAAAGCCCGCCATCTCTGGAGGCGATCCAGGCCCGCAGGGGGAGCACCTGGCGACCTGCGAGGGCCGATCGCCGTGGCAACCCGGAAGACTTGATCGTCTTCCGTGTCGCCAGGGCATTCAGCCGCTTCAGATCGCCGACTGCTCCCCCTGCAGGCCTGGATCGCCTCCAGGGATGGCAGGCGCTCCGGGGTCGCCACTACTCCGGGATGGCAGGCCCCACAGAGCCCACAATGGGATGACGGCAGCGGCACTCGTTCCTCTTGGCCCCGCAGGGCCATCAGCTGGGGAACGGCTGGGGGCAAGAGCGGGCAGAGGCCTGCAGCCTCCGATTGCCTGCTGCTCTGCTCTCCTCTGCTGCGGCGGCGGCTGGGTCCGCTTTGCCATCTTCTGTGCTTGGGCCATTGGGCCATTCCATCTTGGGATCCTTCCTCTCTGCAGGATGTCAGCCTTCATCTTGGTTCGCACCTTGTCTTCTTGAATTTTATTTTATTTTAGTGGTTTTTATTATTATTTTATAATAATTTTATAATAATATAGTAATATAATAAATAATATAATATAATGTTATATTATATTATAATTTCAATATATTATGTCTATATATATATACTATAATATAATAATTATGATATTAATACTAATAATATATGAATATTTCTTGATATATTAATATGTTAATATTAATGATGTGTAATATATAGTAAATCTAGTAAGTAAATAAATAAATAAATAATGTAGATTAGAATGTAGTTCAGCCTTTAGGTGCGGCCCTCCATAATATTTTTGGCTCTCGTGTGGCCCCTTGGGAAAAAATAATTACCCACCCCTGCTTTATAGGCTAAAGCCAGCACTTTGAATTGTGCCCGGTAGCAGACTGGCAGCCAGTGGAGTTGGTGCAACGGAGGAGTTGTATGCTCCCTGAGCGCCGCTCCTGTTAGCAACCTGACTGCCGTCCGTTGGACCAATTGAAGTTTCCGGACAGTCTTCAAAGGCAACCCCATGTAGTGAGCATTCTAGTAGTCTATACGGGATCTAACCAGAGCGTGGACTACTGTGGATCAATTACATGTCCATCTAACTTATGTTCTTTCTGCCTCAGCAATATTGAAAATTATGTTTCCAAAACATCCATTGCCACTTACCGGGCTTGGCAGATGCTTCCACAACGCTCCACGGAGAACTGGGCCTCTGGCCTGTGATCACGTCCTTCTGAAAAGGTTTCAGGCCGTCGCCAACCAGGGCCCAAAGCGCCGGGCAAAGGGTGTTCAAGACCAAGTAGCCCACATCAGGGCTGAGGCGGCTGTCTCCTAGCTGGGCCTGAACGGGAGGGAAAGAGTCACACTCTTTCAGCAACCAGGAAGAAAAGAGACAGCCTCCCTTCCTCTCGGTTGATTGGTAATTAGTGTTTGATAATTAGTTCTCCCCACCCCTAATTGCAGCAGAGGCAGCAGAGTCGTGGCTGCTGCTCCAGAGACAGAACAATGGACTCAGACTGCAAGAGGAATGATTCCACTTCAGCATTAAAAAGAATGTCCTGGCACAGTAAGACTATATAAGTGTAATGGTGGTCTGTCTTTATGTTTGACCACTACGAGGAACAAACCTTTTGCACAAGGTTTCTTGCTGTGCTGAAATGGGTCACAATCTTGTCCACTGAAGCGCTGACCGCCACAAGCAAAGCTGGAGAGAAAGCAGAGAAAAGGACAGGCATTTTGTTTCTCCTCGGATTGCTGCCAAGGTTTCTATGAAAGGACTCCTTTCATAGAGCCATAGAGATGGAAGAGACTCCAAACGCCATCCAGTTCAACCCCCTTCTGCCAGGCAGAAAGTCACAATCCAAACCCTACCAGCAGATGACCATTCAGTTTCTGCTTAGAAATCTCCAATTGCCAGGCCCGGATTATCCATTAGTCAAGCAAGGCTGTGTCCTATGGGCATAAGCCGAGGGGGGCACCAGATCAAGGCCAAAAAAAAAATGGCGATGACTCACGCCGAGTTGTCCCAGCGGCAGCTGCACGGCGCCCTTCCACGCGGCGCCCCATTCACGCAGCGCAGCTACCGCAGCCTGCGGAACAACTCTCCGTGGCCTCAGGAGGGAGGGAGGAGGAGTGTAGCCCAAGCGACGTCACTCCATCCGGGGGCGGGGCCCAAGCAACGTCACTCCCTCCGGGGGCGGGGCCCAAGCGACATCACTCGGACTCCGCCCCTGGAGGGAGTGACATCGCTCGGGCTGCACTTCTCCTCCCTCCCTCCTTCTGAGGACACGCCAAGTTGTCCTAGCGGCAGCTGCGCGGCGCCCTTCCACGCGGCGCCCCATTCACGCACCGCAGCTGCCGTTGCCTGTGGGACAACTCGCCGTGTCCTCAGAAGGAGGGAAGGAGGAGGAGTGCGGGGCCCAAGCGACATCACTCCCTTCGTGGGCGGGGCCCAAAGACGTCACTCCCTCCGGGGGGCGGGGCCAAGCGACACCACTCCCTCCGTGGGCAGGGCCAGAGCAACGTCGCTCCCTCCAGGGGCGGGGCCAGAGCAACTTCACTCCCTCTGGGGGCGGGGCCAGAGCGACGTCACTCCTGGGGGCGGGGTCAGAGTGACATCACTCCTCCGGGGGCGGGGCCCGAGCGACGTCACTCCCTCCGGGGGCGGGGCCCAAGCGACGTCACTCCCTCTGGTGGCGGGGCCTGAGCAACATCACTCCCTCCAGGGGCGGGGCCCGAGTGGCGGCGCGCGAAAGGGGGCGTAATTCCAAAGTGTGGCCTATGGCGCAAAAAGGTCTTAATCCGGGCCTGCCAATTGCCTCAAGAAATGTTGGGTTCTCATTCTCTGGACTTCTTCAGAAGAGGCTGGATGCTACCTGCTAGGGATGCTCTCGACCAGCAGTTCCCAAACTATGTTCCGTGGAACACGAGGGTTCTGCAAAAGGTGGCAGGGGTTCCACGGAAAACTTTAAAAAATACATCTGTATGAATAAAAACGTAATGTTCGTTTGTGGGATTATCATAACTCAAAAACCATTGGATGAATTGACACCAAATTTGGACACAATATTCCTATCAGGCCAACGAGTGACCATCACTCAAAACAATTGATTTTGTAATTTTGGAGTTTTTGTTGCTGGGATTTATAGTTTACCTACCATCAAAGAGCATTCTGAACTCCACCAACAATGCAATTGAACCAAACTTGGCACACAGGACTCCCATGACCAACAGAAAACACTATAAGGGCTTGGTGGGCATTGACAGTGAGTTTGGGAGTTGTAGTTCTCCTACATCCAGAGAACGCTGCGGACTCAAACAATGAAGGATCTAGCCCAAACTTGGCACAAATACTCCATATACTCAGATATGAACACAGATGGGAGTTTGGGGAAAATAGACCTTGACATTGGGGAGTTGTAATTGCTGGGATTTGTAGTTCACCTACAATCAAAGAGCATTCTGAACCCCACCATTGATAGAAGTGGGCCAAACTTTCTGGTGGGCTTTAGCAACCCTTCTGACACACCCTAGTGACCCGACCCCCCTGACTCCCCAGGTTGAGAAATGCTTCCTTACGGCCATTCAGTCCAACTCCCTTCACCAGGAAAGAAAACATAATCAAAGCCCTCCTGACAAAGAGCCATCCAGCCATAGATATAGATGGATCTTGCACTTTCTCATTACTTTATTTTCCAATCACCGGACTGGGCCACAACAATGCCTGGCAGGGGACGGCTAGTTTAAAATAAAGCCACACAAGGCCAGCTGGACACCTTTAAGTCTGTGAAAACCTCTTACCTTTCTTTTGCTCTCGCAGTTGTGCAGACAGCCGATCCACATCTGCTCTCCACAGGTGACCGTTACTTGCGATCCCTCCAAAGGACTGAGAGTGTTGAACTGCCAAAAAAAAGAGCAAGCAGGGTGGACAAGATGAAATACATACAAGGTTCGTGGGATTTCTTTCTCTCTCTCTCTTTCTCTATGGACACCAAAATATGTACTTAAAAGAGGCCTCTGGGGAGGGGCCATGGTGTGAAAAATCACAACATAAAGCCAGATTCACTCACAATACAGTTCTAATTGAGGTGTATTTCAGAAATCGGACTCCTTTCAACAACAACAACATGGTCCATAGACAGGCCCGGATTAGCGGCCTGTGCCGCCCAAGGCCGCCTGGTCTAAACGCCCCCCGGGGGCGGGGCCTCTTGCGGGGGGCGGGGGCGGCATGACGCACAAGGCGCCGCCGGAAGTCCTGCCCCTAGGGAGACTCACGTGGCTTCCCCCGCTGCCGCCCCACTCGCCCGTGCCCCAAACACGAGCGGGGCGGCGGTGGGGGAAGCCACGTGAGTCGCCCTAGGGCCGGGACTTCCAGCGGCGCCTTCTCCCTCAGTGAAGGGAGGGGGGCGGAACCGGCGAGAAGGAGAAGGCACCGCCGGAAGTCCCGCCCCTAGGGCGACACGCGGCTTCCCCCGCCACCGCGCTCGCACCGGCCGAGGGAAGGAGTGGCGCCCGCCGCGTCAATCGACCTAGGGGCGGCGGGACTTCCCCCCGGCTCCTTGTCCCGCGGGCGGACACCACTCCTTCTTTCACCCCTTTCTTCAGGGCCGGAAATGCCGCCCCCAAAATCCGCCGCCCGAGGTCATGGCCTAGTCTGGCCTTATGGGTAATCCGGGCCTGTCCATAGATCCATCAGTAAAATCAACAGTGATTATAAATTCTCCGATATCAGGAGAAGTCCATTGTACATGGTTTCAAGTAATACCCCTATCAGAGATGAGTTGCTTTCTCAGCCTTGTTGCCACTATGAGAGCCAATTAGATAAGCACCTAATTAGATAAGCACCTAACTAATATAAGGCTGCCCTTTCTCAAAACCGCCCCGAGCGTTTTGGGAGTGGCGGTCTACAAGTCTAGATAAATAAATTAAATAAATAAATTAAAGAACTTTACAGAGATAATAGCTTACAGCAGGGCTGCCCAGGAAGTCGATCGCGATCGACCAGTCGATCGCAGGACCGATGGAGCTCGATCGCAGCCGGATGGGGCGCTTCTCAGAGGGGATGGAGCCAGGCCGCGCCAAGCCCTGCCCCCGGCTTCGGCACTCCCAGCAGCTGCTCCAGCCTTGAGGAGGGCAGGGCCAAGCCAGCCTTGTGCCAGCTATGCCACCACTGGCTTGGCACTGCCCTCCTCAAGGCTGGAGCAGCTGCTGCTAGAGCTGAAGCCAGAGGGAGCAGAGTCAGGCCGTGCCAAGCCCCGCCCCCTCCCCCTGTTCCGCCCTGCTTCTCTCTCATCCAGAAGCAAACGTGGATGGTGTGCAGCACGGGAGGCGCGCGTGCAGGAGGTAGATCTTTCTGACTTGGTTTTATTATAAGTAGTTCGCATGCTGAAAAAGTGTGGGCACCCCTGACTTACAGCTTAGATGTGCCCCCCTAGCCAAATTTCAGGGCCAATTCAAATGACCAGAGGGGTAAGGCAGGGCTCCATCTTAGCTCCTACTCTGTTTAACTTATTCCTGAACGATCTTGAGGAAGCCAAGATGGACCCACAAGGTCACCTACCCAGATTGGGTTAAAGGAGAGTCCCAATCTTGCTGTATGCAGATGATACTGCCATCCTCTCCAGGTCTAGACCAGGGCTCACATACCAACTTAGGAACTTTACAGTAGATTGCAAAACAAACGAGCTACAAATAAATTTCAGCAAATCAAAAGTTCTGGTTTTTGAAAATAAAGTCCAGCCAATTTTGAGGATGTTGGGCTGGGAATGGCTATGTTAGGAAGAATTTCCTGATGGTAAGAGATATGCTTCCTCTGAGACTGGTGGAGTCTCCTTCTCTGGAGGTTTTTAAGCAGAGGTTGGATGGCCATCTATCAGGAGGGCTTGGGTTGAGTGTTCATGCATGGATTAAGGGGATTAGACTGGATGGCCCTCCATTATGGCCCACAGTATAATAGAGGGAGGGAGATGGAAGACAAGGGAGAAATGTTGGGGGATGGCTTACGTTGCTCTGGGACTCCCGGCTCCTTGGCTGCCATACTGTCCCAAGGCAGTCTCCCAGGCCCCGGTCCAGCCTGGCTGTCAAGGGGGACCCGTGCTCTGAACGGCGGCTCGGGTACCTGGCGGGTTGGGAAAGCTAAGGTGGGGTAGGTTCTGCTGCGGGGGAAGAGCGGGGAGAAGAGCACAGCCAGGTCAGGGCTCTCCAGGAAAGGGAGGACGCTCCGTGAAGGTGGGGAGTAGGCCCCAACGGGTGAGAGGCGGATGGGGAGCAGCTCCTCAGGGGAGAGGGTGCCGAAAATCTGCCCCTGCCGGTCAGCCAGGAGGCAGACCTCTTCGCAGGACAAGGCCTTGAGCCTCGGGCAGAAAGCCTGGCCAGAACGCTCTGGGGAGGTCAGCTCCACACTCTCCAAACCGGGGCAGATGGAGGAGGAGGACAAGGGGTCCGCAGCCTGGCCATCCACCACCGAGAAATGAAGCAGGACAGGCTGGAAGGGCAGGTGCTGTAGCTGGGAAGAGTGCACAGGGGGTGCATTGGCTGCTAGGCAGCAGGGCCGGGAGAAAGCAAAGGGTGATGGGGAGCCATATCAGAGCAAAGGTAATGGAGGGCATGGATGGAAGGAGAGAAGTGTTTGTGGGTATTGATCGAAGGAGGGAAGCATGTGACGTTGAAGATCAGAGGGAAGAGACATGGAGAAAAGGGAAGTGATTGAAGATATTGATGGAAGGAGAGCAGTGAGAGACATTGAAGATCAGAGGGAAGAAACACCGCAAAAAGAGAAGTGATGGAAGGTATTGATGGAAGGAGAGAAGTGTATGACATTGAAGATCAGAGGGAAGAGCCGGGGGAAAGGGAAGTGATGGAAGGTAATGATGAAAGGAGAGAAGTGTGTAACATTTAAGATCAGAGGGAAGAAACACAGCAAAAAGGAAAATGATGAAAGGTATTGATGGAAGAAGGCATTGATGGAAGGGGCGAAGTGTACGAAATTGAAGATCAGAGGGAAGAGACACAGTGAAGAGGGAAATGATTGAAGATATTGATGGAAGGAGAGCAGTGAGAGACATTGAAGATCAGAGGGAAGAGAAAAGGCGATAAGGGAAATGATGGAAGAGGTCGATGGAAGGGGAGAAGTGTGCGACATTGAAGATCAGAGGGAAGAGACACCGCAAAAAGAGAAGTGATGGAAGGTATTGATGGAAGGAGAGAAGTGTATGACATTGAAGATCAGAGGGAAGAGCCGGGGAAAAGGGAAGTAATGGAAGGTAATGATGAAAGGAGAGAAGTGTGTAACATTTAAGATCAGAGGGAAGAAACACAGCAAAAAGGAAAATGATGGAAGGTATTGAAGAAGTGTGCGACATTGAAGATCAGAGGGAAGGGACACCACAAAAAGGGAAGTGATGGAAGGTATTGATGGATGAAAAGAAGTTTACGACATTGAAGATCAGAGGGAAGAGAGATGGGGGAAAGGGAAGCGATGGAAAGTATTGATGAAAGGAGAGAAGTGTGTAATATTTAAGATCAAAGGGAAGAAACACAGCAAAAAGGAAAATGATGAAAGGTATTGATGGAAGGAGAGAAGTGTGTGACATTGAAGATCAGAGGGGAAAGAGGTGGGGAAAAGGGAAGTGAGGAAAGGTATTCATGGAGGAGAAAAGTGCAAAATTGAAGATCAGAGGGAAGAGACACAGTGAAGAGGGAAATGATGGAAGGCATTGATGGAAGGGGCGAAGTGTACGGAATTGAAGATCAGAGGGAAGAGACACAGTGAAGAGGGAAATGATTGAAGGCATTGATGGAAGGGGCGAAGTGTACAAAATTGAAGATCAGAGGGAAGAGACACAGTGAAGAGGGAAATGATGGAAGGCATTGATGGAAGGGGCGAAGTGTACGGAATTGAAGATCAGAGGGAAGAGACACAGTGAAGAGGGAAATGATTGAAGGCATTGATGGAAGGGGCGAAGTGTACGAAATTGAAGATCAGAGGGAAGAGACACAGTGAAGAGGGAAATGATGGAAGGCAGTGATGGAAGGGGCGAAGTGTACGAAATTGAACATCAGAGGGAAGAGACACAGCGAAGAGGGAAATGATGGAAGGCATTGATGGAAGGAGAAGTATGCAACATTGAAGATCAGAGGGAATAGACATGGGGAAATATCACAAAAGGAGGGGATAGAGGGCATTGATAGAAGGAGGGAAGTATGTGACACGATATCAAAGAATAAAAGGGAAGTGATGGAAGGTATTGATGGAAGAAGAGAAGTGTGTGACATTGAAGGTCAGAGGGAAGAGACGCAGTGAAAGATCACAAAGGGAGGTGATAGAGGGCATTGATGGAAGGAGGGAAGTGTGACATTGAAGGATCAGAGGGAAGAGACAACAAGGAAAGGTCACAGAGAAAGGGAGGTGATGGCAGGTATTGATGGAAGGAGGGAATTGTGTGACATTGAAGGATCAGAGGGAAGAGACAACGGAGAAAGGTCACGGAGATAAGCAACAGCCCAGTTGTATGGACATGAGAGCAGGAAAGGTGCCCAGGCAAAACAAGGAAGGGGATTTGGGGGTAGGGGCGAGGAGGAAAGGGAGGGAGGAGAGAATATGAAGAAAAAAAAAGAATGTTAATTCCGGATGCCACAGCAGACAGTCAAACAAAAAATGCAAATACATACAGAATGAGCATGAGACACGCCAAACTGCAAAGGCACACAACTCTCTTCCAAACTCTCTCACCTGTTTGATAGTTACGTAGGAATATTGATACCTTCAGTCAAGTTGCATCCTCCTTCCATATGTTTTAAGATCCCAATAGCCATCAGCCCCAGCTATTATGGCCAATGGTTAAGGTTACATCATACCAGGGCTGTCCAACTGACGGCCTGGGGGCCGTATACAGCCTCCGGCCCCTTCCCTACGGTCCCCTAAGCTTTTTAATAAAAAATGAAAATTGAAAAATAAAATAAATAATAAAAAATTAAAAAAACCTACTTCTGGGTTCAGAGCAAGTATCGCGAGAATACGCAATCCACACGGATTTCGCTGTCAGTGCGAGATCACACCGGGCGTTGACAGCGAAATCCCGTGTGGATTGCATATTCTCGCGATACTCTTCGGCTACTCTACTACTGGATCGCTGAGGCCCACAGACGCAATTAGGACCTTCTTCGACTCAGTCGGCCATCGCCTCTCTCGTCGTCCGGGTACTCCTGGATCCTGCGCGTTTGGAAAAGGTAGGCCGAAGCAGGGGGCTCCTCAGGGGGCTCCTCATTCCCTCCCCCCATCTCCCCTCATGTATTAAATATAAAATTAAATATATTTAAAGATGAAATAAGGGGAGATGGGATACATTAAAATAAGGGGGGAGAGGAGGATGGAATTAAATATATTTAATATTAAATAAAAATAAGGGGGGAGGGGAGGATGGAATTAAATATATTTAATATTAAATAAAAATAAGGGGGGAGGGGAGGATGGAATTAAATATATTTAATATTAAATTAAAATAAGGGGAGGGGGGAGAGGGCGGAGCCTGGGGGCGAGGAGGGGGCGGGGGCAGGGGCAGACCCTACGGCCCCCAGGGCATCAGTGACCGGAATTCAGGCCCCTGGGCCGGTAGAAGTTGGACAGCCCTGCATCATACCCTTCCTTGTATTGGCTTTGTTTGTGCCCCCCCCCCCCGCAGCCACAAATCGCATAATACTGAGAGAGAGAGAGCGACAAACCTGCTGTTCCCCAAAGAGCATGGCCGAGTACCTGGATTTCTCAATCTACATAATGACTCTCTGTGATTAATCTCCCCATTTATCTTCACCCCATCCTTTCTAGCTCAGGTCTAGAGGTTGTCATACTTTGGACATATCATGAGAAGACAGGACTAGACATTAAAAAGACGATAATGCTTGGTAATGTAGAAGGTAGTAGGAAAAGAGGAAAACTCTATTACAGATTGGTGGATTCAGTCAAGGAAGCCATAGTTGGCTTGAGTTGGTAAGATTTGAGTAGGGCTACTCATAGGGTGGCTTTGAGGTTTCTCATTTATGGGCTGCCTATACATTGATGACAAGTTGATGGCAGCTAACAACTGAATGGGGCTGGTACAAAATGTGGATTTCAGCTTGATCCAGTTTAGGGACCAAAATATATTTTCTATTCCTAATTTTGACCCGAAAGTACTAGTGCACTCATGGGCAAACTTGGGTCCTCCAGGTGTTTTGTGTTGGAATACAACTCCACACTGCCCAAGTCTCAAGTCCTCATTGAGGAACAGTTTAGTTAGTTTACAATAGACTAAGGGATTCCCTTTCCTCATGTCTCCTGTATGAGAGTCTTCTGTATCTACAGTAGAGTCTCGCTTATCCGACCTTTGCTTATCCAACATTCTGTCTTATCCAACACTCTTATCCGATGCCCCCCTTTTCCTCCAGCATTTCCCCTTCAATTAAAGGAGCGCTCCCCAACACTCTTTCCATTACCAATAAGTGAAAAGGGTAAGACAAGGAGGAGGAGGGGTGAGGAAAGGGAGAAAAGAGGCAGGATTGGAAGTGGAAGAGTCCTCCCTCCTTCCCTCTGTGATTTCCATGCTCCCCTTTCACATCCGGGCACTTCCTGCTGGGTCACTCTAGCCATGAGGCATTGCCTTGCCTTAACCCTTTGAGTCCCTGTTAGTATTCTAGGTGTCTAGCACCATGTTGGACAGGTAACAGTTGGAGACTCTGTATTAGAGTGAAGAGAGGGGCCAGGAAGGCAGTTCCATCTTGCCTCCTGCACTGTGAATATAATATAATATTGTATATACATATAATATTGATAATATTATAATGTAATACAATATAATACTATTAATAATATATTATAATTATATATTACAGTATAATGTTATAGTACAATGTAATATATAATATTAATATTGTGTTATGGCAATAATATAATATATTGTATTTCCATTTTACTTGTAAGCCGCTCTGAGTCCCCTTCGGGGTGAGAAGGGCGGCATATCAATGTTGTAAATAAAAATAAAATAAATATTATCCGACATGTGTGTTTATCCAACGTTTTGCTGGCCCGTTTATGTCAGATAAGTGAGACTCTACTGTATTTGCTCTTTCCTCTCTGTTTCTGCTCTCATACCGATTGGTTATTGATTGATTGATTATTTGGACTTGTATGCCGCCACTCCCCGAGGGCTCGGAGCGGCTCACAATCATGTAAAAACACAACAGAAGTAAAACAGCATATTAAACTAGACTAAAAAGGTTTTCCAGCTTAGCAATCAAAGGCTAGCCAAAACAGATGGGTCTTGCAGGCATTGCGGAAAGAGAATAGGTCCTGCGTGGCCCGCACATCACTTGGAAGGGTATTCCATATTGACGGTGCTACTACGGAAAAGGCTCTGCGCCGGGTCGATGTAAGATGCTTTGAAGGTCGGCACTTCAAGGAGGTTCTGTTGTTCGGAACGAAGTGACCTCTGGGGTTGATAGGGGAAGAGACGGTCCCTCGGATACAACGGCCCCAGACCATGCAAGGCCTTGAAAGTTAACACCATCACCTTGAAGGTGATCCGGTGCTCGACCGGAAGCCAAAGGAGCTGCTGAAGGATGGGTGTTATGTGACATCTCACTGGAGTCCCAGTGAGAAGTCGGGCAGCGGCATTCTGGACGAGCTTAAGTTTCCAGATCACTGACAAGGGCAGGCCAATGTAAAGGGCGTTACAGTAGTCCAGTCTTTAGATGACCGTGGCTTGGAGCACCATGGCCAGGTCATCTCTGGATAGGTAGGGGGCCAGACGCCTAGCTTGCCGCAGGTAGAAAAAAGCGGTTTTGCTGACGGTGGAGACCTGGGCTTCCATCTACAGCAACGGATCTAAGACGACCCCAAGGCTCTTTACTGAGGATGTCGGGCGTAATGCCTCGCCATCCAAGCTAGGCAGTCGGACCTCCCCACCCACCGGGCGGCCCAGCCACAGTACCTCCGTCTTTGCCGGATTCACCCTCAATCTACTGGCACGCAGCCAACCAGTAACAGCTTCAAGGCACTGTTGGAAACAAGAGGGTACGGAGTCCGGTCGGCCTTCCATTCTCAGAACGAGCTGGGTGTCGTCAGCGTACTGATTACATTCCAGCCCAAAGCTTCGAACCAGACCAGCAAGTGGTCGCATATAGATGTTAAATAATAAAGGGGAGAGAATGGCACCTTGAGGGACCCCACAGGTAAGTGGAGCCCTCTCGGAAACCATACCTCCCCTTTCCACTCGCTGTCCCCGGTTGCGGAGAAAGGACAACAGCCATTTCAAGGCTTAAGCGGTTGAGGGGGTAAAGGAAAGGGCCTGCGGCTGTTAGGAATTGTGGGAGTTGAAGTCCAAAACACCTGGAGGGCCAAAGTTTGCTCATGCCTGGACTACTGCCTTTGTGTTGCTGCTTTGAGTCTATGTTCAGAGAGAAAAAGCATAATAATAATAATAATAATAATAATAATAATAGTCAGCACTGGAGGACCTAGGGATAGATTGGCAGTCTTCCATTCAATAGGGCGGAAAAGGAAAGGACCCTAAAGGCAGTTTCAACAGAACAGCGGACTCACCAAAAGCAAAGCAATAATTTTTAGCGGAGACTTTCTTGACCCAAAATCCAAAATTACCTAACTCCCTTCCAGCCTCAAAGTTTGCTGCCAGAATTACATTACCTGTCCTTTTAGGCCCCGTGGCTCGTTTTCTCAAGTTCAAAAAAGACAGCCATCTGGGAATCCACCCACTTTCCGGCTGTTTTGGGGGGAAAAATGAAGGTACACTCGTACAATCTGCCTGCACATAAAAAGCCTGCTGCCCAGGAAAAAAAACGAAAAAAAGAAAGTGGATTTTCTCTTCCTGCTTCCTCTGTTAAACAATTGGCGAAGGGGGCTGGGGAAGAAAGGTGGAGGCGGGACTTTTCCAGCAAAGATAACCAATTAGAGCAGTATTTCTCTACCTTCTTAATGCCATGACCCCTTAATACAGTTCCTCATGTTGTGTTGACCCCCAACCATAAAATTATTTTCATTGCTACTTCATAATTTTCATTTTGCTATTGTTGTGAATTGTCATGTAAATATCTGATCTGCAGGATGTATTCTTATTCACTGCACCAAATATGGCACAAATACCTGATACGCACAAATTTGATTACTGGTGGGGTTGCAGGGGGGTTTGATTTTGCCATTTGGGAGTTGTCGTTGCTGGGATTTATAGTTCACCTACAATCAAAGAGCATTCTGAACTCCACCAGCAAACTTGGCACACAGAACTCCCATGACCAACAGAAAATGGAAGGGTTTGGTGGGCATTGACCTTGAATTTTGGAGTTGTAGTTCACCTACACCTAGGGAGCACTGTAGACTCAAACAATGAAGGATCTGGCCCAAACTTGGCATGAATACTCAATATATCCAAATGTGAACACTGGTGGAGTTTGTGGGAAATCGACTTGACATTTGGGAGTTGTAGTTGCTGGGATTTATAGTTCCTGTCTGGAATTCCCCTAAATTTAAAAAAACTATAAAATCAGGACAGTAAATAAAGAGCAATACTCAGAAAACAGGGGAATTCTACACAGGAAAAAAAATCACAGCCAGCTAACACTTCCCAACAAAGGATTCCCCCAGGCAGAAAACAACCAGGCTTTGAGGATGCAAGGTTTTTCAATGCTAATCAAGGTGGCCAATTGCAACATTAACACTTGTCTCAGGCAGACCCGAGTTCTTTCTCCCACCCTGGTCTATATCAAGGCACTGTAGCTTTTTGGAAGCCGCCACCACCATTTTTGGAAAAGAATCGGCGGGTTTCCCTTCCCTAGGGCTCACAAGCTGGGGCAAAGGTCAAGCATTCAAACCTTACCCTCCACAAAATGTCCGTCTCCTCTCTCCTCTTTCCCCGGCATCCAGGGGTCCCTTTGTCCATTCGGCTTGCGCTCCGAGCATCTATCGGACGCTCCATCCTCGCCTTCTTCGAAGCCCCCTTCCATGATGGGTTGCAGCCCAGGGCGGGACTTCTTCTTCCGGAGCGGGTTCTCCTTTGGGCCTCGGAAATGCCCCTTTGGTGGGTCACTCTCCTGCAAAGGGTCGCTGCCTTCTGGCATCACCTTGCTGGCTTTCACCTGTTGGCCGCCAACCTGTGCAGGCAGGTGACTTTTCTGCTTGCGGCAGCGCAGTTCTTTGAATGTAGTGACCTCCTTCTGTGGGCAGTTGGCCACGTTTGCCGGCTCTGGGGGCGTTGTTTGTGGGCCAACTATCTCCTGGTTGGAGACGTTGCCCCACGTGACCTCGTGACAAGGGGGCAACTCAGTGTCGGGAGAAAAAACAATGAGCCAATCACTTTGATCTTTCCTGGTCGGTGGCGAGGCTGCTACCTTCTTCCGCTTCTGGGCCAACTCATGGAAGGAGGTGATGTTCTTGGTGATCTCTTTCTGTTGGACACTCGGCTCTGACGATGCGTCTGTGCTTGGCTTTTCTGGCTCACGTCGTCGTATCCCCTGAAGCCCTCGCTTCGTCCTCGGAGGCACGGGAGGTGGGGGACCCACAACACGAGGCTTTGGTGGGCCAGACCAGTTTAAGTTGACGTCCACCTGTCCTGAAGAGAAGGTCTCTAGCTTGGGTTCCTGGACCGGAAGAGCGTTGCAGTTCGAATCCAGTCCTGGAGCAACGCGGCGGACTGGCACAGCGGGGGGTGCACGACAAGGACGGACTGGAGGTGGCACCGTCAGAGAGCCGTTCAACGGTGACTTCGATTGGGGCTTTGAGCTGGGAGAAGGTGTGGACTCCAATGAGCTGTTGCTTCCGAGGCTATCGGGACTGTCCCATACACGCGTTATGGGGTGATCACCTCGGATATTGAGGTTCAAGCTTCTCTCTTCGGGGCTGGCCACATTGTGAGCCTCATCCAAAGGGACAATGTTGGGCTGGTTCTCTGGACTTTGGGCCACCTCTTCCGTCGGAAACTCCTTCCAGTAGACGGAGACAGGAGTGTCGTCCAAGCTGAGATCGGAGCAGCTGCTGACAGAAGAGGAAGCCGGGTCCAAAGGCGAATCCTCCTCCTCTTCTTCTTCTTCGTGGTTCGAAACAGGAGATCTAGGCAAGTTCTGCAGGTTCTGTAGGTCCTGTTTGATATCCAGATGCAGAGGGTGATCGTCACAACACTGGCATGTCAAGGACGGGTCGTTGGAGTTGGCGTCCACCAGCGCCGAGACATGGCTCTGTTCTCTGCCGTCCTGGCGAGCTGTTCCCTTTCTTGGTGGGGCCAAGGTATGGGACTCCTCCTGAAGTTCTGGGTGGCGAGACAAATGGAGGCCCAGGGAGATGTGCTGCAGGTGGACGTGGTTGAGGTTGCAGAGCAGGCCTTTCTTGGGCGACTGCATGGCTACTTAGACATGAGAATCAAAACAGCCAGGCTGGCTTAGAACAATCCGTCCTGAGCGAAACACAGCTCCTGGGTGTTGGAGAAAATCCAGGGAAGGGGGAAGAACAAGAGCAATTCATCACAGATGGAAGAACACTGGCGGGAGTGAGTTCCTGCATCGTTCTCTTAATGGATTCAGATGGCAAGGAAAGAGATTCCACCTAAACATTAGGAAGAACGTTGTGATGGTAAGGGCTGTTCTATAGTCACATATATTGCCTGGACAGTAGCCTGCTTCTCTGAAGGTTTTAAAGGAGAGGCTGGATGGCCATCTCTATGGAGGGCTTTCTGCATGGCAGAATGTGATTAAACTGTAGTCTCTTCTAACTCGCATTCACCAACACCAGAGTTGAAGGGGAGGAAACTGATAGCCTGTCACAGGTGTACCTGGGGATAGAGCGCAGGTCAGAGGGGGGCCGAGTCTCCCGCTGACTCAGTCTCCCTCTAGTATTTGGCCTGCGTCTACCGCCATAATTCCCCCTCCCAGAGATCACAGGAATTCCCTCCCAAGGTCAGACTCTATGATGGAACCTACTAAGTGCCCAGTATTCGACAAGTCCCCAGAAAAGTGGACGGGGCAGGGCCAGACAGCGAGTGGTTTAGGATAAAAGCCTCCAAACGGGACAGGGCAGGTGTAAAAGCTAAGTCTCCCAAATGGCGCTGGAGGCATAATGACGGCCTGATGCAGTGTATCTCAACCTTCCTCAACACAGTTCCTCATGTTGTTGAGACCCCTACTTTCATTGCTAATTCATTACTGTATTCTTGGGGGTGGGGGTTGATTTTGTCAATTGGAAATTGTAGTTGCTGGGATTTATAGTTCACCTACAATCAAAGAGCATTCTGAACTCAGCAACAATTGAATTGAACCAAACTTGGTACACAAAACTCCCATGACCAACAGCAAATACTGGAAGGTTTTGGTGGACATTGAACTTGAGTTTGGGAGTTGTAGTTCACCTACATCCAGAGAGCACTATTGACTCAACAATGATGGATTTGGACCACACTTGACACGAATCCTCAATATACACAAATGTGAACACTGGTGGAGTTTGGGGAACATAGATCTTGACATTTGGGAGTTGTAGTTGCTGGGATTTATAGTTTACCTACAATCAAAGAGCCCTTTGCACCCCACCAATGATAGAATTGGGTCAAACTTCCTAAACAGAACCCTCATGCCTTGAAGGGACTAGCTGGCGTGAGCCTCCATGAGCCTCCATCCCACATCACACACTCTCCCTCACCCACACGCCTGCTCTCCCCTCCCCACTTGGAGTCTCAGAAACAGCCCTACCCTTGGCAGGGAGGCCTGCCAATCACAGCAGAGGAGAGCTTTAGGTGGGAAAATCCGCAGTCTGTTTCCAAAAAGAAAGAGAAGGACAAGCGGAGAGATCTTCAATCTTCTCTGCCAAAGATCTTCCTAAGACCACCAGAAAAATATGTTTTCTGATGGTCTTTGGTGACCCCTCTGAAACCCTCTCGCGACCCCCCTGGGGGTCCCGACCCCCAGGTTGAGAAACACTGGCCTAATGGGCCCAAGGGCTAAGTCCCTAGTAGAGTATTCTTGAGAGTTCCTACCCCCAAGAGATACGGTAGAGGGCGCTCTCTCCTCCACATTCACAATATTTGAGTTACTTGTGGAAGCTTATTCAGATATCTGAGAGGGAATTGATGCTGCTGATCTCACCCAGCTTCCAAAGCCCCCCGAAGGTCCTAGTTTTGAAGGCAATCAGGAAGGATACCATCATTGATTATATTGGTCAGTCGAAAGGCCAAACAGAGCATAGGGTTACAGCCTGTATTGGGTGGGGTTACACTTGTGCGCCAGCTGCGCCCGTATCTTAGGAAGTCTGATCTGGCCACGGTCGTCCACACTCTAGTTACATCCCAAATAGATTACTGCAACGCGCTCTACATAGGGTTGCCTTTGAAGACGGCTCGGAAATTACAGCTGGTCCAACTGGCAACAGCCAGAATGTTAAATGGGGCGACATACGCAGAACATACCACCCCCCTGTTGTGTCAGCTCCACTGGCTGCCTGTTCATCTCCGAGCCCAATTCAAAGTGCTGGTATTGACCTATAAAGCTCTATACGGTTCTGGCCCAGCTTACCTATCCGAACGCATCTGCCTCTATGTCCCATCTCGCAGTTTAAGATCATCTGGGGAGGCCCTGATCTCGCTCCCACCAGCATCGCAAATGCGGTTGGTGGGGACGAGAGATAGGGCCTTCTCGGTGGTGGCCCCTCGCCTAAGGAACGCACGCCCAAACGAGATAAGATCGACTCCATCTCTCCTGGCCTTCAGAAAAAAGCTAAAGTTGTGGTTCTGGGACCAGGCCTTAGTGCAGCAGACGTAACTTGCACTTTTGGACATTGGCTGGATTGGCGTAGCGGTAGATGACACGGTGTTTGTTTATGGTTTTAACTACTGATGTATATACTGATTTTAATGATTATGTAATGGTTTTAATCTTTTATATTTGATGTTGATTATATTGTTGTATTGATTATATTTCTGTATTGTGGTATAGCAGCCTGTAGTGCTGCAGTGTAAGCCGTGCTGAGTCCCCCTTTCGGGGGTGAGAAGCGACAGGGTACAAAACCATAAATAATAATAATAATAACTCTATGAAAGAAAGACCTTCAAAGAAAAAACATATCCAGACTATGACGGGTATATAATGCTAGTGAAATTATATTTAAATGCTATGTTATGGAGTGCTGGAGTTCCAAGATTATAGCAAAATTGTCCAGCTTGTCACCGTTTTGCCGGGTTTGCCTCTGAAATACACAGCCTACAGCACAAAGTACTATATAACCAGGGCTGGTTCTGTTAGTTGAGATCTGGTGCCTTTCCTTCATATTTAGTTCATGTCAGATCTAGCAAGAACAATTCAGCAAAACAGCTCTTCTGATGTTTTCGTGTCACAACGAAGCAGGAGTAAGTTGGGCGGAAAGAAAGGCTCAGAAGACATGGCACATTGCCATACATCACAAATCAGTCTCAATAGATAGTCCTTCTCCCCCTGGCAACCTTGAGAAAGGTAGATCTAAGAGGCAATCTCTGAAGGAAGAATCCTGCCCTTTCCTTCCCTTCCTCTTCTCTTTCAGATCCAGAAAGCGAAGGAAAGACGGAAACGTTTGGATCCCAAGAGGGTTGGTCTCGGTCAGGATGAGATAGTGGATGGGAAAAAAAAGTGTATCTGCTAGACCAGACCTGGGCAACCTACGGCCCACGGGCCGGATGCAGCCCGGCAGCCAATTCTGTCCAGCCCGGGGAGAAGGGCGTCGCGGGCAGGACCAAGAGGAAGGGGTGCCGCTGCCACCATCCCATCGCGGGCTGTGGGGCCTACATCGGCAGACAACCCGCCGCTCCGGAGAACAATCGGAGGTGTGGCAGCTTTGGAGTGTCTGCCATCCCATGAGGCAATCCGGGCCTGCAGCGGGAGCAGTCGGCGAACTGCGACAGCTGATCGCCCTGGTAACCCAGAAGACTTGATTGTCTTCCGGTTCACCAGGGCGATCACCCGCTGCAGTTCGTCAACTGCTCCCGCTGCAGGCCCGGATCGCCTCCCGGGATGGCAGGCACTCCAAAGCCGGGATGGCAGGCACTCCATGGCAGGGCGATCAGCTGGGGAACGGCTGGGGGAGAGAGCGGGCGGAGGCCTGCAGCCTCCGATCTTGCTGCTCTGCTCTGCTATGCTGCGGCGGCGGCTGGATCCGCTTTGTGGGTCCATTCTGGGCTGGGTCCATTGGGCCATTCCATCTTGGGATCCTTCCTCTCTTGAGGATGTCAGCCTCTCTCTTGGTTTGTACCTTGTCTTCTTGAATTTCATTTCATTTCATTTTAGTGGTTTTTATGATTATTTTATAATAATAATTTTATAATTATATAATAAATAATATAATATAATGTTATATTATATTATAATTTCAATATATTATAATGTCTATATATACTATAATATAAAATTACGATATTAATACTAATAATATATGAATATTTCTTGATATATTAACATGTTAATATTAATGATGTGTAATATATAGTAAATAAATAAATAATGTAGATTAGAGTGTAGTTCAGCCTTTAGGTGCCGCCCTCCATAATATTTTTTGGCTCTCGTGTGGCCCCTTGGAAAAAATAATTGCCCACCCCTGCGCTAGACCCCACATTGCCAATTTCCCATCTAAAGAACCCCCAGGAGGAAGGAAAAATAGAAGGAATAAAGGAAGGATGAGAAAGATGTGAGGAAGGAAGGGTGGGTGGGAGGGAAGGAAGGAAGGAAGAAGAAAGGAGGAAAGAGGGAAGGATGAAAGCGTGGGAAAGGAAGGAAGGAAGGAAGGAAGGAAGGAAGGAAGGAAGGAAGGAAGGAAGGAAGGAAGGAAGGAAGGAAGGAAGGAAGGAAGGAAGGAGGAAGGAGGGAAGGAGGGAAGGAGGGAAGGAGGGAAGGAGGAAGGAAAAAGAGAATAAAAAGAAGGATGGGGTGCTGAGGGGGGCTGAGAAAAGAGCCCAAGGATCCACAGCTACACTGGCCACATAAATGCTGTTCAACCAGGCCTGACCCAGGATCTGGTGCCTTTAGGATATTTCAGCAATACATCATTTAGCCATCAATAATTCAGAGAATGAGAAAGCAAGTTCTCATGACAACGGAGCCATTATATAGCAGATGGATTGCTTTTTGCCGCTTTCTCTTCTCAGCAAATAAGCAAAGGGGCAAAAAACAACAACAACAACCATCCTTCTTTCCCTGTGTATTATATATTTAAAAAAACAAGCTTGGTTTGCTCTTTGGGCACATCTATACGGATCCTATGAGGAGAGGCTTAGGGAGCTGGAGATGTTTAGCTTCAAGAAGAGAAGGCTGGGAGAAGGGGACATGAGAGCCATGTTTACGTATTGGAGAGGAAGTCACATTGTGGCAGGAGACACCTTGCTTTCTGGGTTGCTGTCTGGCCATGTTTTAGAAGCATTCTCTCCTGATGTTTTGCCCACATCTATGGCAGAGGTTGTGAGGGCTGTTATGAACTAGGCAAGTGGGATTTATCTCCTGTGAAACAATGTCCAGGGTGGGAGAAAGAACTCTTGTCTGCTTGAGGCAAGTGTGAATGTTGCAATTGGCCACCTTGATTAGTGAATACTAATCACCTTGGGAAGTCTGACTTGGCCACGGTGGTCCACGCTCAGGTTACATCCCGGATAGACTACTGCAACGCTCTCTACGTGGGGTTGCCTCTGAAGACTGCTCGGAAGCTGCAATTAGTCCAACGTTCGGCAGCCAGGTTACTAACAGGAGCAGGGCACAGGGAGCATACAACTCCCTTGCTGCGCCAGCTCCACTGGCTGCCAATTAGCTTCTGGGCACAATTCAAAGTGCTGGTTTTAACCTACAAAACCCTATATGGTTCTGGCCCAGTTTACCTGTCTGAACGGATTCTCTCCTACGAACCATCAGGAACATTAAGATCCTCCAGAGAGGCCCTGCTTTCGGTCCCGGCAGCTTCGCAAGCGCGGCTGGTGGGGACGAGAGACAGGGCCTTCTCTGTGGTCGCCCCTCGGCTGTGGAACTCTCTCCGAAGTGATGCTAGATCTGCCCCCTCTCTGTTGTCCTTTAGGAGGCTGGTGAAGACCTGGATGTGGAACCAAGCCTTCCCGGAATAGGCTGAGATTGGCTATTGTCTGAATGAATGACCACGTTTGCAGATTGAGTGGAATTGTTTTAGTGGCAATGTGGTTTTATGTTGAGTTTTTATGTATTTTAATATGTTGTTGTAGTTGTTTTTAAATGTATAGCATTGAATTTTTGCTGTTATGCCGGTCTGAGTCCCTCGAAAGAGGTGAGAAGGTCGGGGTACAAAAGTTTTAAATAAATAAATAAATAAATACTAGCTGGCTCTGATTGATTCTTGTCTGGAATTCCCCTATTTTATTTTTTTTAGCGTTCCTCTTTATTTACTGACCCGATTTTAGAGTTTAGCTAACACCTCCCAAAAAAGGATTCCCCCAGGCAGCAACCAGCCAGGCTTTGAAGCTACAAGGCTATTTAATGCTAATCAAGGTGGTCCATTGCAACATTCACGCAGACAAGAGTTCTTCCTCCCACCCGGGACCTTCCACAGATACATAAACCTCACTTGCCTAGTTTCCGACAGACCTCACAACCTCTGAGGATGCAAAATGTCAGGAGATAATGCTTTTGGAACATGGCCAGACAGCCCGGAAAAGTCACATAACAACCCAGTGATTCCGGCCATGAAAGCTTTCGACAACAGCTTGTTTTCTGTTGCTCTGGAGAGGATGACATAATAGAGCAATGGATTCAAAGACCCCACATTGATGGCGAGAGCCATTCAACGGTGTAAGATGCTGTTTTGGAGAGCGGAGGAGTCTCCGATTGTGTTTTCCTAAGTGGTGAAATGGGGTTGGACTGGATGGCCCTTGGAGGGTCCTTCCAACTCTAGGATTCTATCAAGCGAGATGGGACCTTGGGGGGGGGGGGGAAGCAAAGGGCCTTTGAGCCCAAATGGGAGGAGAGCGGGCACCTTGGCGCTCTTTGGTACCCAAGGATGCAGATGGAGGGATGCCCTTATCCATCATTTCTGCCCAATGGCCGCCCAGGAGGCCCAGCCCTTTTGCAGGCATCCGGCCAAAGCACTGCGGAGGAGGCTGCGGGGAGAGAAGGAATCCAAGTGTAGATGTTTGTCCTGATGCTCCCATATTCCCAAATATGTTCCCATATTTGAGCAAGAAGGGGGCAAAGAGGGACACCATATTGATGTAAACAAGAGCAGGCGTCTGCTGCTCTTCTGGGTTCAGAAGGATAGAAAAAAGGGATTGATTTGAAATGCAACCTAGGGGCATCCCAATGTTGGTGGAGATCTGGGTTGGGGTGGGAGGCAACCAGCAAATGGGGCAATAGAGATGGCAAGGACCCTTCCGCAAGCCCATCCCAAAATGACCAAGGCACTCACCTGTTTATCTTCCTCTCTCCCAGTCTCTCCTTCTCTGTTGGCTTTGCTGCAGGGCTTCCTCTGCCTGCCCAGCTGGTGCTGCAGCCAGGAAAGGAGGGGAGGGGGGGGGGGACCAAGCCCAGGCAGGAAGGAGGAGCTGCCAGGCACAGATGCCCTGCCCCCCCTTAACCCTCACCATGCCAACATTGACAACACTGGGGCTTTGCAGAGCTGGGTTCTGTGCTTTGAAGGTCAAAGGCTGGCATAGATCCTCTTGGCAGTGGTTCTCAACCTTCCTAATGCCATGGCCCCTTAATACAGTTCCCCGTGTGGTGGTGACCCTCAACCATAACATTATTTTCATACTACATACATGTAATTTTGCTATTTTGAATTGTCATGTAAATCAGTGTTTCCCAACCTTTTTTGAGCCGCGGCACATTTTTTGCATTTGCAAAATCCTGGGGCACACCACCAACCAAAATGACACAAAATGACACTCTAACACAGTATGACATATTGTTTATTTATTTATTTATTTATTTATTTGTCCTGTTTCTATACTGCCCCTCTCAGCCCAAAGGCGACTCAGGACGGTTTACACCAGCGTTTCTCAACCTGGGGGTCGGGACCCCTGGAGGGGTCGCGAGGGGGTGTCAGAGGGGTCGCCAAAGACCATCAGAAAATACAGTATTTTCTGTTGGTTGTGGGAGATCTATGTGCCAAAGTTTGTTTCAATTCCATTGTTGGTGAGGTTCAGAATGCTCTTTGATTGTATGTGAACTATAAATCCCAGCAACCACAACTCCCAAATGTCAAGGTCTATTTTCCCCAAACTCCACCTGTGTTCACATTTGGACATATTAAGTATCCCTGCCAAGTTTGGTCCAGATCCATTGTTGTTTGAGTCTAAAGTGCTCTCTGGATGTAGGTGAACTACAATTCCAAAACTCATGGTCAATGTCCACCAAACCCTTTCAGTATTTTCTGTTGATCATGGGGGTTATGTGTGCCAAGTTTGGTTCAATTCCATCATTGGTGGAGTTCAGAATGGTCTTTGATCGTAGGTCAACTATAAATCCCAGCAACTACAACTCCCAAATGACAAAATCAATCCCGCCCCCAACCCCATCAGTATTAAAATTTGGGCACATTGGGTATTTGTGCCAAATTTGGTCCAGTGAATGAAAATACATCTTGCATATCAGATATTTACATTATTATTCATAACAGTAGCAAAATTACAGTTGTGAAGAAGCAACGAAAATAATTTTATGGTTGGCGTCACCACAACATGAGGAACTGTATTAAGGGGTCGCGGCATTAGGAAGGTTGAGAAACATTGGCTTACACAGGCAGTCTCTGCCCTCAATACAACACAAGCAACAAGGCAACCCCCCCCCCCAACCATATAATAACAAATTAACAATTAAAAACATACAATTACAGTCTCAGCGTCATGTTGAAATCAGTTTCCATCACATCGTCGTCATTCCATATATCTCATTAAGCCTCATATTTCATCAGCAAATGCCTACTCAATAGCCAGGTCTTGACTTTCTTGCGAATCGTCAGGAGGGAGGGGGCCGATCTGATGTCTCTAGGGAGGGCGTTCCAAAGCCGAGGAGCCACCACTGAAAAGGCCCTGTCTCTCGTCCCCGCCAGTCGCGCCTGCGAAGAAGGCGGGACCAAGAGCAGGGCCTCTCCAGATGATCTTAAACATCTCGATGGTTCATAGGGAGAGATGCGTTCGGACAGGTAAGTTGGACCCGAAACGTTTAGGGCTTTAAAGGCTAAAGCCAGCACTTTGAATTGTGCCCGGTAGCAAACTGGCAGCCAGTGGAGCTGGCGCAACAGAGGAGTTGCACTGTATGCAAACATATTTCCACTCAG
This sequence comes from Anolis apletophallus, assembly GCA_030556195.1. NCBI lineage: Eukaryota > Metazoa > Chordata > Lepidosauria > Squamata > Anolidae > Anolis > Anolis apletophallus. The sequence goes on along the minus strand of JARBWK010000019.1, from coordinate 7,459,126 downwards.
GAAACCATTACCGACCTGGAAGGTAAACATACCTTTAGACTACACACAGGAGCAACATGTGGCAGTATAAATATTATTTATTGTTTGATTTGCCCATGTTTGAGATATTACGTAGGCGAAAGTGGGCGTGATCTCCGCACAAGGGCACAGGAACACAGATCGAGATCTAAAACACGGAATGAATCCTCTCCATTATATATTCACTTCAAGCAACATCACAAATTTGATGACTTCAAAATTTTAGTATTAGAAATAATCGCACCACGACCATACCAGGATCACAAACAATTACTACATCAAAGAGAAGTATTCTGGATTCACTCCCTAAAAAGCGAATTACCTCTAGGCCACAACGACTGCCTATCAATTAGTGAGATTCTGGAATAGGTCCCACCTGTATCTCAGTTGGAGTGTATGTAACCGAGACCTCCGGTGTTATGTGTTGTCCATTGACTACCAGTGTGAAGTAGTGGCTGCGTCCACTCAGTATGATATTTTTGTTGATTTGAATGAATTGGTATGTATATAACGCTAAGCCTTTCATTAGGGTTGTCCTGTCTAACTGGGGGGCTCAACCTGTATTGTAAAATGCTAATAAGTGTATTTGATTTGAATTTATAGATTATCGGACCGGTGGAATTACAAATATATGTTATCTTTTGGGGTCCCGATGAAGCCAGTTCCTCTGGCGAAACGGCAAGGCCTTTTAATACATAGTCCGTCGACCTTCTAAGCCTCTCTATCCGGAACAATTATACCTTGAATGAATATATATATATACCAGGATTATTATTGGATTCCGGAGCAGAGAGCTTAAGATATATTATTTGATATACCTTCTACCTGAATTCCACATCCCCATTTGGGAAGAGATATTATTTTGACAACATTATTGAATGCTTAATAAATTTGAACATTTGTGTGCTACAGCAACCCGCTTTCCAGTTCATATTTTGTTTTTTGGGCAACAGAGGAGTTGTACGCTCTCTGAATGGCGCTCCTGTTATCAACCTGGCTGCTGTTCGTTGGACTAGTTGCAGCTTCCGAACAGTCTTCAAAGGCAACCCCACGTAGAGAGCGTTGCAGTAATCTTTACGGAATGTAACCAGAGCATGGACCACCGTGGCCAAGTCAGACTTCCCAAGGTATGCGCGCAGCTGCCGCACAATATGTTTTAAAATGTATTTATACACTCCGTGTGAAACCTGGGCCTGTTTCGATGAACACAACATAGATATCTTGGCAGGAATGGCAGAAAGACACAAACTTCCCACACAGAACTCCCATAATCAAGAGAAAATGCTATAAGAGTTTGGTGGGCATTGACCTTGAGTTTTGGAGTTGTAGTTCACCTATATCCAGAGAGCACTGTGGACTCAAACAATGTTGGATCAGGACCAAACTTGGCATGAATACTCAATATGCCCAAATATGAACACAGGTGGAGTTCAGGGGAAATAGACCTTGACATTTGGGAGTTGTAGTTGCTGAGATTTATAGTTCCCCTACAATCAAAGAGCATTCTGAACCCCACCAATGATAGAACTGGCCAGACTTCCCACACAGAACCCCCAGGAGGCGAGAGGAGGTCTCTACTTGGGGAAAGGGAGGCGGGCCTTCCCAATGCATGGAGAGGTAGAGACCAAGTAGACAACGGGTGGGGAGGGGGGGTGTTTGTAACTTTGTGCCTTTATTGAGGTAGGTTTCTTAGAGTTTTTATACTTCAACACACTAGACTCTTCCCCCCCCCCCTTGGAGATTCCAATTTCCCACGGCACATCTGATGATCATCGCTCACAGCACACTAGTGTGCCCCGGCACACTGGTTGGGAAACACTGATGTAAATAATACCTCATCGTGCTATTGAGAACTCGGCTGCGCTGGACAGGGCATGTCTCTAGGATGGAGGACCACCGCCTCCCAAAGATACTACTCTATGGTGAACTCGCCATGGGTCAGCGCAAGAGAGGCGCCCCCAAAAAGAGATATAAGGACTCCCGGAAACAACAACTCAGGCTTGGCCAGATTGATTTCCAACAGTGGTCCACCCTGGCCTCACATCGGGAGGCGTGGAGACGCACTATCCACAATGTTGTGGCCTCTTTCGAGAAGACACACCAAATGGGTCTCGAAGAGAAACGACAGCACAGAAAGAACTGCAACTTGGAAACAACATCACCCAAGGACTTTCTGCTGTGCTTTCTGCAACCGGACTTGCCTATCTCAGATTGGCCTTTTTAGTCATCAATGCGCTTGTAAAAAGCGTGGGATGAGTTCTTCCTAAGAATCTTAGTTCGCGAAGTAATGCCGAGAGAATATCTCATCGGCAGGATGTATTTTCATTAACTGGACCAAATTTAGCACAAATACCCGATAAGCCCACATTTGAATACTAGTGGTGTTGGGGGGAAGGGAGGATTGATTTTGTCATTTGGGAGTTGTAGTTCCTGGGATTTATAGTTCGCTTACAATCAAAGAGCATTCTGAACTCCGCCAACAATGGAGTTGAACCAAACTTGACACACAGAACTCCCATGGCCAACAGAAAATACTGGAAGAGCTTGGTATGCATCGATCTTTAGTTTTGGAGTTGTAGTTCACCTACATTCAGAGAGCACTGTGGACTCAAACAATGATAGATCTGAACCAAATTTGGTAGAAATACTCAATATTCCCAAATGTGAACACTGGTACAGTTTGGGGAAAATAGACCTTGACATTTGGGAATTGTAGTTGCTGGGATTTATAGTTCGCTTACAATCAAAGAGCATTCTGAACTCCGCCAGCAATGGAGTTGAACCAAACTTGGCATACAAAACTCCCATGGCCAACAGAAATGTTGGGCATTGACCTTGAGTTTTGGAGTTGTAGTTCACCTACATCCAGAGAGCACTGTGGACTCAAACAATGATGGATCTGGACCAAACTTGGCACGAAACCTCAATATGCCCACTGGTGGAGTTTGAGGGGAATCGACCTTGCCATTTGGGAGTTGTAGTTGCTGGGATTTATAGTTCACCTACAAACAAAGAGCATTCTGAACCCCACCAGTGATAGAATTGGGCCAAACTTACAACCCCCTTCCCTTGAAGAGCCTGGTTAGCACAAGCCTCCCTCTAGCCTCACACGCTCTCCCTCGCCTGCACATGCGCACCACGTTGCCATGCACTGAGCACCCTTGCTCTCCCCTCCTCACTTGAAATCTCAGAAACGGCAACCCCCCCCCCCCAATCACAGCAGAGGGGGGCTTTTGGTTGGGGGATTCACTGTCTGTTTCCAGAAGAGGACAGGTGGAGATATCTTCAGCCTTCTCTGCCAAAGAGGTTCTGAAGACCATCCAAAATATATGTTTTCTGATGGGCTTTGGCAACCCCTCTGAAACCCCCTTGTGACCCCCAGGGGTCCTGACCCCCAGGTTGATAAAGGCAACACTAGTGTGAAGGTTAAACTTTGTGTTATGGACACCGTTTTTGTAAACAGTGCAACCACGTTATTGTGTTACAAAGAAAAGCCGCCTATGGAAAAGAGAACATTGGTCTGTGTGTTTTTGTCGACTCCTGTGCTGGGTCACGCTGCTATACGTTCATAGGGGGGTCTTTCGTTAATAAGCCTACTTGCCCAACAGTGTTGACCCATTTGATGCAGTTTAACAGTGTCCATCCAGCCCAGGCCCGGATCAACACCTTTTGGCGCCCTAGGCCACAGTTTGGAATTACGCCCCCCCCCGCCTCGCGCCGCTACATTAGAGAGGCCCATCCCCATGTCCCCCCCGCTCCCCCTCAGCCCTTCCTCTTCTCCTCCGACATCCATCCACTCACTGCTGAGGTTCCTCCCCGCACTGGGAACACGCGCCCGGCGATCCCAAAGAAGTACGGGTCCCAGCATGCCCCACGGTTGAGAGGCTGATGCCACAGCCACATCCCGGCAGCCCCCCGCGGCCTCGAAGGCGGCTCTGCGGAGGAGAGTAGGCCTCTTCCTTCAGCCCATGCTGGTCGCGATTGGCTCCTGAGGCGGAGGAAGGCCCCGACTCTCTGCAGGCACTGCCCTCCGCGCACCCAGTGCGAGGCCGCAGAGCCGCTTTCAAGGCTGCGGGGGGTTCCGGGATGCGGCGGCGGCGCCAGCCTCTCAGCTGCAGGGCATGCTGCTCCTCTTCCTCCTCATGCTGCTGCTGCCTCATGTGGAACCCTGGTCACGTGGTGCACCCTCTGCCGGGTTCCGTGATTTGCGCCCCCCTCAGCTTGCGCCCCTAGGCCATGGCCTCGTTGGCCCTATGGGTAATCCAGGCCTGATCCAGCCTCTGTTGACTCCCTCCTATAACAGGCTCAAACCCTAGTAAATACCCATTCTCTTCATAGCACTTCCTACTCTCACGTAACACCCATCACTACACACAGGGCATGGTTTTGAAATAATTTATTGCTCCTATTTCTTGTCTTCTCTTCCCGATACACTCAGTCGTGGCACATTGCTTACCAGATACATATAGATCAGACATGCCATGGTCTCACCTCCAGAGCCAAAGAGAAGGGCTTCCTTTAAATGCACATTCCCACTTAAACCTGTGAAAGGTGAGGATGAGGTAGGTTGGCATTCCCATTATTGGTTTCTGGAAGTCCGCCAGCTTCTTCCATTTGCATCAGACAAAAAAAAAAAAAAAGAGGATAAACTCTACCAACCTCATTCTTTTCCTAGGATGTATTGTGCGCGAAGGAGAGAAGGCACTAATCCCCTAACAGAGATGCACTTCTCATCATAGTGCAACTAAAATACTCTCCATTTACAATGCAAAAAAAAAGGACTTGGGGAAGTTATTATGTTTTAGTCTGTGACTCATAGACCCCCTTAACTAACTGTTAGTTGGGTTGTTGTGAGTTTTCCAGGCTGTCCGGCCATGTTCCGGAAGCATTCTCTCCTGACATTTCACCCACATCTATGGCAGGCATCCCCAGAGGTTGTGAGGTCTGTTGGGAACTAGACAAGTGGGATGCATATTATCTGTGGAATGTCCAGAGTGGGAGAAAGAATTCTTGTCTATTGGAGGCAAGTGTGAATGTTGCAATTGGCCACCTTAAATAGCATTTAATTCCAGATAAGAATCAATCAGGGCCAGCTAACACCTCCCAACAATGGATTCCCCCAGGCAGGAAGCAGCTGGGCTTTGAAACAGGTTGCTGCCTGGGGGAATCCTTTGTTGGGAGGTGTTAGCTGGCCCTGGTTCATTCTCGTCTGGAGTTCCCCTGTGTTGCTCTTTATTTGTTGTCCTGATTTTAGAATTTAGCTAACATCTCCCAACAAAGGATTCCCCCAGGCAGCAACGTGTGCAAATACAATTAGGAATGCTTATGGTTAACGATTTCTGGATCATGAGATATTAAGGATGATTTTATGCCTGTCTGAATGTTTAAATTTTATGTATGTCTTACTGTTTAATGGTTTTTAATTGATTTTAAATTCAAAGTTATCTGTAGTAATTCATTGTTATGATTTCTTTTAATGTACTTTATGCCGGCATTGAATTTTTGCCATTAGTATGTTGTCATCCGCCTTGAGTCCCCCCAGGGGTGAGAAAGTAAATACAGTAAATAAATAGACCAGCCAGGCTTTGAAGCTGCAAAGCCATTAAATGCTAATCAAGATGGTCAATTGCAACATTCACACTTGCCTCCAACAGACAAGACTTCTTTCTCCCACCCTGGATATATAAACCTTACTTGCCTGGTTTCCAACAAACCTCACAACCTCTGAGGATGCCTGCCGTAGATGTGGGCGAAACGTCAGGAGAGAATGCTTCTGGAACATGGCTATACATCCCGGAAAACTCACAGCAATCCAGTGTAGTTATTTGTTTATTTTCTAAACTCTAAGAGAAAAGTCGTTCCTTCCATGGACTCCTTGGGAGAGGTTTTAAAAATATTTTGAAAGGATGTGAATGGTGAGAAGATATCAAATGCCACAAGGAACCTGATGGGCGTCTTCTTGGCAAATATCGAATTATCAGATCATTATAATTTTTAATGCAACACTGAAAGGAACTGGTTTGAATTGTGAATGCTAGGAGTTTGCAGCACGCCAAGCACAAGGAGTGATTTCTGGGTCACTTGGCCTTGGGAAAGTTATGGGAACGAAACAGGCTTCAAAAGCTGGCTTTGAACCTTTGTGGTGTAAAATACTTTTCGAAAACTCACACGCAACTCTACAGATTGAACCAGGAAGCAACCTGAAAGAAAACAAGAGGTGCATCCCAAGAACCATTTTTGGGATATTGCTCAGCTTCCACCAGCTTTCATGGGACCAAAATATCCTAACCGGCAACTAAAGTCCTGCAGAAAACAAAACCACACAGACAACTACGGACTGGCTTTCTTTCCAACGGCCGGCCGGTCATTTCTGCCTCTTGTAGATCAACTGGGCAAGGCCAAGGAAGATCTGGCCAGGCAGGCGGATGGCGTGCTGGGAAATGAGGCCCAACAAACGTTGGTAGCTGCTCTCCTCGTAGTTCTGGTACACTGTTTTCAGGTCCAATTCCTCATAGAGCTGTTTGACCCGTTCCACATTCTCCGGGTCTTTCTGTCCATAATTTGCCTGGGAAGACAAAGAGAATTTGGGGATTAGATCGGACTTGACAAACTCTGCCTTGAGCTTTTCCTTTTGATCCAAATGCTTCAGGGGAAAAAAACCTAGATCTATCTTATCTATACACATAATAAAAGTGAAAATATGTATGTGTGTTTGTGGCAGAGGTGTCCACCACTTACTGTTCTAATGCCGCAAACCCTTAATATAGTTCCTCATGTTGTGGTGACCCCCCAACTGTAATATTATATCCATTGCTACTTAAGAACTGTAATTTTGCTACTGTAATGCAGTGTTTTTCAACCTTTTTTGAGCCGCGGTATATTATTTACATTTACAAAATCCTGGGGCACACCACCAACCAAAATGACACAAAATGACACTCTAACACAGTCATACATATAGTTAATATGTTTTTAAATGTATTTATACACTCAGTGTGAAACCTGGACCTGTTTCGATGAACACAACATATATATGACTTCCTCTCACATACTTATACATGGCTATCATGTCTTCTCTCAGCCTTCTCTACTTCAGGCTAAACATGCCCAGCTCTTCAAGGGCTGTATGTGAGAGGAAGTCATAAATAGTTGGCTTGTATAAGTATGTGAGAGGAATTTCATATTAATATATTTGTGTTAGAGTGTCAAAAAAAGGTTAAAAAACACTGCCGTACAGCACTGAACTAGGCTTTCCCCAACTTGCATTAAGAAACAAATTTGACATCATTTGAGAGAAGCATATACCTAAGCCTCTCCTTCCTGGTTGTAATATGGGGAAGGCCAACTCTAGGCTTCAGTTTTACATCCCTATGGCCACCAAATGGAACATGTGACTAGGAATGGCATTTTAGGTGTCGTAACACAGCTTTCGGGCAGCTTTTTAGATGTCACAACACAGCTTTTGACCCTTCAGAGAAGGGTCAAAAAAGTACATAATTTGTCTTTCCTCATTAGAAGAATCTGGGATGGCACTAGACGACAAAAACAGCCTTGCTTCTGGTGTCATGTGACTCACAAAACATACATTTTGTCCTTTTGTGGTCGGCCTTGGTCTTGTGAGCATGACATTTGCCTACCCTTTCATTATATGAGTAATGGATGGCTCCACATTCCTCTATCGCTCTCTTTCCCTGAAGGTATCTCCGCCTCCCATCGACTTCCAATGTTTTACCTCGAGAACCTGCTTCTGTTCTGCCGAGGCTCGCTTCAGGCACTGCACCACCATCCAGCTGCACTTGTTGTCCTCGATGTCTGTCCCAACCTTTCCCGTCACAGCCGGGTCACCAAAGCAGTCCAGGTAATCGTCCTGTAGGAAGAAGGAATAGAGGGCATGCGTCTCACATTTGTAGGTGACACCAAACTTGGGAGGGATGGCTAACACCCCAGATAACAGCATCGGGGTCTAAAAGGACCTTCACAGGTTAGAGAGCTGGGCTAAAACGAACCAAATGAGAAATGGAAGTACAGACAGTCCCCAAATTATGAATATAGATAGGTTCTGTAGGCGTGGAATTTCATGACCCCACCCGCTGCCTCTCCCTTAACCCTTTCCTCTAGGGAGCGTCATGAACGTGTCCAAGAGCCCTGCCAATGTCTCCCACAAACACCATCCTGCCCACCATCCAAGTGAAGGGGACGGGACGGACTGAAATTCCTTTCTGGGAGTTGTAGTGCACCTTCAACCAGAGACACTGTGACCTCTATCGATGATGGGCCTGGAGCAAACTTGGCCCACAGAACCACCATGGCTAACACAACCTACTGGAAGGATTTGAGGGGACTGACTCATCATAGTGGAAGTTGTAGTTTACCCTACAGCCATAAAGCACACTGAACCCCACCAATGATGCATCTACAGCAGGGGTGGACAACCTATGGCCCGCGGGCCGGATGTGGCCCGGCAGCCGATTCTGTCCGGCCCGGGGAGAAGGGCGTGGGGGCGGGGCCAAGAGGAAGGGGTGCCGCTGCCACCATCCCATCGCGGGCTCTGTGGGGCCTGCGTCGGCAGACAGGCTGGAGGAGCGGCGGCTTTGGAGCGCCTGCCATCTCTGGAGGTGATCCGGGCCTGCAGCAGGAGCAGTCGGTGACTTGCGGCGGCTGATCGCCGTGGCGGCCCAGAAGACTTGATTGTCTTCCGGGTCACCAGGGTGATCAGCCGCCTCAGAATGCTGACTGCTCCCCCTGCAGGCCCGGATCGCCTCCAGGGATGGCAGGCACTCCATGGCAGGGCGATCAGCTGGGGAATGGCTGGGGGCGAGAGCGGGCGGAGGCCTGCAGCCTCCGATCGTCTGCTGCTCTGCTCTGCTGCAGTGGCGGCTGGGTCCACTTTGTCATCCTCTGGGCTGGGGCCATTGGGCCATTCCATCTGGGGATCCTTCCTCTCTTGAGGATGTCAGCCTCTATCTTGGTTCGCACCTTGTCTTCTTGAATTTCATTTTATTTTAGTGGGTTTTATTATTATTTTATAATAATTTTATAATAATAATATTATAATAATATAATATATAATACATTATATTATAATTTCAATATATTATAATGTCTATATGGATATACTATAATATAATAATTATGATATTAATACTAATAATATATGAATATTTCTTGATATATTAATATGTTAATATTAATGATGTGGAATATATAGTAAATAAATAAATAAGTAATGTAGATTAGAATATAGTTCAGCCTTTAGGTGCGGCCCTCCATAATATTTTTTGGCTCTCGGATGGCCCCTTGGGAAAAATAATTGCCCACCCCGATCTAGAGCAAACTTGCCCAGCATAATAAACTTTTAAGTACTGATAGAGTTTTTCGGAGTTCACCTGGCATGACACCCACAACCTTACGTATTTTGTAAAATAAAAACATTGACTTTTTCAAATAGTCTGGGCAATGCCGGGTACCCAAGCTAGTGTGTGTGTGTTTGTGTGTGCGTGTGTTTGTGTGTATAGGCACACACGTTGCATAGCATAAGGAAGACTTGACTCCCTTGTGTTTGTTTTGCTATCTGTGCCTCTGTTTGGAAGATTACATTGCACTTTCTGCCCTTCAATAATTGGATTTTTGAAAAATTTGTTATGGGAACAAGCATTGGTGACAAACCAACCAATGGACAACCAACATGGTCAAAGGTCTGGAGAGGGTGGGGCAAGAGGGAGAGAAGAAGGCCAAAGGGGAGCTATTATGATACCACTGTGAACCAGTTCTGTGTTGCCTTAGGGAAGCAACCTAACTGCCCTTGGTGTGTAGGACAGAAGCGCAGGTAAGGTCACGTATATTTAATCCCGTTTAGGATGTAGAGCAGGGGTGCTCACACTTTTTCAGCACGCGAGCTACTTATAAAACAACCAAGTCAAAATGATCTCCCTACCCACTACAAAAATGTGAAACATATAACACAATATCTGTTTTGAACTCGGTTTTCTGAGTCCACACTGCCATATAATCTGATTCAAAGCGGATAACATGGGATTTTATTCAACTGTGTGGAAAGGACCTCAGATAACCCAGGGCCGGCAGCACTTGGGCGGCGGCGGGAGCCTGCGGGGCGGGACTGAGCCTTCCTCCCGCCCTGCCCGTGATCTACCAGGACGCCCTATGCGATCTACCAGTAGATCGCGATCTACCTAATGAGCACCCCTGATGTAGAGAATCTGAAAAAATGGAAGGCAGAGAAGGAGAAAAATCCAGGGTAAAAGAAAGATGAATCCAAGACCTTAAATCAAAGCCTACCATGATGTTGTTGTTGTTGTTGTTGTTATGTTTATGTATAATCCACAAAGAGACTCAAAGCAGCTTACATTATTTATTTATTTATTTATTTATTTCTTCGATTTTATATTCCGCTCCTCCCTGCAGGCTCGGGGCGGATCACAATTATAACATACAATAAAACATACGGTAAAAATACATGGTAAAAACATGGTACATAACCGAGGTGGAACAGGTCTACAGTTCTTTACTGAGACAGGACGAGCCAATCACGTTGGGTTAGCCAAACGCTAACCTGAATAAGGCTGTCTTACATTCCCTTCGGAAGGGAAGGAGTTCAGGGTCGCTCGAATGTACTCAGGGAGCGAATTCCAGAGTGCTGGAGCCGCAGCAGAGAAAGCTCTGTCTAGTACTGGACAGATGGCAGGAGCGGGGCGATGGAACCACCAACAAATTTTGCTCTTCCGAGCGCAGTGATCTCGGGGAACATACGGGGTAAGGCGGTCCCTCAGGTACATAGGCCCCAGACCGTGCAAGGCCTTGAAGGTTAAAACCAACACCTTGAAGGCAATCCGGTACTCGATGGGAAGCCAGTGCAGTTGCCGAAGGATGGGAGTGATGTGCTCCCTCACTGGTGCTCCCACCAGCAAGCGAGCAGCGGCATTCTGCACTAGCTTGAGTTTCCGGATTGTCGACAAGGAAGGCCCATGTAGAGGGCGTTACAGTAGTCCAGTCTCGAGATGACCGTCGCGTGGCTCCCCGTGGCCCGGTCCTCCCTGGACCAGTAGGGGGGCAGTCGCCCAGCCAGCCGTAGGTGTCAAAACGACACCCTGCTGACCACGGAGACCTGGGCCTCCATGGTCAGCAGGGAGTCCAGCTTGACACCTAAGCTCTTAACCAAGGGTGACGGGCTAAGTTGCTCGCCATCCAGGGTAGGCAACCGGCACTCGTCCAGCCCAGGGCGACCGGGCCACAAGATCTCTGTCTTCGACGGATTCACCTTCAGCCGGCTGGCACGCAGCCAACCAGTCACAGCTTCGAGGCATTGATGGAAACAATCGGTACGGTATCCGGCCTGCCGTCCATTCTCAGCAGAAGCTGGGTGTCATCAGCGTACTGATAACACTCCAGACCAAAGTCGCGGGCCAGCTGGCGCATGTAGATGTTGAATAATAATTAAAAGCACAGCACAATTTAAAATCTACAAATATATAAACACTGAAATAGTGGGTTGTTGTGAGTTTTCCGGGCTGTCTGGCCATGTTCCAGAAGCATTCTCTTCTGACGTTTCGCCTACATCTATGGCAGCCCAGAAAACTCACAACAACCCAGTGATTCCAGCCATGAAAGCCTTCAACAAAACATTAAAAAAGTGCTTTACAATATCATGAATATTAAAAATTTAGTTAAAATCAATTAAATGCCTATGTGCCCCTTTCCCATCCCTTGGCAAACAAAGGAGAAGGGTATACCTGGATTTGGAAGAATTCCCCCATCTCGAGTAAGATAGTCCTGGCATGAGAATGTTCTTCCTCACTATCGATGCCAGCCTAGAAAAGGAAAAGCAACACATAAGCCATGGCTGGCGCTCTTCTGCGAATGCAGCCTCCTAGTCTCTTCAAATGGCAATGTGCATTGCTTCAGTTATGTAAAATCACATACATTTGGAGGCTCTTTGGGTTCATTTTGGGAAATTGACGCTTGTTTGATGTCTGCTGTTTTGTTTCATGTCTGATATAGGTGGCGTAATGGGTTAAACCCTTGTGCTGGCAGGACTGCTGACTGAAAGGTTGGCGGTTTGAATCTGGGAAGTGGGGTGAGCTCCCTTCTGTCAGCTCCAGCTTCCCATGCAGGGACATGAGAGAAAGCCTCCCACAGGATGGTAAAACATCCGGGCGTCCCATGGGTAATGTCCTTGCAGACGGCCAATTCTCTCACACCAGAAACGATTTGCAGTTTCTCAAGTCGCTCCTGACACAAAAAAAGGTCTGATATAATAAGCTGCATTATTTAATTTAATTTTAATTATTTAATTTTTGCTGTTAAGTTATAATTTGCTTTTATATGTTGAGTTGGATCCCCCAGTGGCACAGTGGGTTAAACCCTTGCGCCGGCAGGACCGAAGACCAACAGGTCGGAGGTTCGAATCCGGGGAGAGCGTGGATGAGCTCCCTCTGTCAGCTCCAGCTCCCCATGCGGGGACATGCCAGAAGCCTCCCACAAGGATGATAAAACATCAAAACAAACAAAAAAAATAACATCCAGGCACCCCCTGGGCAATGTCCTTGCAGACGGCCAATTCTCTCACACCAGAAGCGACTTGCGGTTTCTCAAGTCGCTCCTGACACGGAAAAAAAAACGTTGGGTTGTCAATTTCTGTCAATATGGATGTATTCTTATGCTCAGGCATTGAATGTTTGCCTTTTATGTTTGGAATCCATCCTAAGTCCTTCCAGGGAGATAGGGATGAATATAGATAAAGATTATTATTATTATTATTATTACCTTCATCATGTGTGACACTAGAGTCCCACCCTAAAGGAACAATCATCATCATCATAGTAATAAAAATAATATTTTTGCTCTTACAGAGACTCATTACAATTCCCCTTAGCACCTTTCAGCAGGTAAACAAGGTTATGTTGGGAGTCCAAGGACATTTGAGAAACAGGAAGCTATGCTTTAAATGGCTTAAGACCTCAGGGCTTCTGTTGACCTTTGTTTCTAAAGCGCACCTCAATTTGATGATAACCCTGTTACCTTTTGACATTTTGCATAAGCCGCTGAACAAAAATGTGCGCTTGCAAGATTCAACAGCTACCCACATACCATTCAAGGTGAATATATAACCCTCGCAGAGTTATCTTCTTAAGCATGGATACATTAACGCAGTGATTTCCAAACCTTTTTGGCCTACCACCCCATTTCCCAGAATTTTTTTTTACTCAGCGCCTCCCTAGAAATTAATTAATTATAACAATAATAGTAATAGTGTTGGAAGGGACCTCTAAAGACCATCTAGTCCAGTGTTTCTCAACCTGGGGGTTGGGACCCCTGGTGGGGTCACAAGGGGGTGTCAGAGGGGTCACCAAAGACCGTCAGAAAACACTGTATTTTCTGTTGGTCATGGGGGTTTTGTGTGGAAATTTTGGCTCAATTCTATCATTGGTGGGGTTTAGAATGCACTTTGATTGTAGGCGAACTATAAATCCCAGCAACTACAACTCCCTAATTGCAAACGTCTATTTTCCCCAAACTCCACCAGTGTTCACATTTGGGTATATCGAGTATTCGTGCCAAGTTTGATCCTGATCCATAATTGTTTGAGACCACAGTACTCTCTGGATGTAGGTGAATGACAATTCCAATACTTAAGGTCAAACCCTTCCAGTTCTTTCTGTTGGTCATGGGAATTCTGTGTGCTAAGGTTGGTTCAATTCCATTGTTGGTGGAGTTCGGAATGCTCTTTGATTGTAGGTGAACTATAAATCCCAGCAACTACAACTCCCAAATGACAAAATCAATATTCCCCCATCCCCACCAGTATTCAGATTTGGGCATATTGGGTATTTATGCCAAATTTGGTCCAGTGAATAAAAACACATCCTGCATATCGGATATTTACATGACGGTTCATAACAGTAGCAAAATTACAGTTATGTAGCAGCAATGAAAATACTGTTTTGGTTAGGGGTCACCACAACATGAGGAATTGTGCTAAGGGGTGGCGGCATTAGGAAGGTTGAGAAACACTGATCTAGTCCAACGCCCTTCGACCTTCATGCAGCAGAAGCACAATTAAAGCACCCCCGACAGATGGCCACCCAGTCCCAATAATAGTCTCAATAATAGTAGTAGTAATAACAACACTAATGAAGAAGGTTGTAAGAGACTTCAAGGGTCATCTCGTCCCGTCTGACTTTCCCTCCTTCCCCCCCCCCCCCTCGCGGTGCGTGAGCTTTCCTCAGCAGCAGGGCGGCGACAGAAGAGGGGGGAGCCCCAGCGGCAGGCTTTTCCGCAGCCTTACTCTCCTTCTCCCTTGTCCTATGCGCGGTCGTGAGGAAGCATGGGGCGAGGGGGGAGGGAAAGGCACGCTACTCTCCCCATGATCTCTCGCCCCCCATGCGCCTTCCTCAGCGACAGCGGTGGTAAAGGCGTGCACCTTTCTCATCTCCCTCATGTGTCTTTCCTACCTCCGCCGCCAAGGAAGGCGCACGCAGGGGGCGAGAGAGCAAGGGGAGAGGAGCGCGCCTTTCCCTCCCCCCTCGCCCCATGCGTGGCTTTTCTGCCTGCCCCCGCGGCCGCGCAAGGAACAAGGGAGAAGGAGAGCAAGGCCACGGAAAAGCCTCCTCTGCCGCCGCCGCTGCCGCCGAGGAAGGCTTGCCTTTCCCTCCTCCTCCCGGGTTCCGTGCGAGGTTGCCTCGGCGGAGGAGGGAGCCGTGGCCATGGGGCTTGTCCGTGGGGCTCCCCACCGCCCCCTTGGATCGCTCCATCGTCCCCCAGGGGGCAGTAGCTCCCACTTTGGGAATGATGGCTTTAAAACCATTCTGTGTTCAGTAAAGAGGTGAATCAAGCTCTCAGGCTATCGGTCTGAAGAAGGAACAATAACACAAAGGTGAACCCCCCCCTAAGAAAGAGATCCCCAACAATGGCGTGGCCCTTTACTCACCATGTACATAGCAGCTGCTACTGGAAGGTAGAAGGAATAGAACGCCGTCTTGTATTTGACGATTGCCTTGTACCTGTCAAAGCAAATCAGCACCAAAGACGGTTCTTAAACACCACGTATACAGAAAGCTCCCTTGGCTTTATAACCTCCCCCAAAAACGCTGCCGTGTGGAACGATGCTGTCCAGCCTCTCTGTGATGATACTCCTTTCCACCCCAGTCCAAGAAGCTGGGGAAGTTACTGTTGTGGACTACAATCCCCCAAATCGCTTGGTCGCCGCCTTTTATTTATTTTATTTTGTATTTCTCTGCATTTAACTGAGGGAGCATCTTGATTTTGCGAATCCCAAATATGGGATCCCAGCGATCATGTCTCGGCCTGTCTCTTGGACCGGAGAGAATCGGCAGACAATGCCCTTGAATAAGATATGCATTTCTATTTCGGTCCCAGCTCCAAAGGCAGAGAGGAGGAGGAGGAGAGTCATAGTTCAATGCAGCTCCCATGGATGCTTACCTCTCTTCCGTGAAGCTGTTCAGATCTACCGGAGGGGCGCTGATCAGGTCCAGAGTTTGGCCCAGTTCCGTCTGATACGTTGACTGGTGAGGAAGAAAGGGGGCAGTGGGGGGCACGTGGGTAGGAATTCACAAAAAGGGGCGAAAATAGAAATCAAAGATACAAAGTAAGATTCTCTCCCTTCCTCTCTTCTCCCACCCCCCTTCCTAGGTTCCCCCTCCCGCCTTCTTTTCCCCTTATTCCTTTCCATGTTCTCCCTCTCCTTCCTTCCTTCACCTTCCTTCCTTCCTCCTTCCTATGTTCTCCCTCCCTCCCTCCATCCTTTCTGTCATCTTCCTCCGTCTCTCTCTCTTTCCTTCCTCCTTCCTATGTTCTCCCTCCCTCCCTCCCTCCATCCTTTCTGTCATCTTCCTCCGTCCCTCTCTCTCTTTCCTTCCTCCTTCCTATGTTCTCCCTCCCTCCATCCTTTCTGTCATCTTCCTCCGTCCCCCTCTCTCTCCTTCCTCCTTCCTATGTTCTCCCTCCCTCCCTCCATCCTTTCTGTCATCTTCCTCCGTCCCTCTCTCTTTCCTTCCTTCTTCCTATGTTCTCCCTCCTTCCTTCCTTCCTTCCTTTCTTCTTTTCTACCACCTTCCTCCTTATGTTATCCCTCCTTGTCTTCCTTCCTTCTTCCTTTCTATGTTCTCCCTCCCTTTAAGAACATAAGAAGAGCCATGCTGAATCGGACCTCAGCCCATCTAGTCCAGCATTCTGTATCACACAGTGGCCCACCAGTTGTACACGGGGATCTCGAGCAGAAGGGAGGGCAAACCCTGACCTGCTCCCGACCCCCCACAACCAGTACCCAGGGAAATCCTGCCTACCTCAACCAACTCCAAGGTGGCACTTGAATGTCCTTTTCAGTAACTACCGATACACTTGGTATCCATGAATCTGTCTAATCCTGCCTTGAAGTTGTCCAGGCTGACAGCTGTCACAACCTCCTCTGGAAGTGAGTTCCATAACCCAATGACCCTCTGGGTGAAGAAATATTTCCCTTTATTAGTCCTAATTTTCCTACCTTGGAGCTTCAGGAGTGCCCCTAGTCCTAGTGTTTTGTGACAAAGAAAATAATTTTCTCTATTCACCTTTTCTATCCCATGCATGATTTTATACGCTTCGATCAAGTCACCTCTTAAACGCCGTCTTTCAAGGCTGAAAAGACCAAGGCGTTGCAACCTGGTTTCATAAGGGAGCCGCTCCATCCCTTGGATCATTCTTGTTGCCCTTTTCTGTACCTTTTCCAGTTCCGTTACATCCTTCTTAAGGTGCGGAGACCAGAATTGTACACAGTACTCCAAATGTGGCCTTACCATCGATTTGTAGACCTATTTTCGATTCCCTTCCTGATCATGCCAAGCATAGAATTTGCTTTTTTCACTGCTGCTGCGCACTGGGTTGACATCTTCATTGAGCTGTCCACCAAAACCCCAAGATCCCTTTCCTGGTTTGTCTCAGAAAGCTTTGACCCCATCAATTTGTAGGTGTAGTTGGGGTTCTTTGCCCCGATGTGCATGACTTTACACTTGTTTAGGTTAAAATGCATTTGCCACTTGGTTGCCCATTCACTCAATTTCAAGAGATCTTTCTGGAGCTCTTTGCAATCAGTTTCATTTTTAACTACCCTGAACAGTTTAGTGTCATCTGCAAACTTTGCTACCTCAGAATTCACTCCTACATCCTTTCTTCTTTCTTATAATTCTTCCTCTTCCTTTCCTATATTCCCCTCCCACTTTCCTTCCTTTTTCCTCCTTCCTTCCTATGTTCTCCTTCTCTCCTTCCTGTCATCTCCCTCCATCCTTCCTATGTTCTCCCTCCCTCTCTCCTTCCTTCCTATGTTCTCCCTCCTTCCTTCCTGTTATCCCTCCCTGTAGTCTTCCTCCTCCTCTTCGCCTCCTCTTCCTATATCCCCCTCCCTCCTTCCTTTCTGTCATCTTCCTCCATCCTTCCTATATTCTCCCACCCTTCCTTCCTTTCTTCTTCCTTCCTAAGTTATCCCTCCTTCCTTCCTTCCACCTTCCTCCCTATGTTATCCCTCCGCCTTCCTTCCTCCTTCCTATGTCATCCCTCCCTTTCTTCCTCTTCCTCTTCCCTTCCTATATTCTCCCTCCATCCTTTTCCTCCTTCCTTCCTATGTTCTCCCTCCCTTTCTTCCTCTTCCTCTTCCCTCCCTATATTCTCCGTACCTCCTTTCTTTTTCCTCCATCCTTCCTATGTTCTCCCCCTCTCTCTCCTTCCTTCCTATATTCACCCATCCTTCCTTCCTTCCTTCCTTCTTCCTTTCTAAGTTCTCCCTCCTTTCTTCCTTCAACCTTTCTCCCTATGTCATCCTTCCCTTTCTTCCCCTTTCCTTCCTATATTCTCCCTCCTTCCTTCCTTTTTCCTCCTTCCTCCCTATGTTCTCCCTCCCTGTCTTCCTCCTTCCTTCCTATGTCATCCCTCCCTTTCTTCTTCCTCTTCCCTTCCTATATTCTCCCTCCTTCCTTCCTTTTTCCTCCTTCCTCCCTATGTTCTCCCTCCCTGTCTTCCTCCTTCCTTCCTATGTCATCCCTCCCTTTCTTCTTCCTCTTCCCTTCCTATATTCTCCCTCCCTCCTTTCTTTTTCCTCCTTCCTTCAGATGTTCTCCCTCCCTCCATCCCTTTCTGTCTCTCTTTCTTTCTTTCTTCTTACTTCCTATGTTCTCCTTCCTTCCGACTTCTTCCTTCCAATGGTCTCCCTCCTTTTCTTCCTTCCTCTTTCCTATGTTCTTCCTCCCTGCCTCCTTGTTTTTATTTCCTTCATTTTCTTTTGTCCTTCCTTTCTCCCTCGCTCCCTCCCCGCTTCCTTCCTTCCTCCTTTCTTTTTTCCTGCCTCCCTCTCTCCCTTTCTTCCCTGCCTCATAGTTTTTAAATGTAATTTTTGAGTGTATATTTCAACTCATGACACAAAGATTTTTTAAATTGTTCTATTCACACGTATAATGTTTTTGCCTTGTTTTTAAATTCTATTCCGTAGTTCCAATGCCACTGTAAAGCCACCTTGAGTCCTTATAGGGAGAAAGGCCGGACAGAGATAAATATGATGATGCTAATAATAATAATAATAATAATAATAATATCAAAATAACAAAATATTTGACTTTTCAATAGGGACACATCTTTTGACTGCCAATCGAGGAGAAAAGTAAAAGAGGAGGGTAGTCAATTCCCATTGAAATGTGTAAAGTCCAAGCCCTTGAGGCATGCTGGGTCTTGAGGAAACCCACCTGAAGGAAGAGCTCCAATAGGTTCAGATAATATGGCTGACTGCGACAGTGTCGCTTCAGCAGCCGGTAGAGGCTCGATTCCAGCAAAAGGGAGTCGTTCACAGCCGCCAAGCCAACTCCTTCCTGCAGAGATGGGGAAAAGGACAACATGAATATTACTATAACGTAGACCAGGGTTGCCCAGGAAGTCGATTGCGATCGACCAGTCGATCCCGGGACCGAAGGAGGTCGATCCCAGCCGGATGGGGCACTTCTCAGAGGGGGGCAGAGCCAGGCCGTGCCAAGCCCCGCCCCCTCCCCAGCTTCAGCACTCCCAGCAGCTTCTCCAGGCTTGAGGAGGGCAGGGCCTAGCCAGCCTTGTGCTAGCTATGCCACCATGGCTTGGCACTGCCATTCTCAAGCCTGGAGAAGCTTCTGGGAGCTCCAAAGCCAGAGGGGAGGGGGAGGGGCTTGCCGTGGCCTGGCTCCGCCCCCCTGTGGCTTCCGCTCTACCAGCAGCTTCTCTAGGCTTGAGGATGGCAGTACCAAGCCAGCCTTGTGCTAGCTATGCCACCACTCGCTTGGCACTGCCATTCTCAAGCCTGGAGAAGCTGCTGGGAGCTCTAAAGCCAGAGGGGAAGGGGGCGAGGCTTGGTGCGGCCTGGCTCCGCTCCCCCTCTTGCTTCCGCTCTACCAGCAGCTTCTCCAGGTTTGAGGATGGCAATGCCAAGCCAGCCTTGTGCTAGCTATGCCACCACTCGCTTGGCACTGCCATCCTCAAGCCTGGAGAAGCTGCTGGGAGTGCCAAAGCCAGAGGGGAGGGGGCGAGGCTTGGTGCGGCCTGGCTCCGCTCCCCCTCTTGCTTCCGCTCTACCAGCAGCTTCTCCAGGCTTGAGGATGGCAATGCCAAGCCAGCCTTGTGCTAGCTATGCCACCACTCGCTTGGCACTGCCATTCTCAAGCCTAGAGAAGCTGCTGGGAGCTCCAAAGCCAGAGGGGAGGGGGCGAGGCTTAGTGCGGCCTGGCTCCGCTCCCCCCTCTGGCTTCCGCTCTACCAGCAGCTTCTCCAGGCTTGAGGATGGCAATGCCAAGCCAGCCTTGTGCTAGCTATGCCACCACTCGCTTGGCACTGCCATTCTCAAGCCTGGAGAAGCTGCTGGGAGCTCCAAAGCCAGAGGAAAGGAGGCGGGGCTTGGCACAGCCTGGCTCCACCCCCCGGCTTCCGCTCTACCAGCAGCTTCTCCAGGCTTGAGGATGGCAATGCCAAGCCAGTGGTGGCATTGCTAGCACAAGGCTGGATTGGCACTGTCATTATTCAATACACCAACAAGGCTCTTCTTATGAGCTCAGAAGTCCCATTGCCTTCAGATTCTCAATGAAGAGATCCTCAGCCTGCATTACAGAGGACAGTCCCTATTGACTTCTCCTAACTTTTCCACTCACCTTATCGCTATGTCTACTCTGAATCTAATCAATGCTGACAGCAAAAATCATTCAAATCCTTTGGCTTTAGCTTCATCAGCCAAGTCCAGCCTTCCTTGACCTATGGCCACCTTGATTAGCATGGAATGGCCTTGCAGCTTCAAAGCCTGGCTGCTTCCTGCCTGGGAGAATCTTTTGTTGGGAGGCGTTACTTGACCATGAAAATGAACAAAATCTGGCTACCAGTATATATATGGTTAAAACCCTCTAAAATCAGGACAGTAAATAAAGGACAACACTCAGAAAACAGGGCAATTCCAGGCATGAAACAATCAAGGCCCTTTAACACCTCCCAACAAAGGAGTCTCTTAGGAAGCAGCCAGGCTTTGAAGCTGCAAGGCCAATCAATGCTAATCAAGACGGACCATTGCAACATTCACACAAGGGTTCTTTCTCCCACACTGGACATCATTCCACAGATATATAAACCCAATTTGCCTAGTTTCCAACTGACCTCACAACCTCTGAGGATGCCTGCCATAGATGTGGGTGAAACGTCAGGAGAGAATGCTTCTGAACATGGCCAGATAGCCCAGAAAACTCCCAGCAACCCAAATATAATAATAACCATGTTTATCTCTTGTTTTATTGATGTATACCACCTCAAACTGTAAAATGTGTTCCTCTTTAGGTATGAATGAAGCACTTCTAGGTTTGTTGTCTTGTGTATGTTTTAAACTGTTGCATTGCTTTACCTTTTTATACCAGCAAGGTTGCCCCCGTCGTGTCAGGGAGTAGTCCATGATGTCGTCGGCCACCAAGAAAAAGGCCTGGAGCTGCAACCAAATCCAGCACAGTCGTCAAAAACAGTGATTTTTTAAATAACTTTTGAGATATATATATATATACACACACACACACATATAGATACATATACATATAAACATATATATATATATAGACACACACACACACACGCACACACACACACAAAACAATGACACGAAACACAATGGTATATAAGCGAGAAAGCGCAAGAAACCAGGCCCGGATTAACTCCTTTTGGCACCCTAGGCCACACTTTGGAAGCCCCGCCCCCGGGGCCGCTGCTGGGCATGCGCGGCAGCAGCGCCGGGGGTGGGGCTTCCCACCACCTCTTCCTCCTTGCCGCGACTTCTTTCCTTCAGTAAAGGAAGGCGGTCACGGGGAGGAGGAGGAAGGGAGCGGCCCCAGGGGCGGGGCTTCCCTCCGCCTCATCCTCGCGCCCTCCTTCCTTGACAAGGGGGCGATGGCGATGGCGAGGGGGGGCCTCATTCCCTCCTCCCCCGCCCCCTCTCAGCGCTCTCCCCCCGCCCTCCCCAGAAAGAGAGAGAGAGTCATCATGCTACACGTTGCGGTTTTGTTTGAACTTTTTTTTTTTGGTCCTTGATCTGGCGCCCCCCCTAGGCCTGCGCCCATAGGCCATGGCCTAGTGTGACCTTATGGGTAATCCGGGCCTGCTAGAAACAGTAGAAATGGAGGCAGGGCACCCTCCGACGACGCCCTGCCTCCCTCTCGCAAGCAGCTGCTTCCGAACGGGTGGCGCCCGGGCAGCACTTCTTCCGGGAAGGAGGGAGCGCGGGGCGGGGCCTTCGGAGGGAGCGCCCTGCCTCTCTCTCCTCCAGGGGCAGCTGCGCAGCCTCCGCTGCCGCTTCCTCCTTCCCGCAGTGCCCCGTGGGCGGAGGAGGCGCTGCGCGGAGGGCGGAGGCGGGAGCACGCGCATGGCAGGTGAGGCCCGAGGATCGACTGGAGGAGGGCCGAAGATCGACCAGTCGATCGCAAGCCACCTAATGAGCACCCCTGATGTAAGGCCTTAAAGGTTAGCACCAACACCTTGAAGGCAATCCGGTACTCGATGGGAAGCCAGTGCAGACGCTGAAGGACTGGTGTGATGTGACATGTCGATGACACACCAGCCAGCAATCGAGCAACAGTATTCTGCACTAGCTTGAGTTTCCAGATCAGCGACAAAGGAAGGCCGATGTAGAGGGCGTTACAGTAGTCTAGCCTCGAGATGAACGTGGCCTGGATCACCGTGGCTAGGTCGTTCTCGGAGAGGTAGGGTGCCAACCGCCTGGCCTGGCGCAGGTGGAAAAATGCCGCTCTACTCACCGTGGAGACCTGAGTCTCCATCGTGATCAGAGGGTCCAGTGGACCCCAGGCTTTTACAAGAGACGACGGGCAGATTGCCTCGCCGTCCATAAAGGCAGCTGGAGCTCCTCCCCCAGGACGACCCAGCCAAAGGATCACCTTCAACCTGCTGGCCCGTAACCATCCGGTCACGGCTTCAAGGCACCGATGGAAATAATCGGGTACAGAGTCCGGCTGGTCTTCTATCCTCAGCACCAGCTGGGTGTCATCAGCGTACTGGTTTACAAGGTTCCTTACATTAAGAAGGAAGTCAACACAAGGCTCCGGAACTGAGATGAAGCCAGGATGTTTCAGGCTGGGAAAACATCTATCATTCATTTACAACTTTGGAACAACCCCAGCAAGAAATATTTCTTTATAAGAGACCTTATTAGTAAAGGTTTCCCCTTGACATTAAGTATAATCATGTCCGGCTCTGGGGGTTCTGCTCATCTCCATTTCTAAGCTGAAGAGCCGGCATTGTCCGTAGACATCTCCAAGGTCATGTGACTGGCATGACTACATGAAGTGCCATTACCTTCCCGCCAAAGCGGCACCTATTGATCTATTCCAGAGGTGCCCACACTTTTTCAGCATGCGATGTACTTATGATAAAATCAAGTCAGAAAGATCTACCTGAGAGAGAAGCAGGGTGGAGCCAGGGGAGGGGGCGTGGCCTGGCTCCGCCCCCTCCCTGCTCTGGCTACAGCGCTGCCACACCTTCTCCAGGGTAGAGGAGGGTATGCCAAGCCAGTAGTGGCATAGTTAGCCATACCCTCCTCATGGCTGAAGAAGCTGTGGTAACGCTGTAGCTGGTGAGGGGGCGTGGCAGAAGCGCCCCATCCAGCTGGGACCGACCTCCTAAGGTCCCGAGATCGACCAGTCGATCGCGAGCCACCTAATGAGCACCCCTGATCTATTCACATTTGCATGTTTTTGAACTGCTAGATTAGCAGGAGCTGGAGCTAACAGCAGGAGCTTACCCTGCTCCCCAGATCTGAACCATCGACATTTCAGTCAGCAAGATCAGCAGCTCAGCAGTTTAACCTGCTGCACCACCGGGGCTTCAATATAAAGGGGAAATATATAAGTAGGGTTCAAATTGTGTATTATATGAAAAGTATATCGTAAAATGGAACATTTAATTAAGACATTTTGTCAGTCTCTCTTTCTGTGACCAAACGAAGCACAAGGAAACAGAAAAGGGCCATTTTCTGGGCCTGACTCATATCGTTGGCAATTTTGGAAATAAGAAATAAGGATACATAAGGAAACGGCCAAAGCGGCCTTAGGCGACATCTGCCTCAAACTGCCCCATTCCGGAGGAAGAGACTCACCAGCTCAACGCACCAGCCCACAACCATCGCACGCTGAAAGCTCTTCGGATCCTGCTGTTCAGGTCCGGCTAGTTCCCTGAAGGCAGACACCACCGTCAGGCCCCGGGTGTACTTTCCACCAACAGCATTGTATTCCACCACCTGCAGGAAACGAGCATGGAAATAGTTGCCCTGGTGTTGTAAATTATGGTCTGTAAGTGACCTATGTTGCCTTCCCTCCCTCCCCAATGCCCAACGCATCCCACTAGTACAAGGAAGAGCCTCAGAAGCAGGATAGGAGAGATGTATAAGGTCTCCTTTCTCCCTTCTCCAGCTCGTTTCCATCCTTGCCTGGCCTTCCCTTGGAACATCTTCATGGCAGTGCATTAACCCTCTTCCATTCATCACCTTTCCCTTTGAGGGAGACTTTCAATCTATAGAGTGCCCTCTGGTGGCTGCATCTCTGCTCTGCAGGCATACATATTCATTTATTTACATGTTTGTTTGTTTCGGGGGCCCAAGCCCTGAATGGGGGTAGATTTTTAATGGAACACCCATCCGTATTTTAAGTTGAATGATGAAGGATATATGCCCCAAGTTTGGGTGAGATTCATCAAGCCATGCAGGAGCCTTTGTGGAACAAACATACATAAATATTTTCAAATATGTGTGTGAGAGAGTATATATGTGTATGTAGACATATATGAAAGATGTTCTTCCTTGCTGTGCCTTTTGACCATGAATGCTAGCTATGTAGCACTTTGTGGAACACAGATAGAAAAATATTTTGAAATATATGTGTCCATGCATTTGTATATATCTGTGTGTGTGTGTGTGTGTGTGTGTGTGTGTGTGTGTGTGTGACTGATGCTGTTCCTTGCTGTGCCTTTTGGCTTTTGACTATGAATGTTAGCTATGTAGCACTTGCAGAACATACGTACACTATACACACACACACACACACACACTCACATATATATATATATACAGAGAGAGAGAGAGAGAGAGAGAGAGAGCTCCTCTGAGCATGAATCATAGCTATGTAGCCCTTTGCAGAAAGAGCTCCTTTGAGCATGAATGGTAGCTATGTAGCCATTTGCAGAACATACATACTCTCTCTCTCTCTCTATATATATATATATATATATACACACACACACACACATACACACACACAGAGCTCCTTTGAGCATGAATGGTAAGCTATGTAGCCCTTTGCAGAACATACAGTACATACACTATATATATATATATACATACATACACACACATATATATACACACACACACAGAGAACTCCTTTGAGCATGAATGGTAGCTATGTAGCCCTTTGCAGAGCATACAGATACACTTTCACTACTATATATACATGTAATATAATATACATACATTCTTTTACCTGTATATATCAATATAATATACTATAATATAGTAGTTATGTAGCCTTTTGCAGAACACGCATACATACTTCCACTTTTTATATAAATACTAGCTGTACCCGGCACGCGTTGCTGTGCCCTATTTAGGAGATGCGAGAAAGTCTGAGTATGTAAGGGTTGGAAATGATGTTACTTGGTGGGGTCATGGCTGTGTCGTTGTGGGTTGTTCTGGTGGGTAGGATGTTGAAGTCCTGTGGAGTTGTCGGTGTGTGGTGTTCCTGGCATTCTGCAGAGCTTGTGGATATACAATGTTTTTTGTCTTTCCGTTGGCTGTGTTGATGTAGAGGTTCTGTGGTTTCCCAACTCTGGAGCATGCTACATAGAGTTGACCGTGGGAGAAGCATTCTGTGTCAAGGTCTATGCCACAGATTTGTAGTGTTTGTCTGTTGTCTGTGTCTCTGCTGCGCAGTGTGTTTCTGTTCTGGCGTTTTTTCTGCCCTTTTTTGTTTGATGTATGTAGCACTGTGAGTGTGTCATCCGATGCTGTTATTTTTATAAGGCATGGCTTGTCTTTTGGGTCAGTTTATGTCTGTGTGGAAGGAAGGAATGGTTTTTGTTTGTGGTGTTTGTAGGTGTTGTGTGTACGGGGTCCCGTAAGGTTGGTGGGATGGGTTGTGATTGGAAGTTGTGTTGTGTTGTGTTGTGTGGGTAGGATTTTGCTGGAGAATTGCTCCCTCAGAGTTTGGTTTTGGCAGTTTAACCCTCAAACACCAACTGAAATCTCTCAGCATTCTTTCCTAGCCTTGGATGGCTTTTGGCAGCGTTGCTATGGTTACAGCAGTTATGCAAATCCGCCCTTATTAGCAGCCAATCATGTTGTTCAGAATGTAGAGGCTGGGTGAGTCTTTGGCTGCCCCGGAGGATGCTGGTAAATGTAGTTTTATTTTTACTCGTTGTTTTGGGGGCCTTTTAGGTTTTGGGGGGGAAGTTTCTTTGCTACAAACGTACCTTGCTTGAGGCCTATTTCTGTTGGCAAGTATTGTGTTTCTGCGTTGTATGGTTTCTTTGTTTGAGGTATACATCACATGACGTGAGCCCATTTATATAATAGATAAATAACATACATATAAATAAGTATCAAAGTGCAGCTTCTTTGGCCACGAATGGCAGCTATGCAGACAATGTAGGTTGTTCGGCAACAAACAAAACGGGTGGATCTTTTTTTAAGTTGGTTCGTGATGGGTGTGTGACCCAAATTAGGTCCAGATCCATCAAACCATGGAGGAGCCTTTGTGGAACAAACCTATGTACGTATTTATAGTTTTAGATCTAGAGATAGATAGCTTTGCCAATAGTGAGGACAATGGCAGTTGCAACAGAAGTTACTCAATTGAGTGAGAACCCATTGAACGCCCTTTAATGCCTCCTCCGCTAGCCCTTCCTGACCTCTTTCAGGCGGGAGACGGCCTCCGACACATCCTTCTGGTGCAGCTCATCCTCGATCAGATCCTTCATAATTTGGGGGAAAAATGCCACAAACTGCTCCCGATCTGTGGCTCCTCCGGCGGGATTCCCATTGCAAGTCATCCTTCCAGCTGGGACACGGAACAAACTGAAAGAAAGCCACATCACACCCTTGAGAGACCGGAAGTCACCTTCTTAATGTAAGGACATGCAATGCACCACGTCCAGAGTGGGCCAAGCACCACAAAAGGGTGTATATTGTGTTGGATGCCATTTGCAGGATTTGGGATTTATTTCCTCTACATAATACTGTATACCATGATATTGGATGACATTTACGAAACACGATTTTGCACACATCATGTGAACTTACATTATTGTTATCTATATATATAAAAATGAAACATCCGTGGTTCTAGGACTATAGGCAGAAAAACCACGCAAGGCAGAAATACAAAACTAGCCCAAATAGACTCACAACCCTACTTGCTACGTTTGCAGCTTTTAAAAAAAAAACCAAAAATGGCTTCCGGTTGGGCAAAGATGGTGGCAGGCCAGACATCTTGAGGGCTCCTCAAGACGTCGACCGGTTCCGAGGGCCAGAGGGCGAATTGCGCCCTCGCCTCTGACCGCACCAAGCGGTCTAGCGGTAGCGAAGCCGAGGGGACCCCATCGCCGACCCCAGAAGCCCCCTCCTCCTCAAGAGGGGGGGACTGCGAGGGTCCGGTGGCTTCACCCCCCCACCGGCGAGCAGGCCACGGACCGGGAAACGGGCGAACACCCGCAACTACTACCGCCCGGCCCACAGGAGGAAGGAGACGGAAGTAAGAAGGGGGCAACCAGGACAAGGGAGGACGAGGGGGGAAAACGATAACAGAGAGCGGGGCGAGGGCAGAGGGCCCGGACGCCGCGGGGCGCAAGCGGGATCCGCGAAGAGGAAAGGAGAGGGCAGGAAGAGACGCACGGGGGAAAGCGGGACGGCCCCGGGCAGCCAGGCAGCCAGGAGTGCGGGAAAACAGCGGGGGGAAAGAACCCCCAGAAACCAAAATGGCGGCGCTCACTGGGTAAGGACAGCAAACAACAGCCCGGAGCAGCCGCCATCTTCAGGAGAAAAGGGCGCGAAAAAGGGAGGAAGAAGAGAGCAGAGAGACGCAGGGGCCAGAAGGCACAGGAAGTGCGGAGGAAAAGAGCGGGAATAGAAAAGGAGGACAGGGAGGACCGCCTGGTGGCCAAAAGAGAAACAGCAGAGCCTGCAGAACAGGGGAAACAGGCGGAAGACTGAAAAGAAGCCAGAGGATCGTGGAAAGGAGGCAGGAGACAGAGGGAAAGGAGAGGGGGGGAGAAGGGGGAGACGAGCGGGGAGGAGAAGGAGAAACAACACAGGGGACAGGACAAGGGAAGAAGATCAGGAACGCATCCCTCCCTCCCCCCCCCCCAAATAAAATAAAGTAAAAAACCCTAACGGACCAAAGAGGAAGGGATCTCATCCATCAAGAGGGACACGAAGGGATCATCCCACCCCCTTCAGCCCCAACCAAAGTCAGCTGCACGAGAGCTCGCCCCGGAGGGGATTCAAACATTAGCCACGCTCGCCCCCATCCTCTACAGATCAAGTCGCGTGAGCAGCCCAGACTGGGGGTCGGAAAGCACAGGGCGCACAGGGAAGCACGCCGGGTACCGGGACCACCAGCCTCCCCCCCTTCCAGTCACACACCAAGGCCCTCCGGAGTGGAAGAGACATCTACCAGGGAGGGAAACAGGGTCCGTCCCCCACCCATAGCGCGCCAGGGCTAACGCACCTCCTCCCCTTCAGAAACGCAGGCGGCGGAGCCACTGGGCCGGGGTACGGCAAGGCAGGGAACATGACCACCCCAAAAATATTCAAGGACGCCAAGGGGGTCCAGAAGAGGCAAGCCGCAGGGGAGGATCCAACGTTAAAGGAAATTTTGAAAGAGCTCCAGAGAATCTCGGAAAAACAAGAACAGACCCAGAGGAAGGTAGACCAAGCGGCGGCGCGGCAAGAGGCGCAGAATAAAACAGTCCAGGAGCAACTCCAGGATATCAAGCTGGACCTAACTAAAGAACTGGTAACAATGAGGGAGGAAATCAAAACCATCAAACTAGGCAAGGACGAAATCGCGTCGGTGCAGAGTACAATGCAAAAACGTATGGACTACCTGGAGGGGAAAAATATGAAGCTGGAGCAGATGCAGGAAAGAATGGAGCAGGCCACTCTGGAAACCAGACTTCGCCTCAGG
Organism: Anolis apletophallus; assembly: GCA_030556195.1. Lineage (NCBI taxonomy): Eukaryota > Metazoa > Chordata > Lepidosauria > Squamata > Anolidae > Anolis > Anolis apletophallus. Next base: position 7,430,381 of record JARBWK010000019.1, on the reverse strand, counting down.
AACCTGCAGGAGGACCCCCAAGAAGATCTGATAAAAGTTGTGAGTAAACTGACAGCCTCCATTCTAGGCAAGGACGAGGGAGAAACACAACAGGAGGTCGAAAGGGCATACAGAGTCCCCTCGGCGTATGCAAGGCAGAACAAAGTGGCCAGAGACGTGGTGGTCCAGTTTAGCAAGAAAAGGACCAGGGATGCAGTGCTCTTAAAAAAGAAGGAGGCGCAGGTCACGCACAAAGGGGCTAAGGTGATCATTCTAAAAGAGTTCACCACAGCCGCAATGCTCAAGAGAAAAAACTACCGGTTCCTCACAGAGGAGCTGAAAAACAGGAAAATCAAGTTCCGCTGGGAGAGAACCGAAGGGGTGATGGTCACCTACCGGGAGCAAAAACTATGGCTGACCTCGGTAGACAAGGCCCAAGAGTTTTATAAGAAGCTGCAAAAAGAACCGCCACAGAGGACAGCCTCACATGAAGGCCAGAATGACCAGCCGAAAAAACGGCGATTCTCCTCCCCCCCGAATGAGCCTGCACACTCCAGCCATGGACCCCAGACTACGGAAAAGACCACCACGACTAGGACCATGGAAAATAACGTCGACGCACCGAGCCACACAGAAGAGATGCCAGATGCATGATTTCCAAATCCCGATATCGTGCTTCTCGAACAACACAAACGGGCTGAACTCGGCCTCAAAACGGAAAAAAGTGTTCAGCCTACTAAGGAAGAAAAAATATGACATTGTGGCATTATAAGAGGTCCACGTCAAGAAAACACATATATCTCATCTGGAAAGCAAAGGACTGGGAACCCTCTTCTGCTCGCTGGCGGACGAAAAGAAGAGGGGGGTGGCAGTATACGTGAGCGAGAAACTACCGGCCAAGCTCGCATTTGCAGATACCGAGGGGAGGATCATCGGGGTGAAGATTGAGCTAGGCACGCTGCGTCTGCTGGTCTGCAATATATATGCACCAAACGGGCCCAAGACCACCTTCATCCAAACTCTTCAAAGTCTAATAGAAGACCAGGAGTATGACAGCTTGGTGCTACTAGGAGACTTTAACGGAGTCCTAGTGCCGCAAATGGACAAAACCCAGAGCGCCCTCAAACGTAAAAGACCGGATTCGGACCCCGCCAGCACACCCCCAAGAGCTTTTCTACATCTCAAGACGGATCTCTCCTTGGTAGATATATGGCGTCTCCACAACCAAGGGGAGAAAGACTTCACTTACTACTCCAACAGACATCAAAGCTGGTCTAGGATCGATATGGTCTGGGCGTCGAACTCTCTGGCTCCAAAGATAACACAAATAAAGATCCTGCCAAGAGACGTCTCAGACCATTGCCCGATTGTGATGAACTTCAACCACAGACTCCCTGTACGCCGCTGGAGACTCAACGATAATCTCCTGAAGAAGGAGGAAGATATACGAAAATATAGGGAGCTAACCAGAGATTACTTTGCGATTAATGACAACCAAGAAACTAGCCCCGAAATGGTCTGGGATGCCTGTAAGGCCGTCCTCAGAGGCCACTTCATACAGCACAACGCGATAAAGAATAGGGAGAGGCAGAGGGCCCTCACAGACCTACAAACCAAAATAGCAGTAGAAGAACAGACTCTGAAGGATCACCCAGAGAGCCGAACCACGGTCACAAGGCTGGCAGCGCTGCGAAGACAAAAACATCGTCTTGATCTGGATCAAATTGCTAAGGACCTAAAATTTGTGAGGCAAAAAGCCTTTCAGAATGCCAATAAACCGGGCAGATGGCTAGCGAGAAAGATCAAGCGTAAGAAGCAGGCGGGATACATAACAAGAGTTAAAACGGAGAACGGAATGGTCACGGCAGAAGATGACATCAAAAAGGAGTTCCACCGATTCTTCGCCAAGCTATATGCAGCAGAGCCCGAAAGCAAGGAAGACATTTGGAAATATCTAGAGGATCAGAAGCTGGAAAAGATCCCAGGGTACTACAGGGGCATTCTCAATAGAGAAATTTCGGAGAGGGAAATAGACGCTGTCATAAAGAATCTGGACCCGAGTAAGGCCCCAGGCCCGGATGGCCTGACAGCCCGGTTCTACAAAACCATGAACTGCGAAATTACCGCCTTTTTGAAAAAACTTTACAACAGAGTACTATCGGAGGGTACATCTCCAGACACATGGAAGGAGGCAAATATAGCCATCATCCATAAGGAAGGCACAGATGAGGCCAATGTGGCCAACTACAGGCCCATCTCACTGTTGAACATCGATTATAAAATCCTGGCCTCCATACTAGCGGCGAGACTGAAGATCTGGCTGGGAGACTGGATAGCTTCAGACCAGAATGGCTTCTTACCGGGCAGACAGGGCAAAGAAAACGTCAGGACTGTCATCAACCTGTTGGAATACTATGAAGCGCACCCCCGAAAAGAAGTTGCCTTTCTCGCCCTAGACGCAGAGAAAGCATTTGACAATTTGCGGTGGGACTTCTTTCAGCTGCTCATGGCAAAGATGGATATGGGCCCCAAATTTCAAAATGCGATTGGGGCGATCTATCAGGAACAATCAGGAAGGGTCTGGGTCAACGGGCGCCCGACGGAAAGAATAAAGATACTGAAAGGGACTAGGCAGGGATGCCCTCTCTCGCCTCTGATCTTCATACTCGCTACAGAGATCCTGTTAAGAGCAATAAGAACCAACGCCCAGCTACGAGGCCCGAAAGTGGGAAATCACCAGTACAAGGTGAAGGCATTCGCAGATGACATAATCTGCTTTGTCGAAAGGCCTCTGGACTCCATACACCTGTGGCTGGCGGAGATCGAAAACTTTGGCCGACTAGCGGGGCTGAAAATAAACAGGAGGAAGACGAAAATTCTAACAAAGAACATGTCTAAAAGTCGTCAGGAGCTGCTGGGATCGGTCTCAGGCATGCAAATCTCCCAGTCGATTAAGTACCTGGGCATCCAGATAGCTGCACAGAACTGCCACCTGATCAAGAACAATTACGAGGCACTCTGGAAAAAGGTCCAAATCGATCTGGGGAATTGGAGAAGTGCCAACCTCTCCCTCATGGGCAAGATAGCAGCTGTCAAGATGAACATCCTTCCACGGCTGCTATATTTGTTCCAAAATATTCCCATCATCAAGTCAGGTGCTGTCTTCGAGGCCTGGAAAAAGGACATCCTCAACTTTGTTTGGGACTCCAAGAAAGCTAGAATCAGGTATGCAATCCTGATAGACAGAAAGGAGAGGGGAGGCCTGGGTCTCCCGGATCTGAAGATGTATCACGACGCGTGCGGGTTGATCTTCGTGAAAGACTGGATAGCTCTGGCTAGAGAGGATATCCTGGCACTGGAAGGATTCGACCTCAAAGCGGGCTGGCACGGATACCTGTGGTACGGGAGCCTGAGATCAGATCCCAACTTCAAAAAACACTTCCTGAGAGCAGCGCTCCTGCAGATATGGGAGAGATACAGGGAGAGGTTTTTCGCCAGGACCCCCCTCTGGATTTCTCCCATGGAAGCACACCAAAAGAGTACCCTGGGATGGCAGACGTGGCCAAGGTACGAAGAGCTCACCACCAAGGTAGCAGGGAGGAGATGTCTCAAATCGCTGGCTCAACTGCAAACTCAATACGAGCGGCTCACATGGCTACAATACCTCCACATAAGGGCATGGTTCAAGAAGGATGACCAGGTCGGTTTCGAGGATAAGGAGACTTTCTGGAAGGCCTTCCTGAGAAGGGAACGAAAGCTAGTTACAAGAGCCTACCAGAAGCTGTTGGAATGGGCCACGGAGACCGAGGTGGTAAAAACCTGCATGGTCAAATGGGCGCAGAACATAGGGTGTCCCATCAGCATGTACGAATGGGAAAAGGTCTGGAGGAAACAGCTGAAGATCACTTATGCCACAGACCTCGCAGAAAATTGGTATAAGCTGTTCTTCCGGTGGTACATGACACCACAGAAGCTGGGGATGATGTACAAGGAAACCCAGTCGAACTGCTGGAAGTGTGGGTCTCAACCTGGATCTTTTTTCCACATGTGGTGGATCTGCCCAGAAGCCACAGCTTATTGGAAAGGCATCCACAGAGGTATCCAGAAAGTCCTCCTCACTACGTTGGAAAGGAAGCCGGAGAGCTACCTACTGGGCCTGCTGTCGGAAGGAGAACTGCCGGACAAGAATTCGGAACGCCTGTTCGTCTACTTGACCACGGCAGCAAGGATGGTATATGCGAGGAACTGGAAGGCTACAGATTCACCACGGCTCGAGGATTGGGAAGCCAAAGTATGGGACATCATGAGCATGGACAAGCTCTCCTATTACCTGAGCGAGGTGGGAGGTGGGGCGATAAAACGGACAGACTGGTCACCTTTCCTGGACTATATGAAGGCCCGGGAGGGCCCTGCGGCCCCAGCATCCCCAGAACCATGAAACCTCCAAAGAGTTCCATCCACCCCGGGGACCCAGAGTTATTGGGCCACTACAGTAGAGACACTTGCCTAAGGGGAAGGAGAATATCAAAGGCAAATCAGACGGAACCCTCAAGGGCACACAACGCCCCCTCCTCCCCCGTTTACTGTCAAAGACGTTTAACTCTTTACCCTCACCCCCCCTCCCCCACGAGGACTGTGCAAATGGGACTATATGGTAGTGCCGGAAGCCTACACAGTATACCCCCCCTCTCCCCATCACTCCTTTCCCTGACCTCCCCTCTCCCCCTACCTCTCCCCCTTCATTCCTTCCACCCCACTACCCCGAGCCCAACCCCCAGTCCCCTCTCTTTCTCTCCTCTGTTCCCACTGTCCTTTACTTGCAATTGTTCCCCCACTTTTATTGTTTATGAGAAAACCCAATAAATATATTTCAAAAAAACCAAAAAACAAAAACCAGCGCATGTCGTCGCCGCTGCCCCCTCCTCCCTGAACAGCCCCCTCCCTCGCCGCCAGAAGCGCCGGTGTACACAGTGGGCCTGCGCGACCTAGGCGCCGGCGCTGAAGCCCCGGCCTGGGAGTGGGAGCTCGACCGGCTGTACGCGCTGGGGGCTGGGCTGGTGCGCGTGCATCACGGGGGGCTGTGCACTTTCAACGGTCCCGGGCCTTCCTGGCCCGGGTGGGAGAGGCCGCGGCATGGCTCTGCTGAGGAGAGCCCTTCCGCCCCCGCCACGCCTGACCCAGGCCGCCCCCGCACACCGGCCTCTGGTTCCAGGAAAGGAAGGTCTGCGCCATTGGTGAGGAAGGGGCCAGGGAGGGGAAGGGAGGGGGGAGGAAGGAAATGAGGGGGAGGGAAGTGTTGTAAATAGGAAGGAAGGAAGAAGGAAAGGGAAGAGAATAGAAAAGAATGAGCTGTATGAGGGAAGAAAAGAAGGGAAGGAAGGAAAAGGAAGAGAAGGAGCTGTATGAAAGAAGGAAAAGGAAGAAGAGAAGGAAAGGGTGAAGGGGAGAAAGTAAGGAAGGAAGAGGAAGGAAGGAAGGAGGGAGAATGGAGGAAATAAGGAAGGAGAGAGGGAAAGAAAAAGAAGAGCAGGAAAGGGTGAAGGGGAGAAAGGAAGGAAGAAAGGAAGAGGGAGGATGGAGGAAAGAAGGAGAGAGGGAAAGAAAAGAAGGAGAGCAGGAAAGGGTGAAGGGGAGAAAGGAAGGAAGAGGAAAGACAGAAGGAAGGAGGAAACACACACATACCCACAGCAACGTGTGGCCGGGTCAGCTAGTTATTATTATTATTAAGTTACTCTCAGTTTTCCGGACTGTCTGGCCACGTTCCAGAAGCATACTCTCCTGACATTTCACCCACATCTATGGTAGGCATCCTCAGAGGTTGTGAGGTCTGTTGGAAACGAGGCAAGTGGGGTTTATATACCTGTGGAATAATGTCCAGGGTGGGAACACGGCCAGACTCGTGGACCCCGACAGATTCATGTCGGTTCTCAAGACCTCGGAAATCTCTGGAAATACCCTCAATGAACAAGTTGGAAGTTGGAATGCTGTCTTGTCCACAACCCTAGATCGGATTGCTCCAAAACGCCCCTTTCGCCCTCGTAGGATCCGCTCAACATGGTACACTGAAGAACCGCGGCTGTTGAAGCACAAACGAAGACAGCTAGAAGGCATTTGGCGTCGAAAACCCAGCCAGTCATCGAGACTAGCCTTCAAAACTTTCCGTAAGACGTACGAACTGGCCACCAAAGAGGCCAAGAAAGTATACAACATCTTCCAAATAGCTGCTGCTAAATCGCGTCCAACGCAGATCTTTAAAATCGTCCGTAATTTGACCAGTGCAACCCCTCAAACCGGGAACCCGGATACCTCAACTGTCACAGCAGAGAAGTTTCAACAGTTCTTCACAGAGAAGATCACTGCACTCCGACAAGAACTGTCCCCTATGACCGAGTCCGATAATGAGAGGCAGGTAACACGAGCATCAATTAGCTCCAAATTTGACCAATGTACATTATTGGACACAGAAGCTGTCTGTAAGATTCTATCTACAACAAGACCAACTACCTGTTCCTTGGATCCTTGTCCTTCTTGGTTGGTCAAGGATCGCCCAGAGGGGCTCCGGGTCCCTCTGATGCACATCTATGTATATAATAAAACTCTGTTTGCGGGCGGTGGGTTGGTGGGTGGTGCGACCGAGCGAATATGTGCCAGTATTTCGATTGGCTGCAACTGTGGGATTATTTGCATAAATGGCTATGACTGGCCAGCCTCCCAACATTCCAACACAGCACAGAGAGGAAAGGAAAGGGCCTGAGGAAGGCATAAATGGCTGGAGTTGAAGTTATCCAGTTGACAGTTTTTTTCTGTTGAAATGGAATGTTCAGTACCTTCGCCCAATACACTTCTAAGGTGACTCAGAGGGAAAGCAAAAGGCCTCAGGCAGTCAGCCACTGCGGCCCACAGCAATGACGGATCAGGACCAAACATGGCAAACAAGGGACCAATGGCCCACTTCACAACCTGGTGTGGTTTAGGGCAGGATGGGCCACGAATGATGGGATTTGCAGTACCTTCACCTCATTCAGTTCCCAAACAACACTGCAGCCCCTATAAATCACAGGCCAGGCCCAAAATTGACAACAAGGCTTCCTTAAATTGATTTTCCTGACTAGGCCTCAGCTCATGGGATATTGTTAGGCTTCCTCAACTTGATTTTCCTGACTAGGCCCCCAACAATGACAGAACAAGACCAAACTTGGCACACAGATCCCCCAGGATGCACCCTACATCCTGGTGCAGTTTGAGGAAGGATGGACCATGGATTATGGGACTTGCAGTACTTTAATTCACTTCCTTAGAGCACTGTGGCCCACACCAATGATGAACTATGACACACAATGCCTTCCTCCAATAACCCAAGCTAGTAATAAATAATTCCCTGGAGCAGGGAATTTTTCCAGACGCCCTGAAAGAAGCTATAGTCCGCCCCCTCTTAAAGAAACCCACCTTTGACCAACTACCGCCCAGTCTCTAACCTCCCGTTTCTTAGTAAGATGATTGAATGTGCGGCAGCGAACCAACTTCAGAAATTCTTAGACGACACGGATGGCCTGGATCCATTTCAATCTGGCTTCCGTCCCGGACACGGGACCGAGACTGTTCTGGTGGCCATCTCTGATGACATCCGTCGCCAACTAGACAAGGAAGGATCGGTACTGCTGGTGTTGCTCGACCTCACCGCAGCTTTCGATACAGTAGACCATGATCTACTGATCCAACAATTAGCTGCTACTGGAATTCAAGGATCAGCAATAACGTGGTTCAATTCATTCTTGCGAGGGCGAGGCCAACGAGTGGAGTGGCTGGGCCAAGTATCTGAGAAATCCCCTCTCGACTGTGGAGTACCCCAAGGCGCTATTCTATCGCCAATGCTGTGTAACATCTATGTTTGACCTCTCGTCAAGCTAGTCCATAGATTTGGATTAGAATGTTTCCAATATGCTGATGACACCCAGCTTCTCCTAAAACTAGAACCTGGAACAACTTCAGTACCAGATAACTTCACCCGGTGTCTTGGAGCGGTGACAAGATGGCTACGTGCCCATAAATTGAAAGTAAATCCAGCAAAAACTGAAATCTTGTGGCCTGGTCCACCCCCCACCCCCCTCCGTAAAGAGTCTCGGTGTTATCCTGGATTCCAAAATGACGACGGGAGCCCAGATTGCCTCCACTAGTCAAAGGGCCTTCTTTCATCTACGCCAAGCGAGGCAGTTGGCGCCTTATTTACCAACAGAGGCGCTGGCTACGGTAATCCATGCCACGGTTACGTCGAGGCTGGATTACTGCAATGTTCTGTATGTGGGCTTACCTCGAGCAGCAATTCGCAAGATCCAAATTGTGCAAAATGCAGCCACTAGACTCCTCACAAAAACATCAATGAGGTGCCACATAACGCCGACCCTGCAGCGCTTGCATTGGCTGCCGGTTGAACACAGAGTCCTCTATAAGACCCTGGTCGTAGCATTCAAGGCCTTTCGAGGTCAGGGTCCTTCATATCTAAGAGACCGTTTAATGCCACTCCACCACCAGAGACTGCCACGGTCAGCTCATGAGAATCTTCTCTATGTCCCTGGCCCTAGAGAGGATCCTTTGGAGTCCACAAGACAGAGATCCTTCTCAATCGCAGCCCCAATCTTGTGGAACTCCCTACCGCCAGACCAAAGAGCCACTCCTGATCTACATACAATTTTAGGGGCACTTAAGACATGGCTCTTCAGAAGAGCCTATGAGTGTTAGTAACAAGTGGTGACTGTGTAACCTGTTTATTTTAATTGTGTAAGTCGCCAATAACACCTTTGGTGGAGGGCGACTCATCTATCTATCTATCTTCTATAGCAGGGCTGTTCAAGCGGCCCCGGGCCGGATCCGGCCCGTAGCCTGTTGGACACGGGCCCACTATGCCCTCAGCCGCCATTTTTAAATTTGAAAAAAATCGATTTTTTTTTTAAAAAATGGCGGCCGGGGGGGGGGGAGGCGGGGCAGGGAGGAGGGAAGAGAGCTAGCTCCTCCCTCCTTTTCGGCGCCTCCCTACCTAGGGGCGGGGAGCCGCCGGGTGGGCAGAAGGCGGCGCCAACAGCAGCGCGTCACAGGCCTGGCGTGACGCGCTGCCCCTTGGCGCCGCTTCTGCCCGGCGCCCCTCCCTTCCTAGGGCGGAGCGCCCGAGGAGGAGTAGGAGGCGCCAAGAGCAGAGCGTCACAGGCCTGGCATGACGCGCTGCCCCTTGGCGCCGCCTTCTGCCCCGGCGCCCCCTCCCTTCCTAGGGGCGGAGGGGGCAGAAAAGGAGTAGGCGGCGCCAAGAGCAGAGCGTCACAGGCCTGGCGTGACGCGCTGCCCCTGGCGCCGCCTTCTGCTGCCGGCCCCCCCTTCCTAGGGCGGAGGGGGCGCCGGGAGGGAGTAGGCGGCGCCAAGAGCAGAGCGTCACAGGCCTGGCGTGACGCCTGCTTGGCGCGCTTATCCTCCTTTCGCGCCCTCCGCCCTAGGAAGGGAGGGGGCGCCGAAAAGGAGGAGTAGGCGGTGCCAGGGGGGCAGCGCGTCACGCCAGGCCTGTGACGCGCTGCTCTTGGTGCCGCCTTCTGCCCTTTTTCGGGCCGTTTTAGGAGGGGCGGGGCCTGGGGTTGGGGGTGGAGCCTGGGGCGGAGCCTGGGGGCGGGGCCGAGCGGCCCCCTAGGTCATCAGTGACCTTTTATCCGGCCCTGGACCCCGTAGAAGTTGGACAGCACTGTTCTATAGATATAATAAAAGTCAGTGTTTGCGGAGGAATATGTGCCAGCGTTCTGATTGCCTACCGGCCTCTACATTCTGACAACATGATTGGTTGCCAGTGAGGGAGTATTTGCATAACGCCTCTATTGGCCAGCCAACATGAACATTCCGACGCTCTAAACTGGCAGAGGGGGATAAGGCAAAGGCCTGAGGCAGTCAGGCATGGTGGGAGTTTCAGGCCAAAACACTTTGCGACCCCTTTGCGACCCCAAACAATGAGAGAACAAGACCAAACTTGGCACACAGAACCCTCAAGACCCACTCTACATCCTGGTGCAGTTTGAGGGAGGATGGACCATGGACGATGGGACTTGAAGTACCTTCACTAACTTCCTGAGACCACTGCAAGCCACGTAAACATCTCATAAGGACCACCCTTGGCACACAATGCCTTTCTCAAACAACCAGGGCAAAGCCGGGTCCCCAAGCTAGTAAGAAATAAAGTAAGTAAGTAAGTAAGACAGTCCGGAAAGCTCACAACAACACAGTGATTCCAGCCATGAATGCCTTCGACAACGCTTTAAACTAAATTGACTTGTAAAAATATGATCACTTCAAAGGAGATGGCATACAAACATATCACAAATCTGAAAACTATTTCATACAAAGGTTTTGCGCAAGGCAGGATTAGCAAAGGGGACGCGCAAATAATATTTCAAAAGATGCTTTGAAGCCCCAACCTTTCCTTCTCCCACCTGCAAAGGAGTGGCTACTTTCTTATCTATTGGCTTCTGGGGAGAGGCCATGTTGAAACGCTTTGGGTTTGCACCGAACACCTGTTACACTTAGGAAATATTGGCATGTTTTCTTCATGGGTTTCTGCAGCTGTTCCAGTTTTTTGGAAACGGGGTTAGAATTTATATACATTCATAGCAAAACATAATGAACTTATATATAATAAATTACATTTTATTGCATAATTGCAATAAAAAGTCACAGTTATGGAATATTATATTTCTTTACTATATGATCTCTCTTGCGGCATTACTTCGCAAATGAAGATTCTTAGGAAGGACTCATCCCACGCTTGCTACAAGCACGTTGATGACTAAAAAGGCCAATCTGAGATAGGCAAATTCGGTTGCAAAAAGCACAGCAGAAAGTCTCCTTGGGTGATGTTGTTTTCAAGTTGCAGTTCTTTCTGCGTTGTCGTTTCTCTTCGAGACCCATTCGGCGTGTCTTCTCGAAAGAGGCTGCAGCATTGTGGATAGTGCGTCTCCGTGCCTCCCGATGTGAGGCCAGGGTGGACCATTGTTGGTGATCAATCCGGCCGAGCCTGAGATGTTGTTTCAGGGAGACCTTGTATCTCTTTTTGGGGGCGCCTCTCTTGCGCTGACCTGTGGCGAGTTCACCATAGAGTAGTATCTTTGGGAGGCGGTGGTCCTCCATCCTAGAGACGTGCCCTGCCCAGCGCAGGTGTGTTCTCAATAGCATGGCCTCAATGCTGGTGATCCCTGCTTGCTCAAGGACAGCAACATTCGTCACATAGTCGGTCCAGTGTATATTTAGGATTGTGCGAAGACAGCGCTGATGAAAGCGTTCGAGGAGTCGTAGGTGTTGGCGATAGGTGACCCATGTTTCAGACCCATAGAGGAGAATAGACAGCACGATAGCTCTGTACACGCCGATTTTTGTGCTTTTGTTGCTCCAGACTCTGTTGTGAAGCCTTCCGAATGCACAATATGCCTTTGCTAATCTGCGACCTATCTCTTTATCAATCTTGGCGTCTGAAGAGATGATGCTTCCCAGGGAGGTGAACTGCTGGATGGACTTAAGCACAGATGTGCCTATGCTGATATATATTATATCATATATTAGATTATATATTACATACATATTATATTATACCCACTGCTTGACTATCAAGCAAAAAGTGGGTGCTAGGAATAACATTGAATGAAAGCTGATTAGCACAACCTGGGGATCACAACCAGACACAGCGAAGGCATCTGCTCTCATGCTTTGCTACTCTGCTGCTGAGTACGCATGTCCAGCATGGAATGCATCTCACCACGCTAAAACAGTGGATGTGGCTCTTAATGAGACATGCCGCATTATCATAGGATGTCTCTAAGCCTCACACCACTGGAGAAATTATACTGTTTAGCTGACATCCGCCCAGAAGTAGCAATTAGTAATGAAAGGACCAAGGCAGTGACATCTCTGGCCCATCCTCTGTTCAGAGATCAGCCAGGAAACCAAGGAATAGCTTCTGAACATCAAGAGGGATACAGTGTTCCCTCACTTATCGCGGGGGTTCCGTTCCAGGTGAAGTGAAAATCCGCAAAATAGGGACACTCCGCCTACTCGGTGGTGGCCTCCTCCTCCTCGCTGCCTCTGCTGCTCCCGGCCTTGGAGGCCCCTTGGGCGCCATTGATGGTTGGGCTGAGGCCCCCGAGGAAGGAGCAGGGAGCAGCGGAGGTGGCGAGGAGGAGCGCCTGGGTCCCCTCCTCCTCCTCTTCCTCCTAAAGCAAAGTGCGGAGTGGCAAGGGAGCACTGTACTCACAGGAACACCTCAGTAAGCAAGAGTCCAAAAGTGGCAGGCTAAAACCCAGAATCTCAATCAGTGGCTGAGACTGGTTGAGAGACTCCCTCCTGGACACACAGAAGGCTGGGCAATTTGTAAGGCACTGAACAGGCCGCGCTTTGGCACTACGAGAAGTAGAGCCAGTCTTAAGAAATGGGGCCACACAGTGGAGTCCACGACACGCGAGTGCGGAGAAGAGCAAGCCACAGACCACCGACTACAATGCAACCTGAGCTTTGCCACATGCACAGCGGAGGACCTTCTCACGCCAGGGGCACTCCAAGAGGCCAGCTTCGGGTCAAAGGAAGTTTAGCACAATGCCAAGTATTGTTTGAGGTTTTTTTTATAAATGAGAACTGTATTCCCATTTATAGAGAAGTGACATGATAAATAAACAACCAAAAATCTCCATCCATAGGATAAAATTATTGAACTCACAATATATTATATTACATTATATATTATGTTATAACAGATATTATATTATCCAAAATGCCTTTATACACACATAGAACAAAAATAATGAACTTATATTATGTTTTATATTACATTATACACAATATTATCCCAAAAGTCTCCATACATACATAGGAGAAAATTAATGAAATTGTATTATATGTCACCCACACAGAAGCAGCCCTGCAGTGCCTGACATCCTGCTTCGCAACAGCTGCAGAGCTGTTTGGGCTGGAAGTCAGCCTGAAGAAAAGGGAAGTCCTTTACCAGCCCGCACCACAGGAAGAACACCATCATCCCCATGTCAGCATAGGCACATCTGTGCTTAAGTCCGTTCAGCAGTTCACCTCCCTGGGAAGCATCATCTCTTCAGATGCCAAGATTGATAAAGAGATAGATCACAGATTATCAAAGGCATAGAGGGCATTCGGAAGGCTTCACAAAAGAGTCTGGAGCAACAAGCACCTGAGGCAAAGCACCAAAATCAGTGTGTACAGAGCTATCCTACTGTCTATTCTCCTGTATGGGTCTGAAACATGGGTCACCTATCGCCAACACCTACGACTCCTCGAACGCTTTCATCAACGCTGTCTCCGCACAATCCTAAATATACACTGGACCGACTATGTGACGAATGTTGCTGTCCTTGAGCAAGCAGGGATCACCAGCATTGAGGCCATGCTATTGAGAACACAGCTGCGCTGGGCAGGGCACGTCTCTAGGATGGAGGACCACCGCCTCCCAAAGATACTACTCTATGGTGAACTCGCAAGAGAGGCGCCCACAAAAAAGATATAAGGACATCTCAGACTTGGCCAGATTGACCACCAACAATGGTCCACCCTGGCCTCACATCGGGAGGCATGGAGACGCACTATCCACTGTCGAGAAGACACGCCAAACGGGTCTCGACAACGCAGAAAGAACCGCAACTTGGAAACAACATCACCCAAGGAGACTTTCTGCTGTGCTTTCTGCAACCGCACTTGCCTATCTCAGATTGGCCTTTTTAGTCATCAACGCGCTTGTAAAAAGCGTGGGATGAGTCCTTCCTAAAGAATCTTCGTTCGCAAAGTAATGCCGAGAGAGATATTACGTTATAACAGCTATTATATTATCCAAAATGTCTTAATACACACATAGGAAAAAAATAATGAACTTATATTATATATTAACATTATATACAATATTATCCCAAAAGTCTCCAAACATACATAGGAGAAAATTAATGAACTGGTATTATATATTACATTAGGTTATATAATCCCCAAAGTCTCCATTAAAATAGTCTATTTATATTTTAAATGTTTTTTTATAATATATATTTATGTTATTTTAACACTCATTGGGTCCATTGCTGTGTGGATTGTGTTGCTGGCCCTTTAAATCAGCCCAAAGGACGACTAGAGAGAGCAAGGGCGCCTCTTACCTCCTCTGCGGCCTCTCCTGCTGTAACGCAGCGCCGCCTCCACCCGCCAGTATACAAAGCCGGCCGTGCCGAGGGGCATCTTGGGATCCGCAGTCCTCGCGCTGTCACAGCCCCGCCGACGCCTCTTTAAGTTTCCTAACCACGGACTACACTTCCCAGGGTGCACAGCGAGCAAGGCGAGACACGGTCAGAAAAGACCACGTTAGCGCCACTGCCGGGATTGGTTCTCTCCATCGTATGAGGACGAACCATGGAGATTGTAGCCAATCGGATGAAAGGGGAAAATTTGCCGATTGGCTAATACGGGAAAAGGGCGGGACCTAAGGGATGAGGCAATTGACTCGTCCGATATCCGCCTCCCAGTGGACATTTTCAAAATTGCAACCCTTATGATATCCTACTTTTGCCTTCCACTCTGCAGCTCCAAGATGTGCTTTGCTGCCCTCTAATGGACAGAATGAGAATTGCAAACGTAAAATGTATTTTCCTTTGCTGAGCTGTAGCGCCTGCTTCATAGCGCCGCTCTGCTGTCCTCCAGTGGACGCAATAGGAATTGCAACCTTCAAACATGTATTCGCTTTGCTGAGCTGAGGCGCCTGCTTCATAGCGCTACTCTGCCGCCCTCCAGTGGACGCAATAGGAATTCCAACATTCAAACATGTATTCCCTTTGCTGAGCTGAGGCGCCTGCTCCTTAGCGTCTCTTCTGCCCTCCAGTAGACACAATAGGAAATGCAACCTTTTAAAATGTTTCCTTTCTCATTTGTAACGCCTGCTTCATAGCGCTACTCTGCCGCCCTCCAGTGGACGCAATGGGAATTGCCACCTTTTAAAATGTATTTTCCTTTGCTGAGCTGTAGCGCCTGCTCCTTAGCTCCACTCTGCTGCCCCTAGTGAACACAATAGGAATTGCAACCTTTTAAAATGTTTCCCCTTGCTGAGTTGTAACGCCTGCTTCATAGCGCTACTCTGCCGCCCTCCAGTGGACGCTATACGAATGGCAACCTTCAAACATGTATTCCCTTTACTGAGCTGTAGCGCCTGCTTCATAGCGTCTCTTCTGCCCTCCAGTGGACACAATAAGAATTACCATCTTTTAAAATGTATTACCTTTTGCTGAGCTGTAGCACCTGTTCCTTAGCGCTACTCTGCTGCACTCATGTGAACGCAATAGGAATTGCATTGTTCAAACATGTATTCCCTTTGCTGAGCTGTAGCGCCTGCTCCTTAGTGTCTCTTCTGCTCTCCAGTGGACACAATAGGAATTGCCATCTTTTAAAATGTATTTCCCTTTGCTGAGTTGTAGCGCCTGTTCCTTAGCGCTACTCTGCTGCCCTCAAGTGGACGCCATAGGAATGGTAACCTTTAAACATGTATTCCCTTTACTGAGCTGTAGCGCCTGCTTCATAGTGTCTCTTCTGCCCTCCAGTGGACACAATGGGAATTGCGTTTTAAAATACATTAAAAATGTATTTCCCTTTGCTGAGCTGTAGCACCTGCTCCTTATCGCCACTCTGTTGCCCTCAAGTGGACGCAATAGGAATTGCAACCTTCAAACATGTATTCCCTTTGCTGAGCAGCAGTGCCTGCTCCTTAGCACCACTCTTCTGCCCTCCAGTGGACAAAATAGGAATTGCAAGCTTTTAAAAATGTGTTTCCCTTTGCTGAGCTGTAGCGCCTGCTCCTTAGCACTACTCTGCTGCCATCATGTGGCCATATGGGGAAATTGCACCCCTTTCATTTATTTAAGTCAGTTCTCTCCATCGTATGGGGATGAACCATGGAGATTGTAGCCAGTCAGATGAAAGGGCCTCCGAGGAATTGCCAATTAGCTAATAGGGGATTAGGACGGGACCTAAGGGATGAGGCAATTGACTCGTCCTATATTTGCCCCCCAGTGGACATTTCCAAACTTGCAACCCTTTGATATACTGCTTTTGTCTAGGACTTCAAGGAGTATTTGCTGACATCCAGTGGACGCAATAAAAACTGCAACCTTTAAACAATGTACTTCCCTTTGCTGGGTTGTAGCATCTACACCTCGGCACCACTTTGCTACCATCCTGTGGCCATATTGGGAAATTGCCACCCTTTTGGCTAATTTCAGCCAAAGGACGGAGGAAAAAAAGGAAAGCACAAGAAGAGAAGGCGGGAAAAGAAATGAAAGAACCACAGGGGGAAGAAAGAAGAAAAGGATAAAACAAGGAAGAAGAGTAAAGAAAGGAAGACAGTAGGAAGGAGAAAGGCAGAGTGGAAGAAAGAAGGAAGAATAAGGTATGGAAGGGGGAAAATGAAAGGAGGGTGGGAAAAGGAAGATTGGAAGGACTGAAAGTCTGAAGATAGAGAATGGAATTAAAGAGAGAAAGGAGGTGGTAGGAACAACAGAATATATATATATATATATATATATATATATATACATATATACACACACACACATACACACACACACACATGTACACACATATATGATAGCACACAGATGAAGGCTCAGACCTTGGAAAGGTTACTTTTGTTCCATAAGCCCTATGGCAAGATATTATTATTATTGTATTATATTATAAATAATGTGAAGATATTTGCTACAGTATGAATCAGGTAAAGGTAAAGGTTTCCCCTTGACATGAAGTCTAGTTGAGTCAGGGTCTGGGAGGTGGTGCTCTTCTCCATTTCTAGCCGAAGAGCTGGCATTATCCGAAGACACCTCCAAGGTCATGACTGCATGGAGTGCCCTTACCTTCCCACAGAAGCAGTACCTATTCGTCTACTCACATTTGCATGTTTTCAAACTGCTAGGTTGGCAGAAGCTGGGGCTAACAGCGGGAGCTCACCCTGCTCCCCAGATTTGAACCACCAACCTTTCGGTCAGCAAGTTCAGCAGCTTAGCAGTTTGACCCACTGTGCCACCATGTGGCCCGACACTAAGAATATTATTATATTAATACTAAAGTGAATACATTTCCCACACTATAAGAGCTCTAAGGTGCCACTTTTGTGCACACAGCTCAGTATCTGAGATCTGTATTGAACTGGAGACAGAGATGGACAGGTACATGGTTTCTCCCACTTTATTTTAAACAAGAATGGAAATCCCAGGAAGGCAGAGCATGCCAGTTAACAAGACACAAAAACCATTTGCATAGATGAAAACAGAGTGTGGACAGTAGGGCAAACAATGGCCAGTATGGAAGAAGCCACAGGGGGTTTGGTTTGGCCTGAGACTACGATTGGTTCTAGGGCAGGCATGGGCCAACTTGGGCCCTCCGGGTGTTTTGGGCTCCAACTCCCACAATCCCTAAGAGTCTCAGGCCCATTTCTTTGCCCCCAGGGGAAAAAGAAAGAGCCTGAGGCTGTTAGGGATTGTGGGAGTTGGAGCCCAAACCACCTGGAGGGCCCAAGTTGGCCCATACCCGTTCCAGGACCTTACAAAGAAAGCCTCTGATTCTAAGCAATGAGGGATGCTTCTGGCCGCGAGATCCTCTCCCGCTTCGTTCACTGAACTTGCTGGACCCTCATGATGTTGGTATAGCCGGCCCCTGGCCGCCATCCGGTCACCACAATGGCCACGTCCTCTGAGCGGAGGAAGCCGCGCACCCGGCCTGTAAGGAGGGAGGAAAGAGCATCACCAAGGAGAAGACAGGCACAGTGGAAGGCATCCAGGGAAGGGTGACCCAAATGCCCAACGGTCTGGAAGCCAAGCCCTGCGAGGAACGGCTTCGGGAGCTTGGAGAAAAGGAAGCCAAGAAGGGTCGGGTTGAAATATTTGAAAGGACGTCCCAGTGAGAAAGAGGGCCAGCTTGTTTTCTGCTGCTTTGGAGACTAGGACACAAGAAGGTAATGGGTTCAAATCTCAGGGAAAGAGATTCCACCTAAACATTAGGAAGAACTTCTTACAGCTCTTCAATGTATTTTTATTAGTAGTATATATTATTTAATCTATCTATGTATATAATAAAAGTGAATGTTTGCGGTGGTGCGGTGGTGCGGAGGGAGGAATATGTGCCAGCATTTCAATTGGTTGCCACTGTGGGATTATTTGCATAACGCCTCTGATTGGCCAACACCACCAACATTCCAACACTCTAAAGTGGCAGGGGAGTAGGAAGGAAAAGGCCTGAGGCAGTCAGGCAGGGTGGGAGTTTAAGGCCAAAACACTTTGCGGCCCCCAACAATGACAGAACAAGGCCAAACTTGGCACACAGAACCCCCAACACCCACTCTACATCCTGGTGCAGTTTGAGGGAGGATGGACCATGGATGACGGGACTTGCAGTGCTTAGAGCACTGTGGCCCACACCAATGATGGATCAGGACCAAACTTGGCACACAGAGGCCTAATGGCCCACTTTACAACCTGGAGCACTTTAGGACAGGATGGGCCACAAATGATGGGATTTGCAGTACCGTCACCCAATTCAATTCCCTCAGAACCTTGTAGCCCCTACAAAGCACAGACCAGGCCCAAACTTGCCACACAGACTACTCATGACTACTCTACATCCTGCTGCAGTTCTAAGGAGGATGGACCATGGATGAAGGGACTTGCAGTACCTTCACTCACTTACTGAAACCACTGCAACCACTGCGGCCCTGAACAAGGACCGATAAAGACTAAACTTAGCACACAGTGCCCCCATGACCCACTCTCCATCCTACTGCAGTATGGAGGAGGGTGGACCATGGATGATGGGACTTGAAGTACCAAAGACCAACCTTGGCACATGATGCCTTTCTCAAATAACCCGGGCAGCGCCGGGTCCCCAAGCTAGTAATATTATATTATTACATTATTATATTAATAATCACAATCATGTGAAGGCATTTCCCACACTATAATAACTCTAGGGTGCCACTATCTTGCACAAACCTCAATATATGTAAAAACCTCCATCTCTGGAAGTTTTAAATCAGTGGCTGGATGGCCTTCTGTCGGGAGGGCTTTGGTGATGTCTTCCTGCCTGTTTTTGGATGCTCTGCTATATATTTTGGGTAGTTTTCCCTAACATGGGATGCCTGCCTGCCCTTGGGGTAATAAAAAGGGAAGTGGTCCTAAAGAGGCAGGTGAACTCTCTACCCGAAGGGCACAGAGCGGGCAGTTTTGCAGACTCACCGATCTCGATGCCAAACTGCACCCTGCGGTCCACGTCATCCGCCCAGACCTCCTGCTTGGCCCCGCGCCACAGGACGGGGAAGATGCCACGGCTGAGGTGGGCCTGGCGGGCCACCTGCTCATTGCGGGTCACGGCGATTATGAGGGCCCGCGGCCGGTACCGGGAGAGCATCCGGGCAGACCTGAATGAAGGCAAAGGTGATGTTGTGGCTCTAGTGTTCAAATATCTCCTGCATGGGCATGGGCAAATCTTGGCCCTCCAGCTTAAGCGGCTGAGGCGGAAAAGGAAGGGGCCTGAGGCCAGGAATTGTGGGAGTTGAAGTCCAAAACACCTGGAGGGCCAAAGTTTGCCCATGCCTACTCTAGCACGTATTTCCAATCGGATACTAGAAATGAGGAGATGCAAAACAACCCTGTCCTTACCTGCCGGAGGTTGTGAGGACAATAATGGCAGCCGCACAGCACTTGAATGAGGCCTCCACGGCCCCAATAGCCGTCACTTCCGTAGGGTCCTGGCTCAGCGGGGTCAGGCGACGCAACTCTTGGAAGAGCTGCTGGTGATACATAGCCGCCTCGGCCTCTCGGGCAATCTGGGCATAGAGAGAGATTGGGAGGATGCTTTAGCCCCGACGGGAGATGACACCTTCGCTATGACGTCCTTTGAAATATCTCACACTTTGCCCATCTACCATATAGCTATAGTGGAGACATACCGCATGTTGCATCCGCACTGCCTCCACCGGATAAACCCCCTTGGCGGTCTCCCCGGACAGCATGATGCAGTCCGCACCATCCAAGACTGCATTGGCCACGTCGCTGCTCTCTGCTCTTGTGGGACGGGGCTTCTTCACCATGCTCTCCAGCATCTGTCAGAAGAGACACAAAGCAAGGTTATCAGCTCTAGTCCTTGTCCTTAACTCCCGTGAGGACCTTAACCCGAGTCTCCGGAGGACCAACACCTTGTTCTACCTGCTGCACTGTGCTCCTTTCTGCTGCTTACCTGGGTAGCACATATAACTGGCTTGCCAGCACGGTTACACCGGCCGATCATCATCTTTTGAGCCAGGAAGACCTTTTCAGCTGGGATCTCAATGCCTAGGTCTCCACGAGCCACCATGATGCCATCGCTAGCCTCAAGGATTTCATCAAACCTGGAAGACAGAAGAGGGAGCGTAGCATTGACACCAAAGTTAAAGTATGGCTGGATTGTTATTTTACAGGGGTTCATTGGGTTGAGTTTGTTGGGTTGAGTTTGTTGGGTTCATTGGGTTGGGCTTAGATTTGTTGGATTGGGGTTTGATTCATTGGATTCCATTTCAATTTCTTGTGTTGGGTTGAGTTCATTGTGTTGAGATTGTGTTTGCTGGATTGGGATTGGATTTATTGGATTGTGGTTGAGTGCATTGGTTGAGGTTGGGTTCATTGGATTGCGCTTGAATTCATTGTGTTGGGTTGAGTTGGTTGGGTTGGATTTTGGTTGAGTTAATTGGTTGGGGTGGGTTCATTGTGTTGGGTTCACTGGGTTGTGGTTGAGTTCATTGTGTTGGGTTCATTGTGTTGGAGTTCACTGAGGTTGGGTTCATTGGATTGCGCTTGAATTCATTGTGTTGGGTTGAGTTGGTTGGGTTGGGTTGGATTTATTGGATTGTGGTTGAGTGCATTGGTTGAGGTTGGGTTTTATTGTCATTGTGTTGGGTTGAGTTGGTTGGGTTGGATTTTGGTTGAGTTAATTGGTTGGGGTGGGTTCATTGTGTTGGGTTCACTGGGTTGTGGTTGAGTTCATTGTGTTGGGTTGAGTTGGTTGGGTTGGATTTATTGTATTGTGGTTGAGTTCATTGGTTGAGGTTGGGTTCATTGGATTGCGCTTGAATTCATTGTGTTGGGTTGAGTTGGTTGGGTTGGGTTGGATTTATTGTATTGTGGTTGAGTTTATTGGTGGGGTGGGTTCATTGGATTGTGTTTGAGTTCATTATGTTGGCCGTTCTGAGTCCCCCCTCGGGGGTGAGAAGGATGGGGTACAAGTGTATGAAATAAATAATAAATAAATAAATAGGGCTGAGTTCATTGTGTTGGGTTCACTGGGTTGTGGTTGAGTTCATTGTGTTGGGTTGGGTTCATTGGGATGGGGTTAGGTTTGTTGAATTGGGGTTATTGGGTTGGATTGTAGTGGTTGGGTTCATTGGATTGGATTGAGTTCATTGTGTTGGGTTCATTGGGTTGGGTTGAGTTAACTATGTTAAGGTGTGTTCATTGCGTTGGGTTCATTGGGTCCGATTGAGTTCATTGGATTGGATAAGGAAGAGTCAAGAGCAGAGATGGACAATTCCTCCATTGAGAATGAAACGCGCGCAGAGAAAGAAGTGGGCAATTACTTTTTGACACCTTCGTGGTTCTCGATCTTGCTGATGATCTTGATGTTCCGGCCACGTTCTCCCAGCACCTGCCGGATGGCCTCCACGTCACCGGCCTTGCGAATGAAGGAGGCGAAGATGATGTCCACCCCTTGCTCCAGACCAAACTGAAGGTCCTGGATGTCCCGTTTTGACACGGCTGGGAGGTCCACCTCGGCTCCCGGGAGGTTGACCCCTTTGCGACTGCAGAGCATCCCACCGTTTTCCACTTCCACCACAACACTATCTTTGCCTGGTGGAAGAAAACGGACACACCGGTTCAGATCACAGAATCACTGTTATTTGATT
Organism: Anolis apletophallus; assembly: GCA_030556195.1. Taxonomy (NCBI): domain Eukaryota; kingdom Metazoa; phylum Chordata; class Lepidosauria; order Squamata; family Anolidae; genus Anolis; species Anolis apletophallus. Next base: position 7,408,420 of record JARBWK010000019.1, on the reverse strand, counting down.
GTAATTTCCTGCATGGCATGGAGCTGGACTGGATACCCCTTGGGGTCTCCTCCAACTCTACAATCTAGGTGCCTAAGCCAAGGAGAAGGAAATACGTACGGATTTCCTTGACGAGTAAGGAGATGAGTCCGTCGTCAATGAAGATCCGCCCGCCGACCTTGACTACTTTGGGCAGGTTGGCATAATCCAACCAGATCGTCTTCTGGTCACACAGTTCCTTGAATGCTGGGTCAGTGGTAACAATCAGCTGTGATCCTTTTACCAGCTCCACTTCTTTATTCTCTCCCTGTAGAATTAAATGACAATTGTGTGTCATGTACAATCTGACTCAGTTCAGGAAACATACTTCTCATACCACAGAAACAAGGTTAGCATGAAAACATACCCTCTTGTGGCTGCACCTGAGCACTGCATGCATACATCCCCATGGGCCAGTAGTCATTTCTATATATATACTGCCCTCTTGTGGCTGCACCTGAACACTGCATGCATACATCCCTATAGGCCAGTAGCAAATCATTTCTATCTATATACTGCCCTCTTGAGGTCGCACCTGAGCACTGCATACATACATCCCTATGGGCCAGTATCTACTCATTTCTATGTATATACTATCTATATACTGCCCTCTTGGGGTTGTTCCTGAGCACTGCATACATACATATGCCAGTTTCAAATCCGTTTTATCTCTATACCGCCCTCTTGTGGTTGCATATGAGCACTGCATGCATACAGATCTATTACTTCATTTTTGGGGCCCTACACTTAAATAGTGTAGATCAGTGCTGGTGTAGATCTTTCGTTCAAACCTGAATAGTATTATTAAACTGGGTCATGAAGAGTATGTGTATGAAGTATAGTCCAGATCCATCAAGCCATGTAGAAGCCCTTAGAGAACATACATACGTACACACACTAAAGAGAGACAGATAGATAACAAGAGCTGCTAGCCATACACTAGATCAGGGGTAGGGAACCTATGGCTTGGGAGCCAGGTGTGGCTCTTTTCATGATTGCATCTGGCTCTCCAGGGCAGCCCGGGCCTCCGTTTCCCAGCAGGCAGCGGGGAGGAGTGATGAAAATGCGCCGCGACTGCCATATCCGCGACGCCATCGCCGCCTCTTCCTCATCCCCCGCTGCTCTCGGGGCACTGCGCCTTCTTCGCCGGGATGGCGGAGACCGGCAGCGGCGGCGCCTCGTCTTCCTCTTTGTCCTCCGCCACGGGCCTCAGGGGAGGTGGCGGAGGTGGGCCTGCCCCTGGAGCCGCAGACCCAGCCTCGCTGCCCCTGGGGGATGCCCAGCTCATCGCCCTCATCGTCAGGCAGTTGAAGAGCCATGGCCTCTTCGACGCCTTCCGGGGGGACTGCCTTGCCGACATCGACACCAAGGTTTGCCTTGGCCACACACACCCCTCCCCCTTCCTTTCTCTTCCTTTCTTTTTCCCTCTCTTTTTCTTTCTTTTTCCTCCCTTTCTCCCTACCTTCTTTCCTTCCTCCCTCTTCGTTCCTTCCTCCCTCTTCCATTCTTTCCTTCTCTCCTTCCTTTTGTCCCCTCTCTCCTTCCTTCCTTCTTTCCTTCCTTCTCCCTCTTCCTTCCTTTCTCCCCTTCACCCTTTCCTTCTCTCCTTCCTTTTCCATCCCTCTCTCCCTTTCCTTCTTTCCTTCCTTCTCCTTCCTTCTTCCTTCCTTCCTTCCTTCCTTCCTTTCTCCCCTTCACCCTTTCCTTCTCCTTCTCTCCTTCCTTTTCCCTCCATCTCTCCCCTTCCTTCTTTCCTTCATTCTCTCTTCCTTCCTTCCTCTTCCTTCCTTTCTCCCCTTCACCCTTTCCTTCTCCTTCCCTCCCTCTCTCCCCTTCCTTCTTTCCTTCATTCTCCTCTTCCTTCCTTCCTTCCTTCCTCTTCCTTCCTTCCTTTCTCCCCTTCACCCTTTCCTTCTCTCCTTCCTTTCCCTCCCTCTCTCCCCTTCCTTCTTTCCTTCATTCTCCCTCTTCCTTCCTTCCTTCCTTCCTCTTCCTTCCTTTCTCCCCTTCCTTCTTTCATCCATTCTCCCTCCCTCTTCCTTCCTTCCTCTTCTATTCTTTTTCCCCAAGTCTTCCTCTCCTTCTCCTTCCTTTCTTTTCACTTCCCTCTTTCCCCTTCTTCCTTTTCTTCTTTTCCCTTCATTATTTTACTTTTTCCTCACCCTTTCCTTTCTTTTCCCCACCCTTTCCTTTCCTCCCTTCCCATTTCCTTCTTTCTTTTCCCCTCCTTGTCTCTCTCCTGCTTTTCTTTTCTTCCTTTTCCTTAGTTCATTCTTTTCTTCCTTCCTCTCCCCCTCCCTCCTTTATTTTCTCTGTCTTTCTTCCTTTCCCCCTTCCTTCCTTCCGCCTTCTCTTTCCTCCCAGAGTCCTGAACGTGCCTTTTGCAGAGCCAGGTCTGAAGTGTCCCGTCATTCTGCCGGGGGAATCCTTTCCTCGTCGTATGTATGTATAGACTCACATTTAGTTGAATTCAGACTTAAAATATATTATATATATTATATGGCTCTCGCTGAAATACATTTCCAAATAGTTTGCTTTTATGGCTCTCTGAGTCAAAAAGGTTCCCGACCCCTGTCCTAGATGGGGCTAGATCTCCATATCGGCCTTACCCCTTTGACTAAGCCAGTGCGGATCTCGGGGCCTTTGGTGTCCAGTGCAATGGCGATCGGTCTATAAAAGAGTGGGTTGGAGGCAAAGCTTTCCGTGGCTTCTCGGATATTCACAATGGAGCCTGCATGGTACTGAAAGCGAGATAGAGGGGAAAAAAATATTAGAGGTACAGGATGATGGGAGTTATAGTTCACAAGTTCAAAGAATCCCCCACAATCCCAGAAGAGAGCCAATTCAAGTCCCTGCCATGCAAGGAAATATGGTCAAAGCAAAGCAGAGGAGAGATGAATGCCGATGCATTTTGGAACAGCGCTAACATGAAGCCGTTGGCTTTAAGTCGAGTATTGCTGAGTCCTGCCATTCAATTATATGCTTTACGATGTATCCAGCGCGCCTAGCTTTCGTCAGGGATCATTAAAAGATCCAGGGAGGGAGCGAAGGAATGTGCATATATGAATAATTATAAGCAAGGTATGGACTAAAGAGATGCGTACCTCGTGGGAGCCGTGGGAGAAGTTCAGCCTGGCAATGTTCATCCCAGCCTTGATCATCTCGCGCAGCATTTCCACAGAGCGGGACGCAGGACCTGAAAGGGGAGGCTCTTGAACTTTTTGGGCACAAAGTACCCAGCAGCCCTTGCGAATGATGATTGGACGCGGCATCAAATAGGAATATATTGTCTGCATTTATTCTATACTCGCTTGGGTGCCTGACGTTGCCCGGGTTGAAACAAAATGCATAAGATTGTGGGTGAACTACAACTCACATTGTGCCAGGTTAACAACAAAAAACTCCATCGGTCCTTAAAGTTTGTTATGTTGGGCAAGCTTGCTCTAGATGCATCATGGGTGGGGTTAAGTGCGATCTCTGGCTGTAGGGTGAACTACAACTCCCACTATGGTGAGTCAGTCCCCTCAAACCCCTCCAGTAGGTTGAGTTAGTCATGGGGGTTCTGTGTGCCAAGTATGGTCCAGGGCCATCGTCGGTGGAGGTCACAGTTTCCCTAGTTGTGGGAGAACTACAACTCCCAGAAAGGAAGGTCAGTCCCCATCCCCCCCAAACCCATCCAGGAATACATTTTCGGCATATCAAGTATGTGTGCCAAGTTTGGTTCAGGGCCATCGTCGGTGGAGGTCACAGTTTCCCTAGTTGTGGGAGAACTACAACTCCCAGAAAGGAAGGTCAGTCCCCATCCCCCCCCCAAACCCATCCAGGAATACATTTTCGGCATATCAAGTATGTGTGCCAAGTTTGGTCCAGATCCATCAGTGTTTGGGTTCACAGTGCTCTCTGGATGTAGGTGAACTACAATTCCCCCAAATCAAGATTAATTTTCTGCAAAGACCTCCAGTATTTTTTGCTGGTCATGGGAACTCTGTATGCTAAGTTAGGTCCAATTCCATCTTTGGTGGAGTTCAGAGCGCTCATTGTTTTCAGGTGAACTATAAATCCCAGTATCTACAACTCTGAAATGTCCAGGCCAATTCCCCTTAAAACCCACAAGTATTCAAAATTGGGCATATGGGGTACGCTTGCCAAGTTTGATCCAGATTCATCATTGTTTGGGTTCATAGTGCGCTCTGGCCGTAGGTGAACTACAACTCCTATAAAACTTTCCAAAGACCTCCAGTATTTTTTGATGGTCATGGGAGTTTTGTGTGCCAAGTTCATTCCAGATCCATCGTTGGTGGAGTCCAGAGTGCAGTTCTTAGATTGCATGCGAACTAAACATCCCAGTACGTACAAGTTCTATAAATCATGGTGAATTCTCCCCAAACCTCTCTTGTATGTTCAGATGCTGATCAACTGTTTGCTGTGCGCCATAGAAAAGAATAGGAAAGGGTTAAGGGAGAGGCAGTGGGCGGGGTCATGCAAATTCCACACCAATGGAGAGAATAAGAAAAACTGGGATGTCTGCGGTTGAAGAAAAAGAGAAAATCTAGGATGGGATTGTCCCCGTATGAACAGGCCAGGATTACCCATAAGGCCAACCTAGGCCATGGCCTAGGGGTGCAAGCCGAGGGGGTGTGCAGATCACAGACCAAAAAAAATGTTGAAACAAATAAAAACGCAACGCGCATGGAGATAAGGAAGGATACCAGAGGTCCTCCTTTTCGGCGGCGCCCCTGCCCCTTCCTGAATACCAGCTCTTGCCTCTGCTATTGTTGCGCAAACGGCGTATGCGCAGGGGCTCTTGACACTGGGGTCGACGTCGACAGGAGAAACAATTAACTCCCTTGATGCCGACAGCATCCACTTGCTGGCTCCTTCAGTGCAAGTACAGGAAACTCCATTGCGCAGTCTGCGCATGCCCTAACACCATGAAAGCTGGTGTTCCTCCTCCAACACAAGGAGGAGACGCCTCCTTACTGGAGAGAGAAGTGCAACTTCCGGCTACGGCACATGCGCAAACCCCAGTACAGGAGAGAAGCCCAACGCGACAAGCCCCGGTATCAGGGAGAAGCGCTGCATCGATACAGCTGCTGACTACAATGCATGCGCAATCCCCGATACCGGGTACGAGCCAAGTGCCTCAAGCTCCGGCATCGGGGAGGAGGCTCCTCCCCACATGCCTGCCGAGAGGAAAACTCCTGTGGCGGACCTAGTGGGGCCACACCGGGAGAGTTGGTTGCGGGGCCCTAAGGGGGACGAGCGGATGAAAGGATGTTGGGGGGGGGGTGCGGTTGAGGTTGGCTTAAAGGGGGCGTAATTCCAAAGTGTGGCCTAGGGCGCAAAAAGGTGTTAATCCGGGCCTGCGTATGAAACCCTTGACTTGGGTGGTGGGAAGTATAGCGTTTATGGAGGACATTGGCAGGGCTCGTGGACATGTTTACAGTGCTCACTATAACCTGCAATGTCATTAAGGGAGGGCCATTCCGGCCCGGATTACCCATAAGGCCACCCGAGGCACTTGCCTCAGGCGGCAGATTTTGGGGGGCGGCATTTCCGGGGCCGGTCCTGAAGGAAGGGGTGAGGGGAAGTCCCGCCACCCCTAGGGAGACTCACGCGGCTTCCCCCGCCGCCGCCCCGTTCGCGCGGGTGGGCGCCACTCCTTCCTTCAGTGAAGGGAGGATGGGCGCCGGTGCGAGCGCGGCGGTGGGGAAAGCCGCGTGAGTCTCCCTAGGAGCGGGACTTCCGGCGGGGCCTTTTCTCCTCGCCGGCAGCGGCTCCGCCGCCTCCTCCCTTCAGTGAAGGGAGGGGGCGGAACCGGCGAGAGGGAGAAGGCGCTGCTGGAAGTCCCGCCCTAGGGAGACTCACGCGGTTTTCGCCATCGCCCCCGCCCCGCTCGTGTTTGGGGCATGGGCGAGCGGGGCGGCGAAAACCGAGTCACCCTAGGGGCAGGACTTCCGGCGGCGCCTTCTCCCTCTCGCCGGCCCTGCCCCCCGCAAGAGGCCCCGCCCCCCGGGGGGCGGCATTTAGACATTTAGCTTTGGGCGGCACAGGCCGATGATCAGGCCCTGGGGCCATTGAGGTCTCCTGAGTCGTGGGAGCTGGATCTGCTTGTGGAGGCAGGAGCCAGACACACATATTTTCACTTTTATTATGTATACAGATAGATAGATATAGTAAATATTACTAGTCTCCATAGATGCCAATTAGTTGAGAATCCACTATGAAATCCATCACAATATCAGAGTATGGGAAAACTAGGCCAAGTAGATGCTCTCCTCCAATGTCAGGTTATTTTCACTTGCTACAGTACTTATGCATTATATCTTGCCCTCTGTCTCAAGAACATAGGGTGGCATACAATGAGAAACGACACAGAATGAGCAAAGGTCTGGAAGGCAAGCCCTACAAGGAGTGGCTTTGGGAGCTGGGGATGTTTAGCTTGGAGAAGAGAAGGTTGAGAGACAGGCGCATGGGAGCCGTGTTTACATATTGAGAAGGACAGAGCGGACAAGCCTGTTTTCTGCTGCTTTGGAGACGAGAACATGGAGCAATGGATTCAAATGACAGGGGAAGAGACGCCACCTAAACCTTAGCACGAACTTCTGATGGTAAGAACTATTTGACAGTGGAATATCTGTATACCTTTATAAAGCGGAATGTTTATAAAACGGAATGTTTGGAGGCGGAAGGGTGTAAGGGCGGGAGGGCGGAAGGGCGGATATGTGGCAGCCACTTTCACAGGCCACAGCGACCAGCGCGGGTGATGGACCTGCACCAAACTTGGTACACATAACCCCCCTAACCCCCTTTACGTCTTGGTGCGGTTCGGGGGACATGACCCACGGATTATGGGATTTGTAGTACTTTCCAACACTTTGGTTCCCACAGACCACTGAGGCCACCAAAAAGACCAATACAGCCCCCACAGCCCCCATGACCCACTCTACGTCCTGGTGCAGTTTGGAGGAGGGTGGACCATGGATGATGGGACTTGAAGTACCTCTACTCACTTCCCAAGTCCGCTGCAACCCTAATCCAATCACTGATCGAGACCAAACTTGGCATACATAACCCCTATGACTGCCTTCACGTCCTGGTGAGGTTTGGGGAAGGACTGACAATGGATGATGGGATTTGTAGTACTTTCACACCCCTCTGTTCCCACAGACCACTGTGGCCCCCAACAAACACTGATAAATACCACACTTGGCACACAGAGCCCCAGTGACCCACTCTACATCCTACTGAAGTTTGGAGGGGGCCAGAACATGGATGTTGGGACTTGCAGTACCTTCCCTCACTTTCCAAGCCTGATACAAACCTAATCCAATGACTGATCAACACCAAACCTGGCACACAGAGCCCTCATGACCTACTCTACATCCTGGTGCAGTTTTGTGTGAGACGCACCATGGATGATGGGACTTGAAGTACCTTCACTCACTTCCTAAAAACAATGCAACCCTCATCCATTCACCAATACAGACCAAACTTAGCACACAGAGCCCCCATGACCCAATCTACATCCTACTACACTTTGGGGGAGGGTGGACCAGAGATGATGGGACTTCCACTACCTTCAGTAATTTCATGATACCACTGCAACTCCCAATAATGATGGATCAAGACCAAACTTGGCACACAGAGCCCCCATGACCCACTCTATATCCTGCTACACTTCTCAAATGATCCGGGCACTGTCGGGTCCCCAAGCTAGTAGGAAATAAAGGAAACATTGCCCTGATCTGACCAATTTCCTTCTATATTTCCTCTGAAGCACTTTACCTGTTGGATTGATCTTCCCACATTACCCTCTAAAAACACCCTGTTTAGACATACCCTACTTTTGTTTACACCCAGTTTTTTAAAATCTACTACATATGGCCCTGCCCACAGTGTTTTAAATCTCTTGTGTGTTACTGCCTATATCAGTGTTTTTCAACCTTTTTTGAGCCGCGGCACATTTTTACATTTACCAAATCCTGGGGCACACCACCAACCAAAATGACACAAAATGACACTCTAACACAGTAATACATAGAGTTAATATGTTTTTAAAATGTATTTATACACTCAGTGTGAAACCTGGGCCTGTTTCGATGAACACAACATATCCTGGCAGGAATGGCAGAAAGACACACACGAAGGTCTTGCTCAACAGCTGTCAGTCTCTCTCTGTGTTTAGTTTTTATCGCAGCCAAGCTAGAGAAGCTCATCTCACACCGATATGTGGTTGAAAACGGGAGCAATGTCAAAATAGACCAACAGAAAATACTGGAAGGGTTTGGTGGGCATTAACCTTGAGTTTTGGAGTTGTAGTTCACCTATATCCAGAGAGCACTGTGGACTCAAACAATGTTGGATCAGGACCAAACTTGGCATGAATACTCAATATGCCCAAATGTGAACACAGATGGAGTTTGGGGAAAATAGACCTTGACATTTGGGAGTTACAGTTCCTGGGATTTATAGTTAACACACAATCAAAGAGCATCCTGAACTCTTGCAACAATGGAATTGACCCAAACTTGGCATATTGAACTCTCATTACCAACAGAAAGTACTGAAAGGGTTTGCTTGGGAATTGACCTTGAGTTTGGAAGTTGTAGTTCACCTACACCCAGAGAGCACTGTGGACTCAAACAATGTTATGTTATGTTGTTGTTTGTTTTCTATCCAGAATCACAATGTTGGAAGGAGGCTCACCACTTAAAGGTCCCTAAAACAGGCATGGGAAAACTGTGGCCCTCTGGGTGCTTTGGACTTCAACTCCCACCATTCCTAACAGCCTGAGGCCCTTTCCTGCTTAAGTGGCTGAGGGGGGGAAAGGAAAAGGGCCTGAGGCTGCTAAGAATGGTGGGAGTTGGAGTCCAAAACCCTGGAAGGTCCAAGTTTGCCCATGCCAGCTTTCGACAGAGACCTCTTCCTCCCCCTTCCCCTTTGTGCCCTTTCTTCCCCCTCCTGCCGAACACTTACTTTTTCTTCTCCACTCGGGCTCCCTTCTTCAGGAGGTGAGGGGGGAGAGAGGAAGACGTGACCCGTGCTACTGCGCAGACTCGCCCCTTGTCTTCCTCCCTCCCCCTTCCCCTCCTGAACACGCTCACGCTGCCCCCTCAGATCAAAATGGCGGCAGCGTGAGCAAAGCGAGGCAAAGCGAGCAGAGCGAGGCTGGGGAGAAGGGAGCCCGAGTGGAGAAGAAAAAGTGTTTGGCAGGAGGGGGAAGAAAGGGTATTGGAGGTTCCAGTTTCCCACGGCTCACCTGATGATCGCTCACGGCAACAATGGATCTGGACCAAAATTGAAATGGGTACCCAATATGCCCAAATTTATATACTGGTGGGCTTTAAGGCGAATTGGCCTGGACATTTTGGAATTGTAGGCACTGGGATTTATAGTTCACCTGCGATCAATGAGCATTCTGAATGGGGTTGGATTGGATGACCCTGGGTCTCCTCCAAATCTAGAATTGTATAAAGGCTACATGGCTGCCTGTCAGGAGGCTTTGGTGGTGTCTTCCTGCCTGGCAGAATGAGGTCAGACTGGATGACTTTTGGGGCCCCTTCCGACTCTTTGATTCTACAAAATTCTCTTGATGGACAGCTAGTGACTGAAAGAAAGGTCCGGTTCCCCCTTCCAGCCACTGCAATCCCTTTGGAGAGAAGGCCACTCTGATATGGGACCTACCAATAGTGCAGACGATGCCTGTGGTCCGTGCGGCGATGGGCTCCGAGTCGATGTCCAGCAGGCATAGGTGCTCCAAAAAGGTGTCGGCCATAGAAGCCGGCAACTGCTGCCTTTGGAAGAAAGCGGTGCCCAGCTCTTGGGTCAAGGTGGCCATATCTTCTGGCAGGATGAAGGTGCTTCCGGCTGCGAGGAAACCGAGAACAATGATTACAAGAACTAGCCTTACCTTTGTGTGACACACCGACATGTCGCGAAAACCTTGGATTAATGACTAACGGCCCCAATTGTTGTCGTTACTATTAATCCAGAGCATGGATTTGTCCCTTTGTTAGATCCGTCTTGGGATCCCATAGCCACCAGAGTTGAGGAGAGTTACTTTCGTTGGGGCTATAACTCTAAAAATAGTGTTTCGAGGCTCTCTAGAACGACTTTCAGCACCTTCAGGTGGTAAGTATAGAGTTGTGGCACGGCTCCTAAAAATCATGGCTTGGACTCATGAGCCAGAAATGTGTTCATGGACACGTCCTTCCTTCCCTTTCCCTGCCCTCCCTTCCACCTGTCGGCAGGACCCAAGCCAGGTCGTCACCCCCCGGGGAAAGGAAGACGCACCTTCCATCTTGTCTCCTTCAGCCCTTCCACAAGTGATTCTGCTCCCGCCTCCAGGCTCCCAACCTACCCACTCCTCGCAGGGTTAAATATTGACCAACGAGATTCTAAGTCCACAATATTCAGCAGAAAGGTAATGCATGAAGCTTGCTGCTTCTGCCTGGTTAGCTCACTAGGGTCAAATAATAACAGTTAACTCACTAGAGTCAAATAGTAACAGTAATTATGACTAGCAACTAGAAAACAGTAGTACTAGGAATAGTAATAGTAGGAATAGTAATAGTAGTAATAGAATTATTATTATTATTATTATTATTATATAGCCCAGTGTTTCCCAACCTTTTTTGAGCCGCGGCACACTTTTTACATTTGCAAAATCCTGGGGCACACCACCAACCAAAATGACACAAAATGACACTCTAACACAGTAATACATATAGTTAATATGTTTTTAAATGTATTTATACACTCAGTGTGAAACCTGGGCCTGTTTCGATGAACACAACATAGATATCCTGGCAGGAATGGCAGAAAGACACAAACTTCCCACACAGAACTCCCATAACCAAGAGAAAATGCTATAAGAGTTTGGTGGGCATTGACCTTGGGTTTTGGAGTTGTAGTTCACCTATATCCAGAGAGCACTGTGGACTCAAACAATGTTGGACCAGGACCAAACTTGGCATGAATACTCAATATGCCCAAATGTGAACTCAGATGGAGTTCAGGGGAAATAGACCCTGACATTTGGGAGTTGTAGTTGCTGGAATGTACAGTTCCCCTACAATCAAAGAGCATTCTGAACCCCACCAATGATAGAACTAGGCCAAACTTCCCACAGGAGGCAAGAGGAGGTCTCTACTTAGGGAAAGGGAGGCAGGCCTTCCCAATGCATGGAGAGGGAGAGACCAAGTAGACAATGGGTGGGGAGGGGGGTGGTTGTAATTTTGTGCCTTTATCGAGGTAGGTTTCTTAGGGTTTTTATACTTCAACACACTAGACTCTTCCCCCCTCCCCTCCTGGAGGTTCCAATTTCCCACGGCACACCTGATGATCGCTCACGGCGCCCTAGTGTGTCCCGGCACACTGGTTGGGAAACACTGATATAGCCCATCTGAGTCTCTCTACGGAGGTAGAGAAGATCGGGATATAAAAGTTTTGAATAAATAAATAAATAAATAAATAAAATATATTTATTTCTAACCCGTTTTATCTCACCAAAGAGAACTCAAAGCAAATAACATTATGATTATAATTATTACAGAAACTATTCCATGGCCTGGAATCATAACAATAACCATATTATTATTACTGTTACTATTACTATTAATATTGAGGCTATGCTATTGAGAACACAGCTGCGCTGGGCAGGGCACGTCTCTAGGATGGAGGACCACCGCCTCCCAAAGATACTACTCTATGGTGAACTCGCCACAGGTCAGCGCAAGAGAGGCGCCCCCCAAAAGAGATATAAGGACTCCCTGAAACAACATCTCAGGCTCGGCCAGATTGATCACCAAAAATGGTCCACCCTGGCCTGAAATCGGGAAGCATGGAGATGACCTATCCACAATGCTGCGGCCTCTTTCGAGAAGACACGCTGAATGGATCTCAAAGAGAAACGACAACGCAGAAAGAACCGTAACTTGGAAATGACATCACCCAAGAAGACTTTCTGCTGTGCTTTCTGCAACCGAACTTGCCTATCTCAGATTGGCCTTTTTATTTATTTATTTATTTCAGGATTTTACCCCGCTCTTCTCAACCCCCGAGGGGGGACTCAGAGCGGCTTACAGCATGGCACAATTCGATGCCACATCAACGCACTTGTAAAAAGCGTGGGATGAGTCCTTCCTAAGAATCTTCATTCGCGAAGTAATGCCGAGAGAGACTATTAATATATTAATAATATTAATATATTATAATATTATTATGCAGGTGGTAAGTATGGAGTCGTGGCATGGATTCCGATAATCACGGCTTGGGCTCATATTTAATATATTAATAATATTAATAATAACAACAACAATAATAATAAAAGGTCAACGCATCCCCTTGACATTAAGTCAGTCATGTCCGACTCTGTGGGTGGTGCTCATCTCCATTTCTAAGCTGAAGAGCCTGTGTTGTCCGTAGATGCCTCCAAGGTCATATAACCGGCACGACTGCATAGAGCGCTGTTACCTTCCCGCCGAAGCAGTACCTATTGACCTACTCACATTTGTATGTTTTCAAACTGTTCAGATGACAGAAGCTGGAGCTAACAGCAGGAGCTCACCCCCACTCACCAGATTCGGACGGCTAACATTTTGGTCAGCAAGTTGAGAAGCTCAGCAGTTTAACCCACTGCACCACCGAGGGCTCCATTATTATTATTATTATTAATACTATTACAACAAAAACTATTCCATGTTCTGGAATAAGAACAATAAATTAGTATTATTAATAATAGAATAGCATTATTATTATCATCAGACCATGGAATAGTTTCTACTTTTAGATTCAAAGTCTCAGAATCCAACTTTAGGAAAGTTACTGTTTCTAAAATTTGAATTCTTCTAACCATCGTCACCTTCAGCACTGCTTAGATCAGGCCTGGGCAAACTTGGGCCCTCCAGGTGTTTTGGACTTCAACTCCCATAATTCCTAACAGCCTACCGGCTGTTAGGAATTATGGCAGTTGAAGTCCAAAACACCTGGAGGGCCCAAGTTTGCCCAGGCCTGGCTTAGATAGAAATAGGTGTCTCTCATCAAGAGGAATCTAGATCAAGCATGGACAAACTTGGGCCCTCCAGGTGTTTTGGACTCGAGTGTCCACAATTCCTAACAGCTGGTAGGCTGTGTAGAAGTGTGGGATTTGTAGTCCAAAATATCTGGTAGGGCCCAAGTTTGCCCATGCTTGTTCTAGACCGGGGCTGTCCAACTGGCGACCCACGGGCCGTACACGGCCCACCAGCCCCCTGGACGTGGCCCGCAAGAACTCCGCCTTTTTAAATTAAAAAATTGCCAAAAAGGGGCAGGGCCACTCACGGGGGCAGGGCCGCTCCCGCCCTGGTGCGCATGCCTGGCGTCCTGCGCGGCCCGCCCCTTTTCGGCGGGGCTGGGTGACGTCAGGCGTGGCGCCGGCGCCGAGGAGGAAGAGGTGGAGGCAGAGGCCCCGGCTTCCCTCCACCTCTTCCTCCTTGGCGCAGGCGCCACGCCTGACGTCACCCAGCGCCGCCGAAAAGGGGCAGGATGCCGGGCATCCGTGGCAGCGGCCTACCCCTTTTCGGCGGCGCTGGGCGACATCAGGACGTCACCCAGCGCCGCCAAAAAGGGGCAGGCCGGGCAGGATGCCCCCCGCGAGCGGCCACGCCCCCCGCTGCGGCCCCCCAGGTGATCACTCACCGGAATTCCGGCCCTTGGGCTGGCAGAAGTTGGACAGCCCTGATCTAGACTAAAGTCCTAGTCCCACTCTCTTCCGCTTTGGCCAAACCCGACCTGGAATGACCCTGCCTGTGCCCAGCTCTGGGCAAAGCAATTCAAGAAGGAGATGGACAAGAAGGAAGAGGTCCAGAGAAGTCCGACCAAAGTGGTCCAACGTCTGGAAGCCAAGCCCTATGGGGAACGGCTTGGGGAGAATAGCATGTTTGGCTTGGAGAAGGTTGAGAGGGGGCACAAAAAGATGTAAAGATGACCCATTGAGGAGAAGGAGGCAAGCTTGTTTGCTGCTGCTCTGGAGACCAGACTACGGAGCCACGGATTCAAATGGCAGGGAAAGAAATTCCACGGGAATATTAGGAAGAGCATCCTAACTGTTCGACAATGGAATATGTTGCCCGGGAGTTTGGTGGCATCTCCTTTTATGGAAGGTTTTAAGCAGAGGCTGGATGTCTATCTGTTGGGAAGGCTTGGGTTGTGTACGACTCTTGCACAGAACAGATCTGCAAGCAGGCCTCAAAAATGTGTCATTCTTGGAAGCATTCCCTTTGGTCCCTTGCCAGCAGAAAGAGGTGCCCCTTGGACTTGAAGCCAGGAAGAAGAAGGGAAAGGCGGAAGGAGGAAAGGGAGGGAGGGAGGCAGGCGGCATACCCACCCTTGTTCTTCTCCGGTCTTCTTTCTCCTCCTCTTCAGCTTTGCTCTAGTTTGGTGGAGCTGCAGGAAGGAGGAAGGAAGGCAGGCAGGGTTTCTCCGGAGAGCCTGCCCCTTGCCGCCTACGGAAACTTCCATACCAGCGGCCAAAGCTTTCAGCCACACCCAGGCCTTCCTCCGGGCCTCAAGCTGCCGGAAGACAGCAAGTATTATTCAACAGGGAGGCATATAAGAGACACTTATGCAATAGACCAATACACCATTAGTCTACAGATGCAACACTTAGGCCAGTGTTTTTCAACCTTTTTTGAGCCGCGGCCCATTTTTTACATTTGCAAAATCCTGGGGCACACTACCAACCAAAATGACACTCTAACACAGTCATACATATCGTTAATATGTTTTAAATGCATTTATACACTCAGTGTGAAACCTGGGCCTGTTTCGATGAACACAACATAGATATCCTGGCAGGGATGGCAGAAAGACACACACGGTCTTTCTCAACAGCTGGGAGTTATAGTTCACCTGCAACCAAAGAGCACTCTGAACTCCACCAATGATGGAATGGAATCAAACTTCCCACACAGAACACCCATAACCAAGAGAAAATACTATAAGAGTTTGGTGGGTGTTGACCTTGAGTTTTGGAGCTGTAGTTCACCTATATCCAGAGAGCACTGTGGACTCAAACAATGTTGGATCAGTTCCAAACTTGGCATGAATACTCAATATGCCCAAATGTGAACACAGATGGAGTTTGGGGAAAATAGACCTTGACATTTGGGAGTTACAGTTCCTGGGATTTATAGTTAACACTCAATCAAAGAGCATCCTGAACTCTTGCAACAATGGAATTGACCCAAACTTGGCATATTGAACTCTCATTACCAACAGAAAGTACTGAAAGGGTTTGCTTGGGAATTGACCTTGAGTTTGGAAGTTGTAGTTCACCTACACCCATAGAGCACTGTGGACTCAAACAATGTTATGTTATGTTGTTGTTTGTTTTCTATCCAGAATCACAATGTTGGAAGGAGGCTCACCACTTTAAGGTTCCTAAAACAGGCATGGGAAAGCTTCGGCCCTCTGGGTGCTTTGGACTTCAACTCCCACCATTCCTAATAGTCTGAGGCCCTTTCCTGCTTAAGTGGCTGGGGGGGGGGGAGGAAAAGGGCCTGAGGCTGCTAGGAATGGTGGGAGTTGGAGTCTAAAACACCCGGAAAGTCCAAGTTTACCCATACCAGCTTTCGACAAAGACCTCTTCCTCCCCCTTCGCGCCCTTTCTTTCCCCTCCTGCTGAACACTTACTTTTTCTTCTCCACTCAGACTCCCTTCTTTAGGAGGGGAGGGGGGAGGGAGGAAGACGTGAGCCGTGTGAGCGCTACTGCAAAACTCGCCCCACGTCTTCCTCCCCCCCCTCCCCTCCTGAACACGCTCACGCTGCCCCCCTCGGATCAAAATGGCGGCAGCGTGAGCAAAGCGAGGCTGGGAAGAACGGAGCCCAAGTGGAGAAGAAAAAGTGTTCGGCAGGAGGGCGAAGAAGGGTATTGGAGGTTCCAATTTCCCACGGCACACCTGATGATCGCTCACGGCACACTAATGTGCCATGGCACACTGGTTGGGAAACACTGACTTAGGCAATAGACCAAACTGTAGATCAATGTCCTTGTGCCATCTTTATAAAGTTCTGGAAAGACTTATCCTGCACAGAATTATGGAAAAACTAGACCCACAGCAAGCTGGTTTCCAGAAAGGAAAAAGCTGCACATGAACTTGACTCAGGGAAGCAAGCTTGCTTCATCAATGTTCAACATTTACACAAATGATCAGCCTCTGCTAGGAGAGAGAGTTTCATCTATGCTGATGATCATGTCATCACTGCTCAAGCATGGAGCTATTAAAAGGTTTAACAGCAGCTCTCCGAAACTTTAGGTGCTCTTACTGCCTATTACAGGGGAAACCAGCTGGTTCCTAATGTTTAACATTGACACAAATGACCAGCAATTGCCAGAAGAGACAGAGAGTTTCATCTACGCTGATGATCGCGCCATCACCACTCAAGCAGCGAGCTTTGAAATGATTGGACAGAAGCTCTCTGAAGCTTTAAGTGCTCTTACTGCCTATTACAGGGGAAAAACAGCCGATTCTTCATCCATCTAAAACACAGACATGTGTTTTCCACCTTAAGAACATACAAACATCTCGAGCTCTGAGGATGACCTGGGAAGGAATCCCATTGGAGCATTGCAGCACACCCAAATACCTGGGAGTTACCCTGGACCGTGCTCTGACTTACAAGAAGCACTGCTTGACTATCAAGGGAAAAGTGGGTGCTAGAAACAATATCATACGAAAGCTGATTGGCACAACCTAGGGAGCACAACCAGACACAGTGATGGCATCTGCCTTTGAGCTTTGCTACTCTGCTGCTGAGTATGCATGCCCAGTGTGGAACACATCTCACCATGTTAAAATAGTGGATGTGGCTCTCAATCATGCCCGGATTTCCCATAAGGCCAACGAGGCCATGGCCAAGGGGCGCAAGCTGAGGGGTGTGTGTGCAGATCACGGACCAAAAAAAACCTGGTCTGCACCCCTCTTTCCCCCTTTCTCATGCCCCTCCTTGCTCCTTCTACCAGCAAAGTCTCTGCTCCGTCTCTCTCTCTCTCTCTCTCGTGCTCTCTCGCGCGCACCCTCTCTCGTGCTTGCGCTCTCTCGTGTGCACGCTCTCTCTCTCATGCGCGCGCTCGCTCTCGTATGCACGCTCTCTTGTGCGTGCGCTCTCTCTCGTGCTCTCTCTCTCTCTCATGCGCACCTTTGGAGTGAGTTTGCACCCACCGCGCTCTCCCCAAGCCTCCCGACTACCAAGGAGACCTTCAGAGCACAGCGGAGCTTTCCAGCCGATGGGAGTGCATGGGGACCTTGGTGGTGGTGGGATGGTGCCTACTCGCCTTTCTCTTCTGCTCCGAAGGCACCATGGCAAAAGCCAGCCAAGTGTGGGTCTGAGTGGGGGGGTGTCCGGGGCGTAATTCCAAAGTGTGGCCTAGGGCGCAAAAAAGTGTTAATCTGGGCCTGCTCTTAATGAGATATGCCGCATTATTACAGGATGTCTACGCCCTACACCGCTGGAGAAATTATACTGTTCAGCTGGTATTGCACCACCTGACATCCATCGGGAAGTAGCAGCCAGCAATGAAAGGACCAAGGCAGTGACATCTCCGGCCCACCATCTGTTCAGATATCAGCCAGTGCGCCAACTACTTAAATCAAGAAATAGCTTCCTAAGATCTGCAGAGATACTTGTAGGAACACCTCAGCAAGCCAGAGTCCAAAAGTGGCAGGCTAAAACCCAGCACAGAAGACTGGGCGACTTGGAAGGTGCTGAACAGACTGCACTCGGGCACCATGAGATGCAGAGCCAATCTTCAGAAATGGGGCTATGAAGTGGGGTCCACAAATCTCTGGCATTACTTCGCAAATGAAGATTCTTAGGAAGGACTCATCCCACACTTTCTACAAGCACGTTGATGACTAAGGAGGTTAGATGTGTCCTTCGAGCCTGTGCAATGGATTTTTCTGGTGGAGCGCAGCGTGCATAGAACTGGCCTCACCCTTTAAACCAAAGGTTTGTCTGCCGGGGCCTAGCAAGCTTAGGACGGTGGCAGCAAGGTCCTCAGGTCATTGGTTTGATTTGAGTTTCCTTCTCTAGATCAGTGTTTCCCAACCAGTGTGCCGTGAGCGATCATCAGGTGTGCCGTGGGAAATTGAGAGTTCAAAATGCCAAGTTTGGTTCAATTCCATTGCTGCAAGAGTTCAGGATGCTCTTTGATTGTGTGTTAACTATAAATCCCAGAAATTGTAACTCCCAAATGTTAAAGTCTATTTTCCCCAAACTCCATCTGTGTTCACATTTGGGCATATTGAGTATTCATGCCAAGTTTGGTCCTGATCCAACATTGTTTGAGTCCACAGTGCTCTCTGGATATAGGTGAACTACAACTCCAAAACTCAAGGTCAATGCCCACCAGACTCTTATAGTATTTTCTCTTGGTTATGGGAATTCTGTGTGAGAAGTTTGATTCCATTCCATCATTGGTGGAGTTCAGAATGCTTTTGTTTGCGGGTGAACTATAACTCCCAGCTTCGTGTGTGTCTTTCTGCCATTCCTGCCAGGATATCTATGTTGTGTTCAGCGAAACAGGCCCAGGTTTCACACTGAGTGTACAAATGCATTTAAAAACATATTAACTCTATGTATTACTGTGTTAGAGTGTCATTTTGTGTCATTTTGGTTGGTGGTGTGCACCAGGATTTTGTAAATGTAAAAAATGTGCTGAGGCTCAAAAAAGGTTGGAAAACACTGCTCTAAATGGTTGACCTTACAGGGTTAGACGAGCACCATCTGCCCAGGTTTGAAATTAGAGTTTTCCATCTCTTAGGATGGTTGTCAAAAGGCTGCCCATTGACGCTCTTTGTCAGACCCTTCGGTTGTGACCTGTCTAGCATGAGAGGCCCTACCGGTGACTATTATGCCACCGCCAGCATAGCTCACAACTCCCTTAGGGTACGCAAGCCTCTCTCCCGCGACAAGGCGGCGCCAATGGAGAGGCAATAAATAAATAAACTTAGGCAATAACCACAGAACACACAGATACAGGATGGGAGACATTGGGCTTGGTAACAGGGACCTAGGAAATTTAATACACCCTGAGTCAACAGCGTGATGCAGCAGCAAAAAAGGCCAGTGTGATTCTAAGTTACATCAATGTAACCAGGGATAGCACAGTCCCATTGTATTCAGCTTTGGTCAATTTGGAACAATAGGATTAATCCTACAGTTCAGATACACCCTTTGTAATGTTTCCTTCCTTACTATGAAGTATACTATGTAACAAAATTGAAAATAAAAATCCGTTCCTGGTTTGAAAGTGTTATTTGGGCTGCGGTGGCACAATAGGTTAAACTCTTGTGCTGCTCAACTGCTGACCTGAAGGTCGGCAGTTCGAATCCGCGGGACGGGTTGAGTTCCCGCTGTTGGCTCTAGCTCCTGCCAACCTAGCAATTCGAAATCATGCAAACGTGAGTAGATCAATAGGAAAAGCATAAGACACTCGAAGGAGTCTTGCCAGCCACACAACCAGGAGGCGACAAAGCAGGCTCCTCGGCTTGGAAATGGAGAGCGCACCTCCGCAGAGCCAGAGCTGAGCATTGCGTCCATTAAAATGCGAACCTCAGTTCACAGAAACCACCCAAGGTTCATTTGCAATTTTAAAATTTATTATATTGCCAGTGATGTCAACTAGGCTAACCAGACTAACAGGGCCAGAGTATGAAAACAGTTTCCAGTCGGAGGTATCTCAGTGGTTCTCAACCTTCCTAATGCTGTGACCCCTGAATACAGTTCCTCATGTCGTGGTGACCCCCAACCATAACATGATTTTCATTGCTACTTTATAACTGGAATTTTGCTCCCGTTGTGAAATGAAATGTAAAAATCTGATATGCGGGATGTATTTTCATTCATTCAATACCTGATATGCCCAAATTTGAATATTGTTGGGGTCAGGGGGATTGATTTTCCATTTGGGAGTTGTAGTTGCTGGTATTTATTGTGCACCTACAATGAAATAGCATTCTGAACCTCACCAACGATGGAAATGAACCCAAACTTGGCACAGAACTCCCATGCCCAACAGAAAATACTGGAAGGGATTGGTGGGTATTGACCTTGTGTTTGGGAGTTGTAGTTCACCTACATCCAGAGAGCACTGTGGGCTTAAACAATGATGCATCTGGACCAAATTTGGCACGGATACTCAATATGCCCAAATGCGAACACTGGTGGAATTTGGGGAAAATAGACCTTTTCTGGAGTTGTAGTTGCGATTTATAGTTCACCTACAATCAAAAAAATCAGAGTCTCTTCAATACCAACCGCGTAGTCCAAGGTTCAGCTATCCAACACATGATACAACAACCAATGAAAAATGAACTGGATACAGCTCCCACTCTGGAAGAGACCAATGAGGCCATACAGCAGATGAAAAATGGCAAGGCAGCTGGGATCGATGGAATCCCACCTGAAGCTTGGAAACAGGGAGGTCATGTACTTCATGCTAAATTCCATGAGCTCCTTGTGAGTTGCTGGGAAAAAGGTGAACCGCCATCAGATCTCCGAGATGCAGTTATCATCACCGTATACAAGAAAAAAGGAACAAAATCCGATTGCTCAAACTATCGAGGTATAACACTGCTCTCCATTGCTGGAAAAATCCTTGCAAGGAGACTTCTGAACAGATTAGTTCCTGCTATTGCAAAAGAACTTCTCCCTGAAAGCCAATGCGGCTTCAGAGCTAACGGGAGCACCACAGATATGGTTTTTGCCATTAGACAACAGCAAGAGAAATGTCGAGAGCAGAACAAAGGACTCTATGTAACATTTGTCGACCTCACCAAAGCCTTCGACATCTTGCTTTGCAACAGCTGCAGATTTGTTTGGGCTGGAAGTCAGCCTGACGAAAATGACCTCTACCAGCCTGCACCACAGGAAGAACACCATCATCCCCACGTCAGCATAGGCAAATCTCTGCTTAAGTCCATCCAGCAGTTCACCTACCTTGGAAGCATCATCTCTTCAGGTGCCAAGATTGACAAAGAGATAGATCACAGATTAACAAAGGCATATAATGCATTCGGAAGGCTTCACAAAAGAGTCTGGAGCAACAAGCACCTGAGGCAAAGCACCAAAACCAGTGTGTACAGAGCTATTGTACTGTCTATTCTCCTCTATGGGTCTGAAACATGGGTCACCTATCACCAACACCTACGACTCCTTGAACGCTTTCATCAGCACTGTCTTTGCTCAATCCTAAATATATACTAGACCGACTATGTGATGAATGTTGCTGTCCTTGAGCAAGCAGGGATCACCAGCGTTGTGGCCATGCTATTGAGAACACAGCTGCGCTGGACAGGGCACGTCTCTAGGATGGAGGACCACCGCCTCCCAGAGATACTACTCTATGGTGAACTCGTCACGGGTCAGCGTAAGAGAAGCGCCCCCCAAAAGAGATATAAGGACTCCCTGAAACAACATCTCAGGCTCGGCCAGATTGATCACCAAAAATGGTCCACCCTGGCCTCACATCGGGAGGCATGGAGACGCACTATCCACAATGCTGCGACCTTTTTCTAGAAGACACGCTGAATGGGTCTCAAAGGGAAACAACAACGCAGAAAGAACCGCAACTTGGAAACAACATCACCCAAGGAGACTTTCTGCTGTGCTTTCTGCAACCGAACTTGCCTATCTCAAATTGGCCTTTAGCAAAATGTGCCACAGGGTTTCCTGCCAAAAACAAAAGGGTTTTTTTATAGTTTAATATATTTTCCTCATGTTTTTATGATAGAAACAATTAGGAAGTAGCCCAGGAACACAATTCTTGTAACATAGTGTTCTTTGCTGCTTGAGTTTGGCCTGCACACAACTCAGCCACAAGAGGGCAATCTCATCCCTGCTGTGCACTGATACCTGACAGACTGTAATCAGAGGCCTGGGCCAACTTGGGCCCTCCAGGTGTTTTGAACTTCAACTCCCACCATTCCTAACAGCCTCAGGCCCCTTCCTTTTCCCCCTCAGTTGCTTAAGCCATTCCTCATAAGGCTTGGCTTCTAAACCTTGGACCATTTTGGCCTCCCTCCTCTGGACCCCTTCCAGCTTCTCCATTTCCTTCTTGAATTGCTTTACTTAAGGTTATTATTATTCCAGGTGAGGCCTGACCAAGTGGGACTACGGCTCCCCTCAGTCCCTACACTATTCCCCCATTGATGCGGCCTAGGAGTCTGATGGACATTTCCCAATTCTGGAGCTGTGTATTCTCCCATGACAGGGGTCAGACTAGATGACCTTGGAGGTCCTGTCTGTTTCTTCCTCCTTCCTGCCTCTTCCTGCTCACCCCACCATCGTCTTCCACTTTGGGAAGGAGCTGCTGCCTGCTTCTGATCCTTCTCCATCAAACCTACTGACTCTACATGCGCTCCGGCCCAGAGGCCCTCCCTCGCTTGATTGCCAATCTGTTCCCGATCCGCCATGATCCCTTAATCTCATCTAAACCTTCTTTAATCAGTTCCAGAAGTGCAGCCATTAATCCGTCTTTGCAACTACTGAGGGCCTTGCAGCATTCGGCTGACTGCCGCTCTGGGCTCTTGTGTATCTTATGAAGGAAGCACTGGTGGGATCAAGCCTCACTGTGCAATTTGAGGCCCTTTTAATCATGGAAATTTGCATATTCAACAGAAAGAACAACAAGGAACTCTCGCTAGAGAAGTCAAAATATATACAGATGGACATACAGTACGTTTCACCGGTTTGTACCAGAAAGGCTGTTGCTAGGTGAAGTGGCTCTCTGTGATGTCATTCGATTGGCTGTTGCTAGGTGAAGTGACTCTCTATGATAGCACTGGATTGGCTGTTGCTAGGTGAAGTGACTCTCTATGATAGCACTGGATTGGCTGTTGCTAGGTGAAGTGACTCTCTGTGATGTCATTCAATTGGCTGTTGCTAGGTGAAGTGGCTCTCTGTGATGTCATTCGATTGGCTGTTGCTAGGTGAAGTGACTCTCTATGATAGCACTGGATTGGCTGTTGCTAGGTGAAGTGGCTCTCTGTGATGTCATTCAATTGGCTGTTGCTAGGTGAAGTGACTCTCTATGATAGCACTGGATTGGCTGTTGCTAGGTGAAGTGGCTCTCTGTGATGTCATTCAATTGGCTGTTGCTAGGTGAAGTGACTCTCTATGATAGCACTGGATTGGCTGTTGCTAGGTGAAGTGGCTCTCTGTGATGTCATTCAATTGGCTGTTGCTAGGTGAAGTGACTCTCTATGATAGCACTGGATTGGCTGTTGCTAGGTGAAGTGACGCTCTGTGATGTCATTCAATTGGCTGTTGCTAGGTGAAGTGACGCTCTGTGATGTCATTCAATTGGCTGTTGCTAGGTGAAGTGGCTCTCTGTGATGTCATTCGATTGGCTGTTGCTAGGTGAAGTGACTCTCTATGATGGCACTGGATTGGCTGTTGCTAGGTGAAGTGACACTCTGTGATGTCATTCAATTGGCTGTTGCTAGGTGAAGTGGCTCTCTGTGATGTCATTCGATTGGCTGTTGCTAGGTGAAGTGACTCTCTATGATAGCACTGGATTGGCTGTTGCTAGGTGAAGTGACTCTCTGTGATGTCATTCGATTGGCTGTTGCTAGGTGAAGTGACTCTCTGTGATGTCATTCTATTGGCTGTTGCTAGGTGAAGTGGCTCTCTATGATAGCACTGGATTGGCTGTTGCTAGGTGAAGTGACTCTCTGTGATGTCATTCGATTGGCTGTTGCTAGGTGAAGTGACTCTCTGTGATGTCATTCTATTGGCTGTTGCTAGGTGAAGTGGCTCTCTGTGATGTCATTCGATTGGCTGTTGCTAGGTGAAGTGACTCTCTATGATATCACTGGATTGGCTATTGCTAGGTGAAGTGACTCTCTGTGATGTCATTCGATTGGCTGTTGCTAGGTGAAGTGACTCTCTATGATATCACTGGATTGGCTGTTGCCAGGTGAAGTGACTCTCTGTGATGTCATTCGATTGGCTGTTGCTAGGTGAAGTGACTATGATGCCACTGGATTTGGCTGCTGCTAGGTGAAGTGGCTCTATGTGAGGTCACTGTGAAATAAAGGTGACATGTATGAATGGAAGGGAGCAAGGAGGGAAAGGAAATGAGAAAGAAGGAAGGAGAAAGAGGGGAAGGAAGCAAAAGAAAGATGAAAAGTTATGAGGGAAGGGAAAAGAGGAAAGAAAGAGAAAAAGAAGGGAAAGAAAGGAAATCAAGGAAGGAAGGAAGTGAAGGAAGAAGATAAAGAGGAAAGAAAAATGAAAAGAGGAAAAATCATGAGGGAAGGAAAGGGAGGAAAGGAAGGAAGAGAAAGAAAGTGAAGAAAGAAGGAGCAAAGGGAGGGAGAAACAAGTGAGCAAGGAAGGGAGTAAGCAAAGAAAGATAAAGGAGAGAAGTGAAAAAAAGAAAGGAAGGAGGGAAAATTATGAGGGAAGAGAAGGAAAGGGAGGAATGAAAAGATGGAAGAGAAAGAAAAGGAAGGAAGAAGGGAAAAGGAAAGAAAGGAAAGAAGAGAGGGAGAAGCAAGGAAGAAGAAAGATAAAGGAGGGAAAGAAAAAGAAAGGAAAGGTTATGATGGAAGAAAGGAAGAGAAAGAAAGGGAAGAAAGAATGACAAAGGGAAAGAAGAAAGGAAGGAAGGAAGACAGGAAAGAACTGCAAGGAAAGAAGGAAGGAAGGGAATGAAGAAGAAAGTTAAAGGAGGGAAGGAAAAGAAGGGGAGGAAAAGTTATGAGGAAAGGGAAGGGAGGAAATAAGGTAATGAAGAGAAAGAAAGGGAAGAAAGAAGGGGCCAAGGAGAGAGAAAAGAGGAGGGGAAAGAAAGGGAAGAGAATGAGGTAAACAGAAGAAAGAAAGAATGAAAGAGCCACAAACAAAATGCAAACCTGGGTGATGCCAGTTAAATGGACACACACAACCTTCTCAGTGGTGGCCCCCTGGCTATGGAACTCCCTCCCCAGGGATATTAGATCGGCCCCCTCCCTCCTGACTTTCCGGAAAAAAGTAAAGCCCTGGCTCTTTGAGCAAGCTTTTGAGAATGCAGCGGAATAGATAACACGGAACTATGAATGATGAACATGGAATGGCCAAACTATGTTACTGGATAACGTTTTTAACAGGATGATTATATGTTTTAACAGTTTTTATATATGCTTTATATTCTAATGTTGATTGTTTTAATTGCACTTTTATGAATGCCTGGCATTGAATTGTGCCAATTTGTGACCCACCTTGAGCTGAGAAAGGTGGGCTATAAATATCGTAAATAAATAAATTCTTAAATTGTACAGCGTTAGTTAGCACAAGTGCATTCTTGTTATGTTAAGGAACAACTGCAGAAATGAAACAGATTGCAGAGATGCTCCATCACTGTCTTCCTTGGCTTGCATATTTTCCCTTAAAACCAACAACAACAGTATTTTAAAATCTGATGCAGGATATTGACATTGTTGGCACAGAGTTGCTGTGAGTTTTCTGGGCCATGTTCCAGAAGCATTCTCTCCTGATGCTTCAGCCACATCTATGGAAGGCATCCTCAAAGGTTGTGAGGTCTCATATATTGTTGCAGGCAGAAGAAAGGGGTCTGTGACGAAGGCACATGTGTGTAGGGTTAGAAAACATGGGTTGCTTACCTGTAACCATGGTTCCTTGAGTGGTCACCTGTGAATTCGTACATCAGATATGTTGTGCTTGCGCAATAGATTTCGGAATCTTCTAGACACATTTCAAACTCAGCTGAAGCCCCGCCCATCCCTCCCGGTATATATAGCCAGTGGGAGGAGCTTCAGCCTCCAGTTCTCTCTTCCAACGCGCAAGGCATTTAGAGAAAACCAGAGGCATGACGAAAGGGGAGGGCGGGCGGGGATGTACAAATTTACAGGTGACCACTCAAGGAACCATGGTTACAGGTAAGCAACCCATGTTTGCCTTTTCGTGGTCACTGTGAATACGTACATGTGATAGATTAGCGAGCTACTGACCTTGGTAGGTGGGCGTCATGCCACCGCAGAGAAGAGGACTGCCCTTCCAAAAGCCGTGTGTCTCCTGGAGGTCACGTCCAGTTTATAGTGGGAGACAAAGGTGACCAAGTGGCCGCATGGCACACCGCATCCAGCGAAACGCCCCTCATGAAGGCCACTGATGTTGACATAGACCTTGTGGAGTGGCCCTTCAATTGCTTGAGAGGATCCTTCCCAGCCATCTAGTATGCCAAACGAATCGTCTGGACAATCCAGGACGAAAGACGCTGAGAAGACACAGGAAGGCCACTGGCATCCTTCCTGTATTTTACAGTCTCGGGGACTTCCTAATAGGAGCAGTCCTATTGACATAAAAGGCCAAAGCCCTACGCACCTCAAAGAGGTGCAAATACTTCTCTAATGATGTATCTGGGTTCTGAAAGAACGCTGGTAACATTAACTTCTGTGAGGTATGGAATCGGGATACAACCTTAGGAAGAAAGGCAATGTCAATATGTAGAATCACCTTGTCTTTGTGAAAGTTTAAATATGGGGCATCCAACCTCAGGGTGCATAGTTCACTAGCGCACCTGGCTGAGGTAATGGCCACCAAGAACGCTGTCTTCCATGACAGATAAGACAAATCCACCATGCTGAGTGGCTCGAACGGAGGCCTAGTCAATGCGGAAAGTACTAGGTCCAAGCTCCAGTTAGGAGTAACTGAGGCCACAGATGGTTTAACATTCAACAAACCCTTAAGGAAAAGTTTTACCATCGGGTCCACAAAGCAGGAAGGAAGGCCAGCCTTCCTCTGAAACCAAGACAAAGCCGCAAGATAACACTTGAGGGAGGATTGGGAAAGACCCACTTCAGATAAAGAGACCAAAAAGTCTAAAACGAGAGGGGTAGAGGCCTGCAAGGGATCAACACCCTTTGAAGAGGCAAAATCTGTAAAGCGGGACCACTTGTAGAGGTCCGACCTCTTGGTAGAAGTCTTGTGTCTCAATAATTGCTAAAACGGGGGCAGAAAGGGAAGAGAAGGGGGTCACTCTGGTTGGACCCTCCAGGCGGTCAACTTCAACCTGTGTCAGTAAGGAATAATCAGTCCAAAAGTACCAAAGGTATCAAAGAGCAAAGGTTCTCACTAGTGCACTGAAGCGCAGAAAGAGAGAAGCCCCTCCCACTGGCCATATATACTGGGAGGGATGGGCGGGGCTTCAGCTGAGCTTGAAATGTGTCTAGAAGGTTCCGAAATCTATTGCGCAAGCGCAACATATCTCATGCACGTATTCACAGTGACCATGAAAAGGCAACATGTGGTTTCTAAGCATGAATGGCCCAGATACTTTTTGGAAAAAAAATTCTACAACTTGGGACTGCAACTGCTGGTTCAGATGCAGGAATGTACTCGGAAGGCCTGGGTTTGTGGAAGGATCCCAAATGTTTGCTCCTCTCTGAGATCCGGGGCAGCTTTGGAATAATAAGAATTTGTATCCCAAGATGCAAAGAGGTTGATTTGGCAAGCCTTTGGTCCAAACCGAGTCCATCCATTTCCTGCCCTCTCACTTCTCAACAAGGTAATCAGATCAGTTCCCCTGTTAATCCTATTTAATCAAATTAAACAGAAACCTGTTAATCGCATCTGATCTGTGCACCAATAAATAGTGAGCCATATAGCGCTGGGCAGCTGGGAATTAACCAGCCTGTTCTATTCTGCATCCAGGCTGATGGCAAAAATCACTGCTTCTCCACTGATTCAATTTTAAAAATGTCTACTTTCACAACTTTCAGAGTCAAATCCTATTGAATAAATTAGAATGTGGTTAAATTACATTCCTCTCACAATGGGGATCCCCAAAGCAAACTGTCCATCGAACCCAATTAGCATGAATTCATATCCTACTCCCAAACAGCTCCAAGCGTAAAGAGGTTCTTCCTAATGTTTAGATGGAATCTCTTTTCCTGCCATTTGAATCCATTGCTATGTCCTAGTCTCTGGAGCAGCAACATGCCTGCTCCTTCTTCAATGGGACAACCTTTCAAATATTTCTCAATGGTTCTCATTCGTCTCTTCTCCAGGCGAAACAGGCCCAGCTCCCGAAGTTGCTACATTTTGGTCACCCTTCTATGGAAATGTTGTAGCTCAGCCATGGGTTAGGCCAACATAAGGGCATTACAATAGTCAAGTCTTGGGGTTACTATGGCATGAATCACTGTGGCCGGGTCATCCCTGGACAGGTAGGGCACCAGCTGCCTAGCCTGTTGAAGATGGAAAAAGGCAGACTTACTGACGGAGGAGACCTGGGCCTCCATTATGACACCAAGGCTTTTGACGGTGATAGCTGGAGAGAGAGGTTCACCGTCTATGGTGGGACAACCTAACCTCATCTAATCCAGGACGACCCAGCCACAAGATCTCCGTCTTTGCTGGATTCACCCTCAGTCTACTGGAACGCAGCCAACCGGTTACAGCATCAAGGCAAAATTATCAGGAACCAAATCCGGTCGGCCGTCCATCCGTAGAAGAAGCTGGGTGTCATCCGCATACTGATAACATTCCAGCCAATAACTCCGAACTAGGTGAGTGAGTGGTCGCATATAGATATTAAATAACAGTGGAGATAGAATGCCCCCCTGAGGAACTCCACACATAAGTGGTGATTTTTCAGAGGACATCCCGTTCCATTCCACTCGTTGCCAGTGGTTCCGGAGGAAGGAGTCCACCCAATTAAGGGCAGACCCTTGGACCCCCGAGGCGGCGAGGCGGTGGGTCAAAAGATCGTAATTAACCATGTCAAAGGCAACTGTAACCATGTCAAAGGCGCTCGGATCCATCATTCGGTAATCAGCTATTTGAGCGGAGTAAAAATGTAATTCCCCTTTGTTTGCTAGCCAGTGTAACTGTAGGTTGGTTGTGCATCCAATGTAGTTATATAGAATCTGTATATCTGTGTCTCTAATGTCGTTCTTTGTGAAAGTATAAAAGTTCTGATACTTTTTCTCATACTGGAAAATAGAGAAAGAGGTCACCGGACCTCATACTCACTTACGAGAAACTGGGTCCCTGTCCACTCGGTCCATTCCCTGACCTTGATTTAATCCCGTAATGCCCGAAGTCCGAACCTCAGTCAGAGTTCACCGCTGCTGCCTACCTTTCCTGATTAAAAGGAGAATGCAAACAAGACCGATTAAAAGATAATCCAGCATGAAGGAAATGTTTGTTTGGGCAACACAAAGTAATGTGGTGGTGAGAAAGGTGCTTTTGTGTCCTCAAAGAGAAATCCGCTTTGTTCTGGGTTGTCTTTTCATTTGAGGTTTAATAATCTCTCCCTTCATTGCATCTCTTTCAATTGAGGTTTCTAAGCAGTGCCTGGATGGTTATCTGTCAGGAGGGCTTTGATGGGGTCTTCCTGCCTGGCAGAAAGGGGGTTGCCAAACACCCCCCCCCCCAACATCGGATAAGTAACAGGATCACAGATCTACAGGCACATCTCTAAGTCTCTCTTTATTATCGAAACCCGTTAGGTACAACGACCAAAATAAAATGAAATCAATTTCTTAAAAAAAGAGAGAGAGCAGCTTTAAAACGTTCTTGTGATATGAAATCTACAAGCTCCGTACACTGAGCAACGCTGAGTGCAAAGGTGATGAATCATGGTCTTTGGTGACTAGATTGCACACTCACAAGCACACACACTTGCACACACACTTGTGCCCACCTCTCGCACAACAGAGACACGCAAACGCACACGTACAAATCCTACTCACAGAGGCCACCACCCTTGCTGCAGCAGACGCTTGAGGTTTCGCCCGCAGAGGCTAAATTGCAAATAGAGCAATCCTCTCTTGATATACTGTATGTGAGTGTGGGTCCCTTATATACCAGCACAGATTGGGGAGGGGGAGAGGGAGGATAGACTCCACTTTAGTTGCCATATGGAATGGGAGACGTGCGAGTATTCTTCGGACAAGATTGGATGCCACCGCTGCCTCTCTAGTGACCAGGAAACATTGCTTTTGGCAGTGAGGTTGGCAACTGTAGGAGGAATGGCTATAGCTATCCAAACAGGACCCGCTAAATATTTGGAGACATTACTTTTGGAGGCACCAACTCCTATATCCCCCCGACCCAACCTGACTGTGGGTTCTGAGGCTGGATCTACACTGCTATATAATGCAGTTCGAAACAGCATTATATGGTGTAGACCAGAGCTTTCCAAACTGTGTCAAAACACATTCCTGCATCAGTGTGTTGCACGAACACAAGGAGAAACTTCTGCATCTATTTATTTATTTATTTACAGTATTTTTATTCAGCCGTTCTCACCCCGAAGGGGACTCAGGGCGGATCACAATGTACACATACACGGCAAACATTCAATGTCATTTTAGACATACAGATAGAGCTAATTCAACAGTTTTTCCAACTTTGGCCCCTGGAGATTGCTTGATTTGTCATAGGGGGAGCTGTCACTTCATCCACTATGACATTGAGCAAAGGCAAATGGTAGTATTTCCTCCTTGCTCTTTGATCTCCGGCATTTTTTATGGTGTCATAAATTAACCTCCCCGCTTTAAGCGGTCCCTAATTTCTCTACTCACA
Source organism: Anolis apletophallus (assembly GCA_030556195.1). Classification (NCBI taxonomy): domain Eukaryota; kingdom Metazoa; phylum Chordata; class Lepidosauria; order Squamata; family Anolidae; genus Anolis; species Anolis apletophallus. Next base: position 7,377,822 of record JARBWK010000019.1, on the reverse strand, counting down.
GCTCAGGTGTTTTCGAACTGCTTAGGTGAACAGTAAGCTAGGCTATTAACAGTCAGGAGCTCAAACCTGACTCAGGCTTTGAACTCACCACCTTCCGGTCAGCAGTGCTGCTAGTGATTAAGCAGCTGTGTTACAGCCCGGCCTGTGAAATAAGCAATAAATCATTTTTTTAAATGTAAGGATTTCATGAGATATGTTGTGGCATCTTACATTATAATTTATGTATGGGCTGGGCTTTAGCACAGCTGGTTAATCACCAACAGCAATACATCATACCAATCAAAATGTTGGCAGTTCGAAGCCCAGGGCATCCGATCTTCAGCCCTGCTCACTGTCCACCTAAGCAATTCGAAAACTGCTATGCTGTGAGTAGAGAAATTAGGCACCGCTTAAGCAGGGAGGTATTTTACATCACCATAAAAAAGTACCAGAAAATGCCGGCGATCAAAGAAAGGAGGAAAGTCTGTGATCAAGGGCTCAAAGTCATTGAGGGTAGAGTGACAGCATCACCATGTCCACAACCTCCAAATTGGGAAAAATGCCAAGACATGCCTCTTTCTGTTGTCTGTCCTGTCTGTTTAACAGCATTGAATGTTTGCCACGTATATGTTCTGTGATCCGCCCTAAGTCCCCTTTGGGGTGTGAAGGGCGCAATTTAAATGCTGTAAATCAATAAATGTATGTATCTGTGTCTTTCATAATAGGTTGGTTTAATGCCTGGTTTGCTAGTAAAACTGAATGTGTTGCGAAATGACATGTGTCTAAAAAGCATGTCCCTGACACAACAAGTTTGAAAAACTCTGATGTAGACCCGTAGAATGCGGTTATATGGCCAATGTAGAACCAGCCTAAGGCTGTGAGGGGGCACGTAGTTTTTGTAAAGCAACCTTTGTATTGAAGAGAAATCTAACACAACTAAACGAACCACAAGCGCAACTCTGCCACCAAGGCTTTGAACTGAGGATGGGCCTTCCGCACCAGGCAAAAAAAGTCCCAGCTTCTACACAAAGATGCCAGTCTAGGAGTCCCCCAAGGCTGTGTTCCCAAATATCTTCCAACTGCATGTCTATATGGGAGTGACAGCTATGGATGTCTCTACCTGGTTGAAGTTTTGGAATGTTTTTGAACCTATGTGCACAACTGAATGAGGCGCTCCTGCTGGAGGAGCTTCAAATGTCCAGGGAAGAGGGGAAAGCATCAAGGCAGGGGCAAGAAGGCAGTGCTGGCTCATAGGGATGCCTTGATAGGTCATCTGAGCTCCCAGAGGCTCGTTTGACCTTAAAGATATCCCAAAGCTAGCAAACAAAACAATGTGACACATAGATTGCCTATCTCTATGTCAGGGAGTCTAGTTTAGCAGCAACTTGAGAGGAAGGGGAGGTTGGTCTTATCGCTGTGGCAGGAATCAACCTCCATTTCCTTTCTGGACCAGACACATAGCTTCCCTCTCCCCAAAAAGGCTCTAGAAGTGGGGAGAAAAGCATTTTACAGTGCAGTGGCAGAGCCGTTGGAAGGGAAAGAGTTCGGGAAGGGAGAAGGCCCCAGGCAGCCCTAAATTGGTAACATGGCTAAAACAGAAAGCGACACCTTTTTCACATGAAATTTGGCCACACCGAATGCACGTCGCAAACTACTGGTTCCTGGAGAAGATGAGCAGGATGCTAGGTCTCCCATAGAGGGGAAAGGGTGCTGGCTTTTCCTGGATAGAGGGCTGACCTAGACTCCAAAAGAGACGCCCTTTACCAACATGGCAGTGTTTAGGCACAAGTAGGGGAGTGGACGGAGGGAATTTGGCTACCCTGTTATGAGCAGGGTCAAGCCAGCCTTGTGCTAGCTATGTCACCACTGGCTTGGCATTGCCATCCTCAAGCCTGGAGAAGTTGCTGGGAGCTCCAAAGCCAGAGGGGAGGGGGCAGGGCGTGGTGCGGCCTGGCTCTGCCCCCCTCTGGCGAAGCCCCTGCCCCCTCCCCTCTCCAGCCTTGAGGAGGTAGGTAGGTAGATCTTTCTGACTTGGTTTTAATATAAGTAGCTCGCATGCTGAAAAAGTGTGGGCACCCCTGGTCTAGACTCAATTCCCCCCTTTACCCATTCAGAAAGACTTCCTCTGGAAAAGGGACCTTTATCAGATACAAAAGGAATCGGGGGACATATCCAAGGATATAGCATTTTCGTACTGCTTGGCTTCATCAATCCAAGGGCAATCATCGCCCTTTGGCTAAGGATCCTTTATAATTGCACAACACCCATAAACACATAATTTTGATCGAGAACATCTGGTCCACCTTGGGGAGTCTGCAGACCAGCCTTTACTGAGCCAGTGTCGGGGAGAAGGAGGAATATTCCCTATGTCCCAAACCTAGCAGAGAAGCTGAATATATGGCAGTAGTAGCAAAATCAAGTTTGTCTCTTTGAACCAACTTCTCTGGGCATAAGAGACCTAATATAAATATATACACGAGAGTTATCTGGAAAGTAAGGTTACAAGGCGAGGAATTTTCTCAGGGAAGGTTGGTAGTAGCGGCAAAGCCAGCGGAAGCGAACGAGCAGTGCCAGTCGCTCATTGACGGGCGTTGCGGTGAAGGTTAGAGATGAGCATCCTCATTCTGTTTCCCTCCAAGTGTAACGTTCGCACTATAATATGCTACCTAAATGCTAAGGGCAGTTTGTCGCGAAATCGTTTGATGGAGAGGACGTAATGTCAAGACAGCATGTGGCAAAATGGGTACGGAATATATTGTGAGACCATGAAGAAACTTTGCAGAGCCATCCAAAACAAACTTCGTGGGATGCTGACGGTGGGAGTCTGTCTCCTTGACAATGCGCGTCCACACACTGCTACTGACTTCATTTGCTTGGGATGTTTTAAGCCACCCGTCTCACAGCCCCGATCTTGCACCCAGTGACTATCATCTGTTCGCTAGACTGAAGGGAGACCTGGGGGGGAAACACTTTCCCAACAACGAGAAGGTGAAAATCCAAGTGACGAACTGGCTGAAAAAGGCTTAAGGAAACTTCTGACACAGGCATCAAAAACTCATCCCATAGATGACAAAATGTGTTGAACTGAATGGTGATTATGTGGAAAAATAATGTAATACCTATGTTACAATCCATGTAAGTTTTATTAAAAATATATTAATTCTTTGTATTTAAAAATAATCTTGTAACCTTACTCTCTGGATAACCCTCGCATATATATCTTTGGGGGATGAACAGGTGCTCTCTTCTTTCTCCCACTGAACCAGGGTTTCTACTGTTACACACATTCACACAAGACATCTGGAGATGCATATTGCACAAATTCCGGGTCAGAGAGGAAGAGAAACATCTCTAAACAATATTTCTCATTCAAAATATTCCTAAAGGGGAAAGGGGAGATAGTGGGAGCACTTGTCCATGAGTGTCCTCAAAGTTATTTGCCGGAGATCATGGCGCACTGTTTTGTCGTTGAACCATGGGCTCCTCTGTTCACATCTGTTGATGGCAGCTTCTGGGTTGGTTTTTCAACAAAGGCTGTTCCGAAGGAGAGAGGTTTGAGAACAGCTTGATTTTCTGCCTTCCCTTTGGGAAACCTATCCCTTTGCCATTCCCTTCTTGTTGCCCTTTCACAAAAAGCAGGATGCCCAGGGGGAACTCAGACGCATTCTTCGGAAGCAGAGGTTGCTACCACACAAGGGCAGATTCCTCCCATCAGGATGATACACGGAATGGTATCCTGGCTCTCCTCCAGCCTTTGGAGGATGCCTTAATGCAGTGGGGTGACTGGAAAGGAAGGGACATTCAGCACTTTCTGTAGGGAAATGGCTTTTGCCCCTTTTCCACTGGAGCCCTGTTCCTCTCCCTTCTGGGTCAGCGCTGCTCCATGTCTCAGTCCTCACCACCCCACACATTTCTGGTTCAGCCCCCAAGGCCTATTTCTCGGACTGGTTGGCGTTTCTCCCTCCTACATGAGGAGCTGCAGGCCTGCCTGGCAGTGGCCTCACATGTTGGATGGGAGCTTAGGCTTCCCAATGTCTACATCAGGGCTGAATACCACAGAGCCCTTGCGGGATGGGGCAGTGGGATGTCGAGGAGTGGAGGCCGGGGATTGCGGGGTGCTGGCTCCACTCATGGAGCGGCTAGAACCCGAGGGTGCGGACTGTGGTGGAGCAGGAGTGCCAGAGGGAGGCCTGGCCAAGAGCCCTGGGACTGAAGGGGAGGAGCGGTGCGTCAGGTTCCCAGCAGACTTCCTGGCTGGCTGCGGGCAGCCCATGTCCATCTGCTGCATGAGCCGGTTCGGCAAAGAGGGCTGGGAGGCCGAAAGCACCCGCACATCTTGGGTGAGGCAGCCTACCGGAAGGCCTTGTATGCTCCGGTGCCTCACCAGCTGCTGGGGCTGCAAAAATAAGGAGATGTGAGATCCAGTGGCCCTAGAGAGGCTGTAATGGAGAGTCCGCCCAGGCGGGACTGAGGAGGCGCCAGTGGCCGTCTGCTGCAGCAGCGAAGTGGAGACTGAAGTGCCGCGGGACTTGGAGAGCTGAGGTTGACTGGCCCCTGGGACCGGGGGATCTCCCTTCTGGACAGGCCGAGGGATAGCCGCTCCCAAAGGGCCTCCCCTAGGCCCGGTGCTTTCAAAGGGTGACCCAGACTGGACCATAGGAGAGGACGGGGACCCAGCAGCTGGCGTCTGTAAATGAGACGGGGCCCCCGAGAGAGGAGAGCTGACAGAGGAAGGCCGGGAGCTGCCTAGACTGGGCTGGGAGCGCCGGGGGTGGCGAGGGATGAGGACGGCGTCCGGTGAGAGAGGGCTGGAGACGGAGGAAGGGGGCAGGAAGATGTGAGCCGCGAGGCTCTGCTGGTGCGTCAAGGCAATGGCCACATTGGTGGTGGCAGCGGCTGTCTGGAGCGGGGCATGGACCAGGGGCTCCCAGATCACGGGCTTCCCGCTGAGCTCTCGCCCTGTCATCACCGGTGGGAGGTCCTGGATGTTGTGGGCTGTATCCTGGTCATGCTTAACAATCTGCTGGATGATCTCATTGTTGATGGTGCTGGAGCTGTGCTCAGCACGCTTGCGCAGTAGGATCGAGTTCTTCTTACCTGTGGGAAGGGGGAAAGAGAATTAATAAGGAGACATCCGCACGGAAAATCAGAAGGGTCTGTGGGATTTTAAGGAAACACAGAACTGGTAACTAGTTCCCAATAGGTAGTAACTGTTGAACGAGTGGCCTTATTAATAAAGACCCTCTCCATAAATGCATAGCAGAGTAACTTATCAGCAGCAGCGTGACCCAGCACCAGTATCCCAAAGAACAAAAAGAACAAAAACACACAGACCAATGTTATCAACTTCCATTGGAGGCTTTTCATTATAGCAAAATAATGGTTGCACTATTTGGTTTCACTATTTACAAGAACAAGGTTTCCATAACACAAATCAAGTTCTTTACACGTCCTTCTTTGCTTCCATGCTGGGCTTCTTTCTCATGCAGATAAACAGCTTTGCTCTCACAGAGGCTCCTCTCACACCAAAGTTATACAAGAGCTTCACAAAGTAGCTTTACATACAGCAACTTTACACACAGCAGCCTTCACACTGAAGCTTCCTCTCACATAAGCTTCTCACACCGGTACCTACTAATACTGAGGCCTACCTCACACAGTGAGGGTTCTCTCTCAGATGGAGAAATATGGACCTCAGATTGTCCAGTGGTGTTAACTCAGCTCTTCCTACTGGGAGGAATTTTCCACTTCGTATGTTCTTCTGTGACCCTATTCTCTTCAATTATGCATCTAATTACTTGCTAGTTATCACTATTTTCATCCATGCAACCCATACTATCTTCAGCCCTGCTCCAGTGGGTGAATTTGTGTGGCACCTGATATCGCACCCTTTCGATGCCACATTTCCCTCTTGTTCTCACCCCACTCCTCACCTATGCGGTCAAGTCGGTCCATGGCTACAGTTTCAAAAGCCCGGCGCATCATGGGGTACTCCTCCAAGACTTCATTGAAGTTGTCCACTGAAAGCGAATAGAGGCGGCAGTAGGTGTCGGCACGCACACTGGCTGTGCGCCGGCCGCGGGTCAAGAGGCAGATCTCTGCAGGAGCAAATGGGAAGAAGAGTATCAGGGTTGCTCTTTTGGGAAGACTCTGGAAGTCTGCTCTAGACACCACAAATCACCCAAAAGCTATTTCTTGTTGTTTTTGTGTACCCTTGAATCATTTCCAATTTATGACAATACCAATTAGGGCAAGATTTGTTCAGAAAGGGTTTGCCCTTGCCTTCCTCAAAGACATTTAATTGGCTGAAATTCTTTCTGTAACTCAGCTAAGGACTTTGATAGTTAATCAGGACTAATTCAACTGGATTATGGCCTGAAATTGTGGAGGATAATGTTGAAATGTCGACCATGAAAATGAACAAAATCTGGTTATTAAAAACACCAGAATCAAGACAGTAAATAAAGAACTCCTCTCAGAAACTCAGACACTGGAGAACTCCAGACTACAAACAATCAAGTGCCAATTAACACCTCCCAAACAGAGGATGCCTGCAGGCAACAAAGCCCAGGCTACCTTTATGCAGATACCCTCACTGATTGACTTTGCAGCTTCATGGCTACTCAATGCTATTCAAGCTCACGAATTTATTTATTATTTTATTTATTTACAGCATTTTTATCTAGCTCTTTTCAGCCCGAAGGCGACTCAGGGCGGTGTACAGATTGGCAACAGTTAGATGCCACAACATACATACATACATATCAATTTAAAACATTTAATATCACATAATAAAAATCCATATAAATCAATTTAAAACTATATAATCAATTTCTTCCTGTTCAACTCTTTATCCACTTACATTGTCTAAGCCATTCCGTGTTCGTTATTTCATCATACTGTGCTCATCTAATTACACTGTGTTTCCAAAAGCCTGGTAAAAGAGCCAGGTTTTTACTCCTTTCTGAAAGGTCAGGAGGGAGGGGGCTGATCTAATATCCCTGGGAAGGGAGTTCCACAGCTGAAGGGCCACCACTGAGAAGACCCTGTCCAGGACCTCCCCAGACAATCTTAAATTCCTGGATGGTTCATAAGGAGAGATATGTTTAGACAGGCAAGTTGGGTCAAAACCATTTAGGGCTTTATAGGCCAAAGCCAGTACGTTGAATTGTGCTCAATAGTAAACTGGGAGCTAGCGGAGCTGGCGCAACAGTGGAATTGTATGCTCCCTAAGTGCTGCTCCTGCTAGTAACCTGGCTGCCAGCCACTGGACCATTTGAAGCTTCCGAACAGTCTTCAAAGGCAACACCATGTAGAGCGCATTACAGTAGTCTATATGGGATGTTACCAGAGCATGGACTACCATGGTCAAGTCAGACTTCCAACTGTACATTGGCCTGCCCTTGTCGACGATCCGGAAACTCAAGCTAGTGCAGAATGCAGCAGCACGCCTGCACTCAGGAGCTGTAAGATCTGCTCACGCAACCCCATTGCTGCGCGAACTGCACTGGCTCCCAATTGAATTCCGGGTCTTCTTCAAGGTGTTAGTTCTAACTTTCAAGGCCTTATAGGGTTTGGGGCCAGTGTACCTGAGGGAGCGGCTTACCCCATACGTGCCCAGAAGATCACTGCGCTCAGGGGGGCTCAACATGTTGGAAGTGCCTGGCATAAAGACCTACAGGCTAGCCAGCACGCGGCAGAGGGCATTCGCAGTGGTCGCGCCAACGCTATGGAACTCATTGCCTGGAGAGACGCGCGCCCTGCGGGACTTGATGACATTTCGTAAGGCTGTTAAGACCTGGCTGATTAGATAGGCATTCGGCTCTGGTCGGTGCCCGCCATAACCTGCCACCCGCCGCGTCACTGCCGCTACATCACTACTGTCCTGTTACAGTTTTACTGGGGGGTGGGGTGGAATTGGTTTTAACGCTGTTTTAATGTTATGTGTTTTATTGGTATTTTATTGTTGTAAACCGCTCTGAGCTTCGGAGTGAGCGGTCTACCAAGCTGAAATAAATAAATAAATAAATTAATAATAATAATAACAACTGTGCAAATGCTCCCCAGGTCACTGCCGAGACCTGGGGTTCCAGGCTCAGCAATGGGCCTGGAACTCCAGGTCTCGCTTGCTTCAACAGACAAGGGTTCTTTCTCCCACTCTGGACATTCCACAGATATATACACCCCACTTGCTTCACTGCCAAAAGAACCTCAGAAGATGCCAACCACAGATGCAGGCAAAACATCAGGAGAGAATGCTACTGGACCATGGCCATACAGCCCGAAAAACTCAAGCAACTCAATGTTGACATACTTTTAATGTTATGACTTACAGATTTAGATATTGGAACCATATAAATCCTAGAAAGTTAATTATGTCTTGATGAGAAAAGGGAATATTCTTTTGCTCAGCCATATTTATATTTCCAGGCATCATGGAGTGTAAGATTGCCCGTTAGTTTAAAAAGGGATTTAGGAAATTACCTTGGGTCTCTTTTGTTTTTCTCAGAAAGTCTCTGCAATTGTGGTGATATCACTTCATTCTAATCTCCCAGCAATATCGTGTTTGAATATGTATATAAGAAAATTCATTGATTTGTGTGGGTAAATTCTGAATTTTTTTTGATACAGCTACTGTAGGGCCGTAGACACCAACTACCAGCAGAGTGGAGTAGTATCTCCACTCCTACAAATTGCCCTGCAACGTAGAACCCTACAAAGTGGTAGGGTGAATATCCTCCTCCTTTCTGAATGGGGACCATGCAGATTTCCCTCCCTCCCTTTTCTGCACAGGACTGCTGATGAAATTCATAAGGCCACACTGAAACCTTGAAATGCCACCCAAGTGTTTTCAAAACCTACCTCCAAAGTAGGAGCCGTCGGAGAGCTTCATTTCCTTGGAGCCGCGGGTGAGAATGCTGACCACGCCGTGTTGGATGAAGAACATTTTTTTGCCCACAGTTCCCTCTCGGATGATGAAGTCCCCCGGCTGGAAGACCTCAAAGCGCAGCTTGGTCAACATGGCCGTTACAAAGTTGGGGTCTGCGTTGGCGAAAAGGGGCATGTTGGCCACGAGGTTGCGGCAGTTGAAGTTGATTATCTCCTACGGGGAAGGGAACCAGAAAACTCTCAGTCAATCACTCAATATGAGCAGACAGTGTTTGTATATGTGTATTTTGTGCAAAAATTGGGCTCTTTCCCAGACTCGTACCTCTTTGAGGGGCTCACTCAACTCCCCCAGGATGTTCTCCTCATCGAACATCTTCCCTTGGTACCGGTGTTCATAATACTCATGGATCCGTTGGCGAGTGTCTCCTGGCAATTTGTGGAAGGACATGTATTGTTCCACTTGTTTGTACTAGAAAAGGGGGTAAAGAAGTAGCAATTAATGGCAAAGAATTGGCGACTCAACCGTTAATAATAATAATAATAATTTATTTGTATCCTGCCAACATCTCTTGGAGGGACTTGGGGCAACTCACAAGGACTCAAAGTGCAAACACATAAAATACAAAAAGTGGAATGACTGTAATGCAAAGCAATAACAATTAACATAAACACCATACCCCCCCCCCCCTAAAGCCTGGATGGAACTGGCTGCCATTTTAGCTCATCTGACCTACCCTCTTCCTCTGTTTCCACTCTTTCCTTCCTCCAAAATGTCCTCAGAGCTCTAAGGAGAGGTGGCCAATGATTTGCTATGGGCTTAATCTTGATTATACATTTGTAATTTGTAATTTTTACCTACATCTCCCAGACACTCTCACCCAGTCTTTCCAAGCCCATACACAATAAATAGACAACTAAGTAACCTTTCTTATATTTGTTTGCTTTTTTTAAAGGTTTTGGTTATTATAAATCACCTGTGCAGGCAGAAACATTAGAAAGCAAGACATTAAATAAATTAAATGAAGGTACGTAATACATTCCAGCCCAAGGAAATGTCCTCAAAGTGGCTCTCAACAAAGTCATTACAGCATTAATATTTTTTTTGAAACCAGGGTTAAAAACAGTCTCCACCTCCAACTATAACTCTCAGGATTCTTGATGATGATGATGATGTGTTGCCGAAGGCTTTCATGGCCAGAATCACTGGGGTGCTGTGAGTTTTCCGGGCTGTATGGCCATGTTCCAGAAGCATTTTCCTCTGACGTTTTGCCTGCATCTATGGCAGACATCCTCAAGATTGTGAGGTCTGTTGGAAACTAGGAAAGTGGGGCTTACATATCTGTGGAAAGTCCAGGGTGGGAGAAAGAACACTTGTCTGTTCGAGGCAGGTGTGAATGTTGCAATTGAACACCTTGGTTAGCACTGAACGGCCTTGCAGCTTCAAGGTCTGGCTTCTTACTGCCTGGGGGAATCCTTTGTTGGGAGGTGTTAGCTGGCCCTGGTTGTTTCTTGTCTGGAGTTCCCCTGGGTTGTTTTTTTTTTAGTATTTACTTACTGTTCTGATTTTTTTTAGAGTTTTTTAAGTTGAGTTTTTAATTTGAGAACACAGAAATGCTGGACTACTCTAACAACTATCATGTCAGACTATACAGAGAAGTCACTGAAATCCACAAGCATGTGGACAATTTCAACAGAAAAGAGGAAACCATGAACATGAACAAAATCTGGCTACCAGTAAAAAATTTTTTTTAAACCCTCTATAATCAGGACAGTAAATAAAGAGAAACACTCAGAAAGCAGAGGAATTCCAGACAGGATACAATCAGGGCAGCTAACATCTCCCAACAAAGGATTCCCTTAGGCAGGAAGCAGCCAGACCTTGAAGCTGTAAGGCTATTCAAGGCTAATCAAAGTGCAACATTCACATGTGCCTCAAACAGACAAGAGTTCTTTCTCTCACTCTGGACATTATTCTACAGATATATAAACCCCACTTGTCCTAGTTTCCAATAGACCCCTCAACCTCTGAGGATACCTGCCATAGATGCAGGCGAAACGTTAGGAGAAAATGCTTCTGGAACATGGCCATACAGCCCGGAAAACTTACAGCAACCCAATAACAATTATTATTATTATTATTATTATTATTATGAAACAACTCATGGTCTAGCATGGCAATTCTTCCATTCTTATGTGCATAAAAACTGACCACTGCTGCAGGCCTAACAAAAGCTGGACTTCCTCTGCGAAAGCACAGCTCTTAACAAGTCAGTTACTGCTCTGTGCTGAGAACCAGACAACCCCAGGGCATCCTGCTCACCTTCTCCTGGTACTGCCGCCGAGAGGAGTCCAGTGATTGGATGAGCGCCGTGGCATGGCCAATGAACATGGCGTAGCAAGTGGCACCCACAATCATGCTCAGCATGGTTAGCCAGACATCAGTCATGCCCTCCGGTGCCTGTTGGCCATATCCAATGCACAGCATGTGGCTCATGGCTTTGAACAAGGCATGCGAATATTGCTTCCCCCAAGAGTCATTCTATAGGGAAGAGAAAGAGTGGTTTCAGCTCAAAACAGTTGTGTGAACAGAATATTCATGCATTTTTCTATGTATTGTATGGTTACTGACAATGGTTGAAAATTATCCTCAGACAAGTGTTTTGGATTTCACATCTTGGAATGGATTCATGTGTATATACCCTAGCCCAAACACATTTATGTTTTATATATGCCTTATATGCAATGAAGACAATTTGATACATAATATTTATAACGATGCTTATGTACACTAACCCAGTGTTTCCCAACCTTTTTTGAGCCGCAGCACACTTTTAACATTACAAAAATCCGGGGACACACCACCAACCAAAATGACACAAAATGACAATCTAACACAGTAAAGAACAGTTGGGGGATGGTGGCCTGCTGGGAGCAGCTGCTGGAAGTGCCGAAGCTGGGGGAGGGGGAGGAGCCAGGCCATGCCCCCCCCTCCTCAGCTCTCCCACAGCTTCTCCAGCCTTGAGGGAGCAGTGTTAAGTCAGCGGTGGCAGAGCCAGCACAATGCTGGCTTGGCACTGTCCCCTCAAGGCTGGAGAAACTGTGGGAGAGCTGAAGCCGGGGGGAGGGGGCAGAGCCAGGCCGCACCATGCCCCACCCTCTCCCCCCGGCTTTAGCTCTCCCACAGCTTCTCCAGCCTTGAGGGGGCAGTGCCAAGCCAGCATTGTGCTGGCTCTGCCACCACAATGCTGGCTTGGCACTGCCCCCTCAAGGCTGGAGAAGCTGTGAGAGAGCTGAAGGGGGGGAGGGGCGAGCCAGGCCATGTCATGCCCGCCCCTTCCCCAGCTTCAGCTCCCGACAGCTTCTCCAGCCTTGAGGGGGCAGTGCGAGCGAGGGGCGGGAGTCATGGCTCCCGTCCCTGGCGCTGTTCTCCTCCATGACTCCCACCCCTTGCTTGCTGAAGCCACGCGGAGGAGCATGAGCGGTGGACGGGCTTCAGTGGGCGGGGCTCCTCCTCCATGCAGCTTCAGCGAGCGAGGGGCAGGAGTCATGGCAGATTGGAGGCTGGCTGGGGAAATGGCCGAAGAGGCAGTGCCCCGGCCCCTTCTTCTTTTTCTTTGCCACCGCCCAGCCCTTCCTCCTCCCCCCAAGCAGCAGGAGTTCGGCAGGAGGAGGGGGGAGGGAAGGGGGGCAGAGAGCTTTTCTCGCGGCACAGCAGGAAGTCCGTCATGGCACACTACTGTGCCGCGTCACAGCGGTTCGGAAACACTGCACTAACCCATCAAGAAGCAAAGGCATCACTCTCTCATCCGCACACTCACCACCATGTGATTGATGGAGACCCAGCAGTCCTCGGGGAAGTCCTGCAACATGGGCACTAAGAACTGCAAACACCCATCCCAGTGGCACAGCAGAAGCATCATCCCAATGAGGTTGAAGATTCGCACTACGGCGCTGGCCAGGTCATAAGTCATGTGGAAAATCTGGATCATTGGGGTGCAAGATGAGGCAGTTAGTGGTAGAATGGCATCTGCCCCTAAAGTATCCTACTTCTCCCCATATGGTGGTGATTGTTAAAATGGCCGTTTCTGTCACTGTTAATAGCCTTCCAAACAAACAGCCATGTCCCTTGACTGGGTTGTTCTTTGAAACCAGTATTAGGAACTAGAAAAGATAACAGCACTGGCTGTTTGCATTTACTTTGTAGTTCTTTCTTTCCAGCCTCCATTTCCTCAATAATAATAATAATAATAATAATAATAATAATAATACAACCAGCGTAGTGATCTTGTTTGCTGCGTACTTATCTTGTTGTGTTTTAAATAATAATAATAATAATAACACGAAGGAGCCTTGGTGATACAAACCAACCAACTTATATTCATACATACTTTGGCTTTTGATATATCATTCTGAACTAGCTGAAAATCTGAGTTTCAGAAACTGATTTCTGTATGTCTTCATGCCATTTCCGACCTACGGCAACCCTATCATGGGGTTGCGTGATGTGTGGTTTGAATATAACTGTATGACTGGGGTCTGGAAAAGGCCTATTAAGGCCTAGCAAGACTGAGATAGTAAAAGGTAAAGGTTTCCCCCTGACATTAAGCTCATCTCCATTTCTAAGATGAAGAGCCGGCATTGTCCGTAGACACCTCCAAAGTCATGTGGCCGGCATGACTGCATGGAGTGCCTTTACCTTCCCACAAAAGCGGGATATATCAACTCACATTTGCATGTTTTCAAATTGCTAGGTTGGGGTTAACAGTGAGAACTCACCCCGCTCCCCGGATCTGAACGGCCAACCTTTCGGTCAGCAAGTTCAGCAGCTCAGTGGTTTAACCCGCTGCCCCACCAGGGGGCCAGACTGAAGTTACCATCCTAAAATTAAAATCTGGAACAATGGCATTATGAAGGAGGTGAAGATTTAATTAACTTTGGCATGAAAAAAAGTTGATGGAGAAAATTGCTGAACTGACATAATTGAGCTGAGAACTTTTGGCGTAAACAACACATGTTTACATATTAGCGAGATTTGGGGAGATTTTAGGAATTGTAGGTACTGGGATGTATAGTTCACCTGCAATCTGAGAGCACTCAACTTCACTAATGATGGACCTGGAACTAACTTGGCACACAGAATCCCCATGACCAACAAAAGATACTGGAGGTCTTTGGAGGGATTTATAGGAGTTGTAGTTCATCTACATCCAGAGCACACTATGAACCCAAACAATGGTGGATCTAGACCAAATTTATAATGCATACCTGATATACCCAAATTTGAATATTAATGGGTTTTGAAGGGAATTGGCATGGGCATTTTGGAATTGTAGGTACTGGGATTTATAGTTCACCTCCAATCAATCAGCACTCTGAACTCCACTAAAGATGGATCGGACCAAACTTTGCACATAGAGCCCCCATGACCAGCAACAAATAGTGGATGCCTTTGAGGAAAATCCACCTTGATTTGGGGGAGTTGTAGTTTACCTACATCCAGAGAGCACTGTGAACCCAAACACCAATGGTTCTGGACCAAAGTAGGCACACACACCTGATATGTTGAAATTTGATTACTGGGTGGGTATGGGGGGAACTGACCTTCCTTTCTGGGAGTTGTAGTTCACCCAAAACTAGAGAAACTGTGACCTCCCCCGATGATGGACCTGGACCACACTTGGCACACAGAACCCCCATGACTAACTCAACCTACTGGAGGTGTTTGAAGGGACTGACTCACCATAGTGGGAGTTGTAGTTTACCCTACAGCCAGAGAGCACACTGATTCCCACCGATGATACACCTATGATGCACCAACTTGCTCAACATAAAACAGTTTAAGTACTGATGTAATTTTTCAGGGTTAACCTGGCATGATGTGAGTTGTAGTTCACCCACAACCTTATGCATTTTGTACAATTAAAAATTGACTTTTTCACATGACACAGGCAACATTGGGGACCCAAGCTAGTATCTATTATAAAACTCAGTACTGGAGTCTGTGTGTCTACTTCTTTTTCTGAAAGTACCTGACTCTCTGTCCCAATGAAAATGGATTAAAGGACATTTTAAGGTTTTATAAGTATTTATAAGTGCCATACGTCAAAAAATAACTAACATTAATTAAAATAGTTCCTTTCAAAATTGTACAGCCACTTTGAAGCTTTGGAATTACAATGGTAACTAACTGCTTTTTAAAAAGGTAACTCTTCCAAGACGGGGCTGGTGCTAGACCCACCTCTTCCCACTGATGGATATAACGGATGAGACGGGAGAGCCGGAGGAGACGTAGTAGGCTGAGGATCTTGGTGAAGCGGACGATGCGCAGGGCCCGCGCCGTCTTGTAGACATCGGAATCTACCTGGGTCTCCAGGTCTACAATGAGGAAGATGTAGTCCACAGGGATGGAGGAAACAAAGTCCACCAGGAACCAGGTCTTAAGATACTTCATCTTGATGGTGTGCGGATCCAAGATGATCTCGGTGTTGTCTTCCACCACGATGCCGGTACGGAAATTCAGGACCAGGTCGGCGAGGAAGAAGGTGTCAGAGAGAACATTAAAGACAATCCAAGGTGGGGTGTTCTCATCTTTGAAAAAGGTGATGCCGACCGGCAAGATGATCAAATTCCCCACCATCAGCAGCAACATGATCAAATCCCAGTAGAACCTGCAAAAGAAGCAAAAGAGGAATTAATCTGAAAACCGGACCCAGATTTTTTTTCTTTTTCGGGGAAACTGGCGAAAGACATCTGTTTATCACAGCATAATGCATTTCCTCAACAATGTATCTTGCATTACCATGCTTTGTTTTCTGACTGGCCACTGGAAGGTTTAATTTGCAAAGTCTGATTTCTGAGGCACATATCTCAGAAAATCCCTTTGTGGGAGGAAAAACAGAGAATACACTTTCCCTTTTGTTTTGATTTTGACACTCAGCTTCTTCCTACTTGTATTTTTTACCACTGTTCACTTCTTTGAGTCTCTTTAAGAGAAAAAAGCAATATAATAATTATAGTAGTATAATAATAATAATACCACAGTATTTGGATTTTTTAAACTACTAAGTCTTTCCCAAGTAGGAAGAAATGTGAGATTTTGTCAACTACAGTACTTAAAAATCAACTGAAAAAAATTACCCCCATTTGCAACAGCTACATTTAGTAGGTATAATTATTCCCAGCATGGAAAGGACCACTGCATTGCCTCTAATTGCTATATAGGTATCAAATATGAAGAATTTCTTGTGGGGGAAAAGATTTTTGAAAAAGGAAAAAAGATAGGTGGCAATGTAATTCAGCAACACAAACAGAAAACGCACAGATTCAAAACCGGACTTAAGACGAGCCATTCAAAGTCTTGAACATATATGCACAGATCTGTTCATTTCAATTTCTCCCACTTTTTGTACCCCACAAAAAAAATCTCAAATTCTTTCCATCCTCACTATATGAAGAATATTGTTTTTAATTTTTAGTACATTTTGCTGAAAAGGAGAACCTAAAGTAAAAATCTGATTCATTCTTAAACATAAGAATTAACTCTTTAGTAAGGAGAATGGATGCTCCCAGAAATCACTTTATCTCCCATGGCTCAATGCTATAGAATCATGAGAGCTGTTGTTTTTCAAGGTCTTCACCTTCCCTGCCAAATCATGCTGGTGCCTCAACAAATTACAACTCCCCAGATTCCAAAGCCTGGCAATTAAAGTGGTAGCGAACTGTATTAATTGTATAATTCTACAGATCAGTGGTTCCCAACCTTTTTTGACTAGGGACAACGTTGACCAGGGACCACTCTCCAACATTAGTACCAAAAGGGTTCTGAATCTGTTTTCGTCAACTTTAGATTCGGTTTGGTTATGTGGGATGCTGTTTCAGAAAATTGCATTGGATAGACCACATCAGCTCTAGTTTCTGATACAGACCATATGCCATCCAGTAGTCGCCATCTCCTCGCCCACAGAAAACCATATTTTTCTGCACCGGGAATGTGGCGCAGCTGGCTAAGTGTCAGCTGCATAAGATCTCTCTGACCAGTAGGTCATGAGTTTGAGGCCTGCCCGGGTCGAGGTGGGTGCTCAACCTTTAAGTGTAGCCTGCTGTCGACCTTTGCAGCCCGAAAGACAGTTGCATCTGTCAAGTAGGAGATAAAGGTACCACATTAAGTGGGGAGGCAAATTTTGACTGAATTATGAGGGTATTAAAGAACTCCAGGAATGCTGAGGAATGCAGAAGGAACAACAAGGGATGCTGGGAACGTTGAGAGATGAGGAGTGTGTCAGCTCCCCCTGGTGGCCAGAGTTTGCCTCTGTTCGTCTATATGTTGTATGTGGAAAAACGGCAGAGATTGTCTGCTAAGTATGTGTACCTGTAATCCGCTCTGAGTCCCCTTTGGGGTGAGAAGAGCGGAATATAAATAAAGTAAATAAATAAATAAAATAAAATATTGAATAATCTAAAGCTGATGTGCTAATAGTAATTTTTAATGGGCAGTCAGCCTCTCCCCTCCTGACATCCCAGTTGCCTCGGAACTATAAGAGGGTTTCGCAAGACCAGTTGGAGCCCTAGGTGGCACAATGGGTTAAACCCTTGTGCCGGCAGGACTGAAAACTGACAGGTTGGAGGTTCGAATCGGGGGAGAGTGTGGATGAGCTCCTTCTGTAAGCTCTAGCTTCCCATGTGGGGACATGAGATGAGCCTCCCGCAAGAATGGTAAAACATCAAAACATCTGGGAGACGTCATTGCAGACGGCCAATTCTCTCACACCAGAAGTGACTTGCAGTTTCTCAAGACGCTCCTGACACGAAAAAAAAAGAAAAATCAAGACCAGTCACTCTAGTTGCTGCGTGGTTTTGAGGCAACGTTGTAGTAAAGGTGAGGCTGTGGACCATATTTTCATTCTTGCGGGCCACTGGTAGTCCACAGACTACAGGTTGGGAACCACTGATGTAGATGCACCCTAGGTCAGTGCTATTCAGATAAGTCATCCCTAGACTGCTGCTGGTCCTTAGAGAGTTTCTAAGAAAGTTGAAGTCAGTGGGCACAAATTTAGTGCTGATCCCTGGAGAGAGAGAAAAATCTGATAGTCCTGGATTAAAAGTACCGCTCTAGGGCACTGTCCTATTACCGTATTTCTTCAATTCTAAGATGCACTTTCTACCTCCATATAAACATCTCTAAAAATGGGGCGTGTCTTAGAATCCCGGGTGCTTTTTTATACATACAGATAGAGCTGTTAGTGGTACTGAAATCAGTGTGTTTCTAATACTCGATGGTGTCTTAGAATCAAAGAAATACAGCTATTATTGAGAAAAAAATAACAATATATTTACATTCAGGCAGCGATCTAAAGATGCAACAATTCAAAAACCAATCCAATAAAAATAAGAAGCCAGCATGACAGGGTATGATATAATAAAAGAGATGTGCAATGTAAGCAAATCCCAACCAAATAAAGCAAAAAAAAAATCCTGGAGAGTTTTGAAACTGACTGAGATCCCATTCCAGGGCTGCATAGGGTAAGAACTCATCCAGACTGGCCTGATACGTATATTATGGTTTTTAGTCCCGTAATTAGGACTTCTGCTTCCAAAGACTGTATTGATAAATCCAGGACCTTCCAGGCTTGCCCCCTCCTTTCCCAACTAGTTTTGTTCCTGTTACAGAATTATAGAATCACAGAGTTGGAAGAGAGCTCATGGGCCATCCAGTCCAACCCCTTTCTGCCATGAAGCAGGAAAATCTCATTCAAAGCACCCCCAACAGATGGCCATCCAGCCTCTGTTTAAAAGCCTCCAAAGAATGAGACTCCACTATTATTGGTACGGATTTTTTAAAAGCAAAATACTTTCTGTTTTGCCCTTTTGTTCCCTTTACTCCCCTGCTGCATGTTGTAATAATGATTTATATTCTCTCTCCTTCCGCTATTTTGGAAATTTGCTCTGTCAGGAAGGAGAGAAGTGGCAGAAAAAAGGTAAAAGGGTAAGGGATTGAGATTGTGAGAAGTTCCTTTTCAGTTTAAGATGCCAGCAGAGTCTCTTTAGTGTGGAAATATCGTGTGATATTGTTCAGTGCAACAATTAATGAGAAAAAGAAGATAACACATTTCATTTTTTTGAAAAACTGGTAAGAAGTAGTGAAAGCAACACGAAAGGTAGCTGGTTGCATATGTCCTACTTGCCAGTCTGGACGAGCCCTTCAATATCTGCATGCAGAGCAATGCATGCACACACATGCACATCCCATGCACAAAATGCAATGCAACCCATAGGCCTGGCGCAGTGGCACCCATGCGCAATTGGCACCCCATGCGCCACTCCACTTCAGGAACCTGGAGCTGAGTGCCACGCTTCCAAACATATCCATTCGCTTCCAGAGGGGGACTTACGCCTGCGTAAGATACCAACACGATCCCGGCCTTTATTTAGTCTGGAGGAAAGATGGTTAAGAGGTGCTGTGAACGCCTATTTGAGATGCCTTATACCTGTTAAAACAGTGTTTCCCAACCTTCCGAATGCCGCAATCCCTTAAAACAGTTCCTCATGTTGTGGTGACCCCCAACCATAATATTTTTTTAGTTGCTACTTCATAACTACTCATATGCTACTTTTATGAATCGTAATGTAAATCTCTGATATCTCTGATATGCAGGATGTATTTTCATTCGCTGGACCAAATTTGGCACAAATACCTGATATATCCAAATCTGAATACTGGTGGGGTTTGAGGGTGTTGATTTTGTCATTTGGTTGGGATTGCTGGGATTTATAGTTAACCTACAACCAAAGAGCATACCGAACCTCACCAATAATAGAATTGAACCAAACTTGGCACACAGAACTCCAATGAGTAACAGAAAATACTGGACGGGTTTGGTGGGCACTGACCTTGAGTTTTGGAGTTGTAGTTCACCTACATACAGAGAGCACCATGGACTCAAACAATGATGGATCTGGATCAAACTTGGCATGGATATTCAATTTCAACACTGGTGGAGATTGGGGAAAATAGACCTTGACATTTGGGAGTTGTAGTTGCTGGGATTTACAGTTCAACTACAATCAAAGAGCATTCTGAACCCCACCAACGATAGAATTGTGCCAAACTTCCCACACAGAACCCCCATGACCAACATAAAATACTGTGTTTTCTGATGGTCTTTGGTGACCCTTCTGACACCCCTCGTGACTCCCCCTGGGGTCCTGACCCTTAGGTTGAGAAACGCTGTGTTAGAATGATTTTTAAATATAGGGGATAGGATCTGGACTGAGAAATTGAAAATAATAAGGAGTTTGGAGATGGCTGGTTAGTCACTGGAAAGGTACTCAGCCTTCACTACCCCAATTCATGTTTCCTACACTATTCCCCAGCTCTCAATGCTTCAGTCAAAGCCGCTTCAAATGTTTTCCCTTTCTTAACTGTTATCTCTTTTGAGTCACAGCTATTGGGCATGATTAAAAACTAAGATAATCCAAGAAACAGGATAACCCTATCTGGTAAGGGAGGGGAGAAAACCGCTTGGCCAGTTACAAAACTGAGAGAAGGTCTGTCATTGTCACCAACATTTATCTCAAAAGAACTTTCCTTGTGAATGGCATCACAATCCATCTGCGAGTTGCTTGTTTTGTCCTGGGGTGGGTCAGAGCTCAAAGAATTAATACACAGCAAAGCTGTTTGTTTATTGACTCAAGATCATTATGCGATCAACAATGCTTAATCGTATTTTACATCTGAACCTAAAGAGAAGGTCAAAAGCCAGTGCAGCATAACATGCCATCTGTTAGGGATCAATGTACGAGTCCTGAAGGAAAAAAGAAAAGTCAGAGGCAACGCTGAGCAGTAGGAGCAAGGGATTTCAAGAGTCAGGCCAAACAGTTCCTTGTCAACACTTCCTTTGCCTTAGTCTTCTCCCGAAAGGAAAACAGTGCTGAAATTAGAGATAAATAATGAAGTAGGTGTTGTACTCCAAGGCTGGGAAACACCTCTGCACTTAACACACACACCAGTCCAAGGTAAAATAGCAAACAGTTTATTGACCAATATATAAAAAGCAATTCAGCAAAACAGTATCAAAAACCAAAGTCCAGAAATCAGAGATAATCCACAAAAAACAAGGTAAATGAGTAGCATCCAAAAACCATGGGTATATGAGCCGAATAAATCCTATACATGAAATTCAGGACAGTCCTCAACACTTGGAAGCATGAAACAGAAACAAACAGGAAAACATTAACATGGCACTAGAAAATCCCTTGACTTGATAGTTCTATCCTCAATCTCCAATGTTGCTTCCACTGACCAAAGATTCAGTTGGCCTAGCTAATATAGAGAGAAAAGTGTGCCTTTTCCCTTGGGAAACTGATACAGACTTCCTTGCTAACAAGCAACTTGACCTTGGACTTCTACGTGTGAAAGTCTATGTTGACGAAACATAAATCTTCTAATTGCTCATTAGTCTGACCACCTGGACTTTCACTATCATCCTCTTCTGTTGGAATGTGGTCTTCAGACAGAGACTGCTCATTTTCAGTCTCTAAAATCTCTAGTTACTCCTCCTGACTTTACTATAGACTTGCAGACCCAGAAGTCCCTGTGTCAACAGGCTGACTAACAGGCCCAAAACCCCCAGAAAGGTCAGGTGCAGGCACAAGCAAAGGCTGAACTACAACAGTAGGGGAAATGCAGTATACAAAAGGTAAAGAGGCAGTACAGAAATATCTGGCTATTCTAAATGAATTAAAGTCTCTAGGGCAGATATGCAAAGGTATTTAAAGAATTATATGCAAAAGTATTAAAAGAACAGGAAGATGTAATCTTCGGTGTGATACAACGCTACAGCCCAGTGAGATAGGTTTAGATGAGTGGTTCTCAACCTGTGGGATCCCCAAGTGTTTTGGCCTACAACTCCCAGAAATCCCAGTTTACCGGCTGTTAGGATTTCTGTGAGTTGAAAGCCAAAACATCTGGGGACCCACAGGTTGAGAACCACTGGTTTAGACAGAATGAAAATCATTCGGTAAGTCTGGAACCTGGATCGCCCTGCTTTAAAATTCAACTCCGAAACCGCTACTCCAAACTAGTTCTCCATATTCACCACATTGCCCTGAATGCGTCTTTTCTTCTCCAAGTTCCCCCCAAACCAAGGGATCAATGACACAATTGCCTCTGATTATCCCAGACATTTAAATGGTTTAAATTGTTTGTATGGTGCCAAGACTTTGACTCTAAGCTTCCTGCTCAATCAGATAGACAGTCATAGAATCATAGCATTGGGGGGCTTCATGAGTCACTGAGTCCGACCCCTTGCTCAATGCAGGCAATCCAGCTAAACAGTCCCAAGCCTTCAACCACCTCTCTAGGCAGAACAGCAATATGTGTACAGTTGCTCCTAATATGCTTGTAGTTCATGTACTTTTAAAAACCAAATCTGGGAACCTCTTTATAAAATTAGAAACTGTCCTGTGCAAATTGAGATCTTCACCCTCATGGAGATACAAGAAGCATATGTTGCTCAGGAAGTGAACTGCAATCAAACCCTCCAGCTATTTGAGATACAAGAGCAGCAACAAACCCACGAGAAAGTGTGCCATGTTGAATATGTCCCCAGATTTGTTATGCCAACACAAGATGGCCATTCATTCTGGTTCAAAATCTGCTGAGATTTTGTTTGAAAATTTCTCTCTTTAAAATAAAAACAACACTCACTTGGTTGCTGTGAGTTTTTTGGGCTGTATGGCCATGTTCCAGAGACATTCTCTCCTGATGTTTTGCCCACATCTGTGGCATGTCCAGGGTGAGAGAAAGAACTCTTGTCTGTTTGAGGCAGGTGTGAATGTTGCAATTGACTGCCTTTATTAGCACTGAATGGCCTTGTAACTTCAAAGCCTGGCTGCTTCCTGACTGGGGAATCCTTTGTTGGGAGGTGTTAGCTGGCCCTGATTGTTTCCTGTCTCGAATTCCCCTGTTTTCTGCAAGGCTATTCAATGCTAATCAAGGTGGCCAATTGCAACATTCACACCTGCCTTAGACAAGAGTTCTTTCTCCCATCCTGGACATTATTTCACAGATATATAATCCTCACTTGCCTAGTTTCCAACAGACCTCACAACCTCTGACGATGCCTGCCATAGATGTGGGCAAAATATCAGGAGAGAATGCATCTGGAACATGGCCAGACAGTCGGAAAACTCACAGTAACCCAGTGATTCCGGCCATGAAAACATTTGACAACACATTGATATTTCTTGAGCCAGAAAAGCAATTTTAAAATGATTTTGCCTTCTTGCATCCTTGGTTGCCACAGCCTCTTAGCCAAGTGAGCATCCCAGAACCAGAATGCATTCAAACTTTGGTCATAACAGAGCAAGTTGGAAGCTGGAAATGGGTTGTAGGGTTGTCTTACCCAGGACAAAGGCAACAACGAACACGGGGAGTGGGGGAACCTTCTATTAATTCAGTCTCCTCATTCATCTGATACAGTTCTGGTTACTGATAGCAGATTTTGAACCAGGATCTTGGGCAAAATCACCTTCTGCCTTTTGGAAGAGAGGAACCTGTGGGTCCCGAAGTGTTTTGGCCTACAACTCCCAGAAATCCCAGCCAGTTTACCAGCTGTTAGGATTTTTGGGAGCAAAAGATCTAGGGACCTACAGGCTGAGAACCACTGTCCTAAGGACTGTCCTATTCCAAGACTCTGGCGGGATGCTTCTGCTAAACACATTCCTGCTGCTGTCTTTCTCCCAACTCTATTGCTATCCTTCTTGGGCTGGGCCTCTGGACCCTTCAATGGGAGGGGGAGTCCATGGCCCGTCCTTGCAACCCTCCAATCTGACTGCTCCCTGCGCTGGGACAACCTCCAAAGCAGCAAAAGGAATAGACTGCACCGGCAGGCTTGGAAGCATAAAAATCTCACAGCAGACGGCATTCAGGACCATAGACAGCACCAGAAACCCAGAGGCCCAGCAGAGGGAGGACAGGAGTGGAGTTGAGGTGAAGGCGATGGTCGAAGCATTGTTCACCCACAAATTGAGAGAGATACCATAGAGAGATAGGTAGATATGGTGGCTTAACAGTAAGAGGGGAAAGAAGACAAGGAAATCCAAGTATAAAATCAACATAAACTCATCACCTAAAAATCACAGCCTCTCCAAGGCCCTTGAAACCTTTCAGGAGAGTAAAGGAGAAAAGTACTGCTTACCAACAGATTATAAGACATAAAGAGAGGATGATTAATAGATAGACAACAGAATGAAAGATGGTAGGTAGGTAGATAGATACTGTAGACAGGTAAACAGTATCTATCTTAAGAATAAGAGGAACTAGCTAGTTAGATAGAGCGGAATGAAGACCAGGAAATCAAAATGTAAAATCTCTTAAACCCATCACCGTAGAACACATTGCCTTTCCAGGGCCCTTTGACTTAAACATGTGAGAGGAAAAGGAAAAGATAGGTAAAGATAAATAGATAGATGATGGTAATGATAGATAAGAGAGAGAGAGATGATGATGATAGATAGATAGATAGACAGACAGATAGACAGATTGATAGATAGATGACAGGTAGGTAGCTAGGTGAAGATAAACAGCTATAAATACATAGATAGGTGATGCTGATAGCTATAGATATACGTACAGAGAGGTAATAAAGATAAATAGATATAGATATAAAAGAGTGGATAAATAGAGATATGATAATAAATATAGCTAGATAATATAGCTAGATAATAAATATAGCTAGAGCAATGATACTATAGGTAGATATATGCTGATTCCAGATAACAGATATAGAATCACAGAATCATAGAGTTGGAAGAGCCCTCGTGGGCCATGCCATCCAACCCCCTGCCAAGAAGCAGGAAAACTGCATTCAAAGCAATTTTGAATATGTATAGAGTGGGATGATAATAGTAGATACAGAGATGATAATAGATAGATATAGAGATGATAATAGATATAGATATAAAGGTGAGACAGATATACAAATAGATGACAATTGATATAGATATAGAGAGATGATAATTCGGGCTCTTAGAGAGTTATCTGCCTTCCGAAAAGCCTGCAAGACAACTCTATTTCAGCAGGCTTTCAATCTCAATGACCCAGTGTAATCTACTCCATATTTGTATGGCTGGCTATTAGTACAGTGGGGGACTGTTTTATTGTGGTTTTATTGATGTTTTATTGTGGTTTTATTATGTTTCTACTGCATATGTTCATTGTGTGAACCGCCCTGAGCCTATGGGAATGGAGCGGTATATGAAATGGAATAATAAATAAATAAAAGATAGATATGGCTATAGAGAGAGATGATAACATAGACACAGAGATAGATTAGATAGACGGCAATAGATATAAATATATATAGAGGGTGATTACAAATAGATTTAGATATGTATAGATATGACTAGGTTACTAGCAATTCAAAATTTATGATCCAGCTAAAGTTTCATCCTAAAGCATGAAGAAGGCTTTATTGATTAGCCCACTGGCCATAATATAGATATGAAAATAGATACATCTATAGAGAGTGATGATAATAGATAGATACATGGCTAGATTACAGATAGAAGGTTATAGATATAGATAGATATAGCTATAGCTAGTGATATGATAATAGATATAGATGTATGGATAGATTACAGAAAGAAGGCAATATAGATAGATATAAATAAAGGATAATAGAGAGATATAACTAGAAGGAGTGATGATATTAGATCTCGATAGATTATGGATAGAAGGCAATAGATATAGATAGATATAAAGATTAGAATAGATAGATATAGCTATAGAGATGATAACAATGTATGTTGAACAATGTATCTGACATTCCTAGGCAGCAGAGAGGAAAGGGCCTCAGGTAGTCAGTCACTGTGGCCCACAGCAATGACGAATCAGGACCAAACTTGGCACACAGAGGTCCAATGGCCCACTTTACAACCTGGTGCAGTTTAGAGCAGGATGGGCAAAAATGATGGGATTTGCAGTACCTTCACCTGATTCACTTCCCACAGAACACTGTAGCCCCTACAAACCACAGACCAGGCCTACACTTGGCACACAGAGCACTCATGACCCACTCTACATCCTGCTGCAGTTCTAAGGGGGATGGACCATAGATGATGGGACTTGCAGTACCGTCACTCACTTCCTGAAAACAAGGCACCCCTCATCCAATGACCAATAGAGACCAAACCTGACACACAGAGCCCCCATGACCCACTCTACATCCTGCTGCAGTTTGGAGGAGGGTGGACCATGGCAAGATGCCATGCCCTCCCATCGGCTGTATTGGAGGGGAGGTATCAGAAGACCCCCTTCAAGCAGAGACTATGGCCCTGTGGGTCTGGTCATGTGGAAACAACTGAGCACGTGCTTCTTCAATGCATCTTCTACAGAGATCTTAGGTCCAATCTCATTGGACCATGGCTTTTAAAGTACCCAGGGCGCAGTGAAAGATGCTATTCCACCCTGCTGCTTTCGGACTCTAGCACTGCAATGACTTACAGTGTTGCTAAGTTCTGTGCTGCTGCCCTTAATATCAGACGGGTGATGATTGACATCGTAAGGCAACAATATCCTGTCTTTTGAAATATATTTTTATACTGATTTCTAGTCTGATTTTAAATAACTTGTTTACTGGGGAGTTGTCCTTCTCCTCTTAGGGCGCTTGTGCCCGCTTTGTGCTGGTCTGTGACCGTAATAAAGTTTGATGATGAGGGTGGACCATGGATGAGGGGACTTGCAGTACCTTCAGTAATTTCATGATACCACTGCAACTCAGAGGAGGACAGACCACAGATTATGGGACTTGCAGTACCTTCAGTAATTTCATGATACCACTGCAACTCCCAATAACGATGGCTCAAGGCCAAACTTGGCAGGCAGAGCCTCCATGACCCACTCTACATCCTGGTGCTCTTTGGATGGACCATGGATGATGGGACTTG
This sequence comes from Anolis apletophallus, assembly GCA_030556195.1. Taxonomy (NCBI): domain Eukaryota; kingdom Metazoa; phylum Chordata; class Lepidosauria; order Squamata; family Anolidae; genus Anolis; species Anolis apletophallus. The sequence goes on along the minus strand of JARBWK010000019.1, from coordinate 7,351,008 downwards.
CAGTGCCCTAAGTTCTTGAGACCACTGCAAGGCACGTAAACAACGGATAAAGACCAACCTTGGCACACAATGCCTTTCTCAAGCTAGTAAATAAAATAAATTGTAAAATCATAATACAATTTGACGATTAAAAGGCTTTTCCTTAATCTCTCCGTGTTATGCAACCTTTTCGCTTATCCAACGTTCCGTCGGCTCATTTATGTTGGATAAGTGGGACTCTACTGTAGATATAGATATATAGATGATAATAGATATATGGATAGAGGTGATAATAGATATAGATAGGTTACGGCAATAGATATAGAGATTATAATAGATAGATATAGCTATAGAGATGATAACAGATATAAGGAGGCTGGCCCCCTACCTCTCCCGGAACGACCTGGCCACGGTGATCCATGCTACGGTCATCTCAAGGCTAGATTACTGTAACGCGCTCTACGTTGGCCTTCCTCTGTCGTCGATCCGGAAGCTCAAGCTGGTGCAGAACACTGCCGCCCGGCTCCTGTCTGGCACGCCAGCAGGCTGCCGTATAACAACTGTTTTGCAGGATCTGCACTGGCTGCCTATTGAGCACCGGATCGCCTTCAAAGTGTTGGTTCTTACCTTCAAGGCTTTATACAGTCTGGGGCCAGCATATCTGAGGGACCGCCTCACTCCCTATTGCCCATCGAGATCACTACGGTCTGAGGATGCCAATTTACTGGAAATACCATCTGCAAAGTCGGCTCACTTGACATCTACCCGCAGGAGGGCGTTCTTCGTTATAGCCCCCACGTTGTGGAACGCCCTCCCGGCCGAAACTAGAGCCCTGAGGGATTTACTTCCATTTTAGGCGGGCCTGCAAAACCCATCTGTATAGACAGGCCTTTGGAGAGTAGGCCCGCGGGCTCTGGGTATTGTGTGGTGGCAACTGCTGCTGCTCTACTTGTCTTATTGCCTGCGTTGCTATTGTTCCGCTATTGTTTTAATTGCTCAATTGTTTTATGTTTTTACTCTTTGTTTTATGCCTCTGGCTCTTGTGAGCCGCCGCGAGCCCCTGGGAGTCGGCGGCATAGAAGCCTCAATAATAAATAAATAAATAAAGATAGATAGATAGCGGTGAGCGATGGTAACATGGCTAGATTATGGATAGAAGAGAATGGATAGAGATGTACAGAGAAGGCCTAGGCAAACTTGGGCCTTCCCTCCAGGGGTTGGGACTCCAACTCCCACCATTCCTAACAGCCTACCGGCTGTTAGGAATGGTGGGAGTTGGAGTCCCAAACCCTGGAGGGAAGGCCCAAGTTCGCCCAGGCCTGCCTGGCAGAGAGAGAGAGAGAGAGAGAGGAAGCCAGGCCTCCTCCTTCCCCCGAGGGGACGCACCGGAAGTCGCTGTAGGGGTGGATGATCCAGGTGCCGGCGGACTTGACGCGCTGCTGCTCGATCTCGACGGCCTTGTGGCTCCCGAACATGCGGAGCGAGAACTTGTTGACGGCGGGCTGGAGCAGGGCCCCGAGCTGGCGCTGGACGAAGCTGCCCCGGGCGGGAGGGGCTCGGCGGCGGCGGCGGCGGCCGAGGCCAGGTCGGCGGCCACGATTTGCTCGGCCACGCTGGCCCCGCCGCCGCCGCCTTCGCTGGCCCGGCCCGGGGCCTCGCCGTCCAGCGCCGCCTTCCCGCTGAGGGGCTGCTCCATGGCGGCGGCCAACCTCCCTCCCTCCCTCATTCCCCTCAGGAGAGAGACGGAGAGCCAGCCGCGTCGTGGGCAGGGCAGGTTGCCCCGCGCGCGCGCCGCCTCACGCGCGGCCGCGCATGCGCTCAGAGGCAACCGGCGCGAGGCGGGCGAAAAGGGAGGGGGGGAGAGTAAGTGCGTGAGTGCCCGCCTGCGCCTGCGCGGAGGACCCGGGACCAAGGCGGCCAGGGAGCGCCACCTAGCGGCTGATGGAGGATCCACAAGATTCTTAGGAAGGACTCATCCCAGGCTTTTGACAAGCGCGTTGATGACTAAAAAGGCCAATCTAAAAAGGCCACGGTGATCCAAGCGACGGTCATCTCGAGACTAGACTACTGTAACGCCCTCTACGTTGGCCTTCCCTTGGCGACAGTTCGGAACTCAAGCTAGTGCAGAATGCCGCGGCTCGCTTGCTGACGGAACGTCGGTAAGGGAGCATATCACGCCCATTCTTCGGCAGCTGCACTGGCTGCCTGTCGAGTACCGAATTGCCTTCAAGGTGTTGGTGTTAACCTTTAAGGCTTTACACGGCCTAGGGCCTGCGTACCTGAGGGACCGCCTTGCCCCATATATACCCCCGAGATCACTACGCCCAGAGGAGTCCAATTTGCTCCTGATTCCATCGGTTCGCACCTGCCATCTGTCTGTGACCAGGCAAAGGGCCTTTTCTGTGGCGGCGCCGGTTCTCTGGAACTCTCTCCCAGATGAGGTTCGAGCCGCCACGGAGCTTCTTTCGTTCCGCAGGGCCTGTAAGACCGCCCTATTCAGACTGGCCTTCGGCTAGGCGAATAAGCCGAATGTACTCTTCTTCTAACCAGCACCCGGGTTCAGGGAATGCTATGGCATGACATAACTTTATTCCGGGACCAATGTTGTTTTAATGTTGTATTTTATATTGTTTTATTGTACGGCGACATGGTTGCTACATGACAGCCGAGTTTTTATGATGTTATCCGCCCCGAGCCTGCAGGGAAGGGCGGAATACAAGAGGGAATAAATAAATAAATAAATAAATCTGAGATAGGCAAGTCCGGTTGCAGAAAGCACAGCAGAAAGTCTCCTTGGGTGATGTTGTTTCCAAGTTGCGGTTCTTTCTGCGTTGTTGTTTCTCTTCAAGACTCATTGTCTGTGTATGAATTGTGAACCACCATGAGCCATTGGGAATAGTGCTATATAAATTTGAAATAATAAATACATAAATAAATAATATAATTGCTTTGCGATGTTATTATGTGTTGTTGGGCTTGGCCTCATGTAAGCCGCCCCGAGTCCCCTCGGGGAGATGGGAGCGGGGTATAAATAAAGTTAATAAATAAATATATGAACATAGCGATCTGTAACAAGTTATGCTTCAAAACTTCATTGACAAGCTCTCTCTCGACATTACTTCACGAACGAACATTCTTAGGAAGGACTCATCCCACGCTTTTTACAAGCGCGTTGATGACTAAAAAGGCCAACCTGAGATAGGCAAGTCCGGTTGCAGAAAGCACAGCAGAAAGTCTCCTTGGGTGATGTTGTTTCCAAGTTGCGGTTCTTTCTGCGTTGTCGTTTCTCTTCGAGACTCATTCGGCGTGTCTTCTCGAAAGAGGCCGCAGCATTGTGGATAGTGCGTCTCCACGCCTCCAGAGGTGAGGCCAGGGTGGACCATTGTTGGTGATCAATCTGGCCAAGCCTGAGATGTTGTTTCGGGGAGTCCTTATCTCGTTTTGGGGGCACCTCTCTTGCGCTGACCGGTGGCGAGTTCACCATAGAGTAGTATCTTTGGGAGGCGGTGGTCCTCCATCCTAGAGACGTGCCCTGCCCAGCGCAGCTGTGTTCTCAATAGCATGGCCTCAACGCTGGTGATCCCTGCTTGCTCAAGGACCTCAACATTCATCACATTGTCGGTCCAGTGTATATTTAGGGTTGTGCTATACATGCCCTCCGGAAGGCAGGCAAGTCCTGTAGGGCTCGGACTTTGGCAGGCAATGCAATCCACAATGAAGGAGCCACGATCGAAAAGGCTCTACACCTAGTGGCTGTCAAACGGAAGGTCTTAAAAGTGGGAATTTCCAATAGATTTTGGGAATTTCCAATAGATTTTGATCTTCAGAACGGAGTGATTTCTGGGGCTGGTAGGGGGTGAGGCAGTCCCTCAGATACACAGGCCCCGGACCATGTAAGGCCTTGAAGGTAAGTACCATCACTTTGAAGGTGATTCGTTGTTCAATCGGTAGCCAGTGCAGTTGCTGGAGGATGGGAGTTATATGACATCTCGATAAAATAGTGAAGAGTAGAGACATCACACTGGCAACAAAGATCTGCATAGTTAAAGCAATGGTATTCCCCGTAGTCACCTACGGATGTGAGAGCTGGACCATAAGGAAGGCTGAGCAAAGGAAGAGAGATGCTTTTGAATTGTGGTGGAGGGAAATTCTGAGTGTGCCTTTGACCGCGAGAAGATCCAACCAGTCCATACTTCAGGAAATAAAGCCTGAAGGAGTTGGGGGTGGCCATGGCCGACAGGGAGCTCTGGTGTGGGCTGGCCCAGGAGATCACAAAGAGTTAGAAGCGACTAAACGAATAAACAACATGGACAACACCGGATCGTCAGCTTAGAAATTGAGATGGAAGATAACGGAACTCCATTCAGTCATGCCAGCCACATGACCTTGGAGGTGTCTATGGACAAAGCCGGTCTTCGACTTAGAAATGGAATGAACACCAACCTCCAGAGTCGGACACGACTGGCCTTAATGTCAGGGGAAAATCTTTACCTTTACCTATTCTTGGCAGACAGGGCGCTCCGGTGTGGGATGGTTGATGAGGTCACGAAGAGTCGGAAGTGACTGAATGAATTATTTATTTATTTTAAACTTTTATGTCCCGATCGTCTCACCTCTAAGGAGGGACTCAGACTGGCCTCGCAGCAAGAATTCAATGCAGTCAATAAAAAATAATCATCATATCATCATACAAAGTTAAAATACATATAAATAAAATACCTTTAGATAGAGTACATTCAAGCCACATCACCAGATAAAATCATATTCAACTCAGTCCAGTATATATGGTTATTCAATTTCTTCAAAAACAATCCCAATCCTTATTCTAGAAATGCTTCTTTCCAAAGCCAAGATTTTACCAGCCTCCTAAAAGACAGGAGGGAGGGGGCAGGTCTAATCTCACTTGGGAGAGAGTTCCATAGCTGAGGGGCCAACACAGAGAAGGCCCTGTCTCTCGTCCCCACCAACCGCGCTTGCGAAGGTGACGGGACCAAGAGCAGGGCCTCTGCAGACGAGCTTAACACTCTTGACGAGGGGAGAAAACGTTTGGACAGGTAAACTGGGCCAGAACTGTTTAGGGATTTATAGGCTAAAACCAGCACTTTGAATTCTGCTCGGAAGCTAATCGGCAGCCAGTGGAGCTGGTGTAACAAGGACGTTGTGCGCTCCCTGTAACCCGCTCCCGTTAGTAGCCTGGCTGCTGAGCGTTGGACTAACTGCAGCTTCCGGGCAGTCTTCAGAGGCAACCCCACGTAGAGGGCGTTGCAGTAGTCTATTCGGGATGTAACCAGAGCGTGGACTACTGTGGCCAAGTCAGACTTCCCAAGGTACGGGCGCAGCTGACGCACGAGCCTTAGCTGTGCAAAAGTTCCCCTGGCCACCGCCGAGACCTGGGGTTCCAGGCTCAGCGATGAGTCCAGGATCACTCCCAAACTGTGAACTTGTGCCTTCAGGGGGAGTGTAACCCCGTCAAGCAGAGGCTGTAACCCTCTGCCCTGTTCGGTCTTACGACTGACAAGGAGGGCCTCTTTCTTGTCTGGATTCAGTTTCAATTTGTTTGCCCTCATCCAGTCCGTTACAGCGGCCAAGCACCAATTCAGCACTTGGAACAGCCTTCTTAGTATTTATTTATTTATTTATTTAAAAATTTGTACCCCGACCTTCTCACCTCCAAGGAGGGATTCAGACCAACTTACAGCAAAATTCAATGCCATACAAATTTAAAACATCTTAAAACAGCATATTAAAATACAGAAAAACAGAGATACATAAAACCACATTGTCATTAAAACCACATTCAAATCAGTCTATAAAAGTGGTCAGCCATTTCAGATTGAAATCAATCTCAGCTTATTCTGGGAAGGCCTCGTTCCACATCCAAGTCCTCACCCGCCTCCTGAAGGACAACAGGGAGGGGGCAGATCTAACATCGCTTGGGAGGGAGTTCCACAACCGGGGGTCCAGAACAGGGAAGGCCCTGTCTCTCGTCCCCACCAGACTCGCTTGCGAAGATGGCGGGATCAAGAGCAGGGCCTCTCCGGAGGATCTTAATGTCCTTGATGGTTCATAGGGGAGAATCCGTTTGGACAAGTAAACTGGGCCGGAACCCTATAGGGCTTTGTAGGTTAAAAGCAGCACTTTGAATTGTGCTCAGAAACTAATTGGCAGCCAGTGGAGCTGGCACAACAAGAGAGTTGTAATCTCCCTGTACCCCGCTCCTGTTAGTAACCAGGCTGCCGAGCGTTGGACTAATTGCAGTTTCCGAACAGTCTTCAGAGGCAACCCCACATAGAGAGTGTTGCAGTAGTCTATTCGAGATGTAACCAGAGCGTGGACTACCGTGGCCAAGTCAGACTTCCCAAGGTACAGGCGCAGCTGGCGCACAAGCTTTAACTGTACAAAAGCTCTCCCGGCCAGGTGGGAAGGAGTGGCAGAGTTGGACGTCATCTGCGTACAGATAACACCGCATCCCGAAACTCCAGATGGCCTCCCCCAGCGACTTCATGTAGATGTTAAACAACATGGGGGACAGTATTGAGCTCTGAGGAACCCCACAAGACAATGGATGAGGGGTTGAACAGGAGTCTCCCAACAACACCTTCTGGGAACGACTCTCGAGGAAGGACCGGAGCCGCTGCAAGGCAGTATCCCCAAGGCCCATTCCTGCGAGGCATCTCAGAAGGATACCGTGGCCGACGGTATCGAAGGCCGATGAGAGGTCCAGCAGAACCAACAGGCGTAGATCATCCACTAATGAACAACATTCTTCGGTATCTGAAGGCATAAAAATATCAAGAGAATATAAATATCTATATATATAATAAAGCGGAAAGTTTGTATGTGTGTTTGTTTGTGGATATGTGCCAGCGTTCTGATTGGCTGCCACTTTCACAGGCCACAGCGACCCGCGCGGGTGATGGACCTGCACCAAAGTTGGCACACATAACCCCCCGACCCCCTTTACGTCCTGGTACGGTTTGGGGGAGATGGACCACGGATTATGGGATTTGTAGTACTTTACATCCCTTTGTTTCCCACGGATCACAAAGACCAATAAAGACCACACTTGGCACACAGAGCCCCCATGACCCACTCTACATCCTGCTGCAGTTTGAAGGAGGCCCGACCATGGATGATGGGACTTGAAGTACCTACACTCACTTCCCAAGACCGCTGCGACTCTAATCCAATGACTGATCAAGACTAAAGTTGGCACATAGAGCCCCCATGACCCACTGTACATACTGCTGCAGTTTGCAGGAGGGTGGACCATGGAGGATGGGACTTGCAGTACTTCAACTCATTTCCTCAGACCACTGCTCCACTCATGCAATGACGAATCAAGACCAAGCTTCGCACACATAACCCCCCTGGCCCCCTTTACGTCCTGGTGCGGTTTGAGGGACATGACCCACGGATTATGGGATTTGTAGTACTTTCACACACTTTGGTTCCCACAGACCACTAAGGCCACCAAAACGGACCAATACAGACCACACTTGGCACACACAACCCCCATGACCCACCCTACGTCCTGGTGCAGTTTGGAGGGGGGAGGAACATGGATGATGGGACTTGCAGTACCTTCCCTCTCTTTCCAAGACTGCTACAAACCTAATCCAATGACTGATCAAGACCAAACCTGGCACACACAGCCCCCATGACCCACTCTATGTCCTGGTGCAGTTCAAAGGAGGGTGGACCATGGATGGTGGGACTTGAAGTACCTCTACTCACTTTCCAAGTCCGCTGCGACCCTTATCCTATTACTGATCGAGGTCAAACTTGGCATACATAACCCCCATGACTACCTTCACGTCCTGGTGAGGTTAAGGGGAGGACTGACAATGGATGATGGGATTTGTAGTACTTTCACACCCCTCTGTTTTCACAGACCACTGCGGGCCCCCTACAAACACCGATAAAGACCACACTTGGCACACAGAGCCCCAGTGACCCAGTCCACATCCTGCTGCAGTTTGAAGGAGGCCAGACCATGGATGATGGGACTTGAATTACCTACACTCACTTCCCAAGACCGCTGTGACCCTCATCCAATGACTGATCAAGACCAAACTTGGCACACAGATCCCCCATCACCCACTCTACATCTTGCTGCAGTTTGAAGGAGGCCTGACCATGGATGATGGGACTTGAAGTACATTCACTCATTTCTCGAGACCTCTGCGACCCTCATCCAATGACTGATCGAGACCAAAGTTGGCACATAGAGCCCCCATGACCCACTCTACATCCTGCTGCAGTTTGCAGGAGGGTGGACCATGGATGATGGGACTTGAAGTACCTTCACTCACTTCCTCAAAACCATGCAACCCTCATCCATTCACCAATACAGACCACACTTGCCACACAGAGCCCCCATGACCCATGACCCACTCTACATCCTGCTACACTTCTTAAATGACCTGGGCACCGCCGGGTCCCCAAGCTAGTTTAAAATAAAAATAATATAAAATATTGGCATTGGCAAACCCTGACCCTTCAGGTTGCTTTGGAGTTGCAGTCCAAAACATCTGGAGGGCCCAAGTTTGCTCATGCCTGGCCTGACATATTTGAAGCTGAATAATATGTAGATCAGTGGTTCTCAATCTGTAGGTGACCAGATGTCTTGGCCTACAACTCCCAGGAATCCTAACAGTTGGTAAACTGGCTGGGATTTCTGGGAGTTGAGAACCACTGATGTAGATGTATTGTGTGTGGCCTTTGCTAAGAGATAGTTGAAAATAGTCCCGCAAGTTCGGCCGGGTGTTTAGTGTCTACTCTTTCGCTCTATGTCCACAAGCTGAATAGCTTTCTATCTTTACCGCTCGCCCCGCCTTCCCTCGTGACGTCACGGCGCATTCTTACGCCGGCCCCTACGTGTCGTCGTTGGCTGCGCATGCGCGTTGTCATTTAACCCTCCCCTCACCCTTCAGAGCAGCTGCTCCCTCCGTCTCTGAGGGGGAGAGAGAGAAAGGCGGCGGTGGCGGAGGAGGAGGCGGCGGCGGGAGAGGAGCGGAGGAGACGTGGCCGCCGTGGCCGCCACTGCAGCCGCCGCCACGACGGACTTCTTGTGGGACAAGCGGACAGGGCTGGCGGCCAAGAGGGTGCGGGAGTGCGCATGCGCGGTGGGGCAGAGGGGGCCCCTCTTGCTTTCCCTCCCTCTCCATGTCCCTCTGGCCTGCTGCTTCTCATGGGGGCAGCAGCTCAGGGAGCCTTCTCCTTTAGGCTTGGGTGCAGAAGGGCTATGGGACACATCTAATCTTGCATGGAGATGAATTAGGCCCTGTCCACACTGCCATATCATATTGGTATATGGTCAGTGTAGAGCAGGCCTGGGCCAACTTGGGCCTTTCAGGTGTTTTGGACTTCAACTCCCACAATTCCTCGCAGCCTCAGGCCCCTTCCTTCGGAAGGGGCCTGAGGCTGCGAGGAATTGTGGAGTTGAAGTCCAAAACACCTGAAAGGCCCAAGTTGGCCCAGGCCTGGTGTAGAGACTCACTGAACCCTTAGGAAACGCAGGTAACAAATTAGTGCATTATTACTACTGCTATTGTTATTAATGTAGTTCAATAATTATTATATGTATTGTTGAAGGTGTTCATGGCCTTCAAGGGGTCGGGAACCTTTTTGACTCCGAGAGCCATGAAAGCAAAATATTTGGAAATTTATTTAAGTGAGCGCCATGTAATATATATAATACTAGCTGTACCCATGCACGCGTTGCTGTGCCATGTCTCTCTCCCTCTCTCTCTCTTTCTCTGTCTCTATCTGTCTATCTCTCTCTCTGTCTCTCTCTCTATTTCTCTCTCTCTCTGTCTCTCTCTCTCTGTTTCTCTCTCTGTCTATCTCTCTCTCTATCTCTCTTTCTCTGTATCTCTCTCACTCTGTCTATCTCTCTCTCTCTCTCTCTCTCTGGCTCTCTCTCTCTCTCTATTTCTCTCTCTGTCTCTCTCTCTCTCTCTCTCTCTCTCTCTCTCTCTCTCTCTCTCTCTCTATCTCTCTCTCTCTCTATCTCTCTCTCTCTCTCTCTCTCTCTCTATCTCTCTCTCTCTATTTCTCTGTATCTCTCTCACTCTGTCTCTCTCTCTGTCTATCCCTCTCTATTTCTCTCTCTGTATCTCTCTCACTCTGTCTCTCTGTCTATCTCTCCCTCTGTCTATCTCTCTCTCTGTCTCTCTTTCTCTCTCTGTCTATCTCTCTCTGTGTGTGTCTTTCTTTCTCTCTGTCTCTCTCTCTGTCTCTCTCTCTCTATTTCTCTCTCTGTATCTCTCACTTTCTCTCTCTCTGTCTATCTCTCTGTGTCTTTCTTTCTGTCTCTCTTTCTTTCTATCTCACTTTCTTTCTCTCTTCCTCCCTCCCTCCCTCCCCGGCGCCCCCGCCGTTCTGGATCGGAGTGGCGCCGGGGCACCGGAAGGAGGAAGCAGAGGAGGAGGAAGGGAGGCGGTTCCTCCTCCCTGCCCGGGCCCCTCCCTCCTCGGCGCCCCTGCCACTGTTCCGGATCGGAGGCGAGGGTGAGTGTTGGCTGCCATGCGTGAACGTTCGAAACGTGCGCTGCCAGCTAAGAGGCAGGGATGGCAGGTTCCGTTGCCCGTTTTTGGGGGCTTGTGTTTGGGGGTGTTGCGAGGTACCTAGGGCCTGTTTTTTTGGCCCTATAGGTACCTTGTGGTATGGTTCATTATGTTGCCGAATTTCGTGCTTCTGAGATGTATAGTTTCGTTGTCTATGAGCGTCATTGCATGACCGTTCAAAATATATATATATAGATATTTTAAGACTGAATTCAACTAAATGTGAGTCTATACGTACATACGATGAGGAAAGGATTCCCCCAGCAGAATGAGGGGACACTTCAGACCTGGTTCTGCAAAAGGCACGCTCAGGACTCTGGGAAGGAAGAGAAGACGGAAGGAAAGAAAGAAAGACAGAGGAAATAAAGGAGGGGGAGAGGAAGGAAGAAAAGAACTATGGGAAAGGAAGAAAAGAAAAGCAGGAGATACACAAGTAGGGGATAAGAAAGAAGGAAACTGGAAGGGAGGAAAGGAAAGGGTGGGGAAAAGAAAGGAAAGGGAGTGAGGAAAAAGTAAAATAACAAAGGGAAAAGAAGAAAAAGAAGGGGGAGAGAGGGAAGTGAAAAGAATGGAAGGAGAAGAAAAGGAAGACTTGGGGGGAAAGAATAGAAGAGGAAGGAAGGGGGAGAGAGAATGGAGGAAAGAAGCTGGGTGTCCTCCGGGGGCAGTGAGGCCGGGTCCACAGTGCCAGGCCCAAATCCGCCACCTCGCCCGAGGCCCATTGCGGAGGAGGAAGAGGAGGATGAGGTGCCGCCAGTGGGCTCCGCCATCCTCAGCAAAGAGGGCGCAGAGCCCCGAGAGCCCCGAGAGCAGTGGGGGGTGAGGAAGAGGCGTTGATGGCGACATAAAAGCAACAGTCGCAGCGCATTTGCGTCACTCCTCCCCGCTGCATGCTAGGAAACCGAGGCCGAGGCTGCTCTGGAGAGCCATGAAAGGAGCCACATCTGGCTCCTGAGCCATAGGTTCCTTACCCCTTTTTTAACCTATAAATCCCTATACAGTTCCGGCCCAGTTTACCTGTCCGAATGTGTTCTCCCCTACGAACCATCAAGGACGCTAATATCTTCTGGAGAGGTCCTGCTCTCGATCCCGCCACCTTCGCAAGTGCGTTTGGTGGGAACGAGAGACAGGGCCTTCTCTGTAGTGGCCCCTCGGCTATGGAACACTCTCCCGAGTGAGATTTGATCTGCCCCCTCCCTCCTGTCCTTTAGGAGGCTGGTAAAATCCTGGCTCTGGAAGGAAGCTTTCCCAGAATAAAGACCAAGATTGTTTCGGGATAAAGTGAATGACTATATTTATGGGATTGAGTTGAACTGATTCTATTTGGCGATTTGGGCCTGAATTTATTTTATCCATTTGTATGTTTTTATATGTATTTTATCTTGTATTGTAGATGATGTTTTAATTTTTATAAGTGCATTGAATTTTTGCTATAAGGCCGGTCTGAGTCCCTCCCCGGAGGTGAGAAGGCCGGGATAGAAAAGTTTTAAATAAATATAATAAATTATAATTGGTTGCTATGAGTTTTCTGGGCAGTATGGCCATGTTCCAGAAGCATTCTCTCCTGACATTTCACCTCATCTGCAGGAGGCATCCTCAGAGGTTGTGAGGTCTGTTGGAAACCAGGCAAGTGGGCTTTATATATCTGTGGAATGATATCCAGGGTGGGAGGAAGGACTCTTGTGTGTTGGCTTTAACCGTTTAGGTTCTGGCCCAGTTTACCTGTTTGTTTATTTATTTATTTTACTATATTTATATCCCGCCTTTCTTAACCCCAAAGGGGACTCAAGGCGGCTTAAATTCAACGCCTTAAACAATTCAACAGTTCAATAAACATTCAGTTAAAAATCTAAATGAGGTTAAAAGCAAATAAAACATAAACAATACCATGTACAGCTATAAAATCACATTATCCACAAGTCATTCCAGTGCTCGTTACACATAAATCCGAATCATCTATTGCACTGTATTAATTGCCGAATGTTAGGTCACAAAGCCATGTTTTCACCTTTTTTCTGAAAGTCAGGAGGGAAAGGGCTGATCTAATGTCACTGGGGAGGGAGTTCCACAGCCGAGGAACCACTACTGAAAAGGCCCTGTCTCTCATCCCCACCAACCATGCCTGCGAAGGAGGTGGGACCAAGAGCAGGTCCTCTCCAGATTATCTCAATCTCTAGAGATGGCTTGAACCATATCTCCTGTTACGAACCATCACAAAGTCTAAGATGATCTGGAGAGGCCCTGCTCTCGAGCCCAACGCGATTGGTGGGGACGAGGGACAGGGCCTTCTCAGCAATGGCCCCGTCTTTAGAATTCCCTCCCCAGGGACATCAGACTGGCCACCTCCCTCCTGTCTTTTAGAAGGAAACTCCAGACTTGGCTATGGGACCAAGCGTTCGACCATTGAATAGCAGCAATGTGGGAAGAAGATTTAAGCTACTCGTGATAATGAATTGACCCAAACTTGCATTTGGATTTTAATTGGCATGTTTTAATCGATTGTTTAACTGACTGTTTTTAATTAACTATTTTGATTAATTGTTCAATGCTTTTAATGGTATCGTTGAATGTTTATAACTGTGACAGCGCCGGATGGTGCTTGCTGTGAGGCCGCCCTGAGTGAGAAGGGCGGGTTACAAATGCAGGAAATAAATATATTTATTTATTTATTCGGTTTTATATTCTGCTCCTCCCTGCAGGCTCGGGGCAGATCACAGACATGCAATAAAACAACAGAATATAACAATATAACAATGTTAAAAATATCAGGAATTATGAATTCCTTAAAACTCATAAACATGATCATACAAATACATTTCCGGTTTAACTAAAAGCAAGTCTAAAAAGGGCGGTCTTGCACGCCCTCCGGAAAGGAACAAGCTTTGAGATCGCACGGGTGTCAGCTGGAAGAGAATTCCACAACACAGGGGCCGCAACAGAGAAGGCTCGCCTAGTTATGGACAAATGGCAGGAGCGGATCGATAAATAAATAAATTGGAGGCAAGTGTGATTAGAATTGAATGGCCTTACAGCTTCAAGGCCTGGCTGCTTCCTGCCTAGGGGAAATCCTTTGTTGGGCGGTGTTAACTGGCCCTGACATCCCATCCTGGACAGTCCACCAATAAGTGGCTGAGGGGGGAAAGAAAAGGGCCTGAGGCTGTTAGTAATTGTAAGAGCTGAAATCCAAAACATCTGGAGGGCCGAAGCTTGTCCATGCCTAATCTATACAGTCTAGGCCAGTGTTTCCCAACCAGTGTGCCGTGAGCGATCATCAGGTGTGCCGTGGGAAATCAGAACCTCCAATACCCTTTCTTCCCCCTCCTGCCGAACACTTTTTATTCTCCACTCGGGTTTTCGCTTTGCTCATGCTGCCGCCATTTTTATCTGAGGGGGCAGCATGAGCGTGTTCAGGAGGGGAGGGAGGGGAGGGAGGAAGACGTGCGGCGAGTATGTGCGCCCGCACGGTCACGTCTTCCTCCCTCCCCCCTCCCCTCCTGAAGAAGGGAGCCCGAGTGGAGAAGAAAAAGTAAATGTTCGGCCGGAGGGGGAAGAAAGGGCGCGAAGGGGAAGGGGGAGGAAGAGGTCTCTGTCGAAAGCTGACATGGGCAAACTTGGACCTTCCAGGTGTTTTGGACTCCAACTCCCACCATTCCTAGCAGCCTCAGGCCCTTTTCCTCCCCCCCCTCAGCCACTTAAGCAGGAAAGGGCCTCAGGCTGTTAGGAATGGTGGGAGTTGAAGTCCAAAGCACCCAGAGGGCCAAAGCTTTCCCATGCCTGTTTTAGGGACCTTAAAGTACTGAGCCTCCTTCCAACAGTGTGATTCTGGATAGAAAACAAACAACAACATAACATAACTTTGTTTGAGTCCGCAGTGCTCTCTGGGTGTAGGTGAACTACAACTTCCAAATTCAAGGTCAATTCCCAAGTAAACCCTTTCAGTGCTTTCTGTTGGTAATGAGAGTTCAATATGCCAAGTTTGGTTCAATTCCATTGTTGCAAGAGTTCAGGATGCTCTTTGATTGTGTGTTAACGATAAATCCCAGAAACTGTAACTCCCAAATGTCAAGGTCTATTTTCCCCAAACTCCATCTGTGTTCACATCTGGGCATATTGAGTATTCATGCCAAGTTTGGTCCTGATCCAACATTGTTTGAGTCCACAGTGCTCTCTGGATATAGGTGAACTACAACTCCAAAACTCAAGATCAATACCCACCAAACTCTTATAGTATTTTCTCTTGGTTATGGGAGTTCTGTGTGGGAAGTTTGATTCCATTCCATCATTGGTGGAGTTCAGGGTGCTCTTTGATTGTGGGTGAACTATAACTCCCAGCTGTTGAGCAAGACCTTCGTGTGTGTCTTTCTGCCATTCCTGCCAGGATACCTATGTTGTGTTCATCGAAACTGGCCCAGGTTTCACACTGAGTGTATAAATACATTTAAAAACATATTAACTATATGTATTACTGTGTTAGAGTGCATTTTGGTTGGTGGTGTGCCCCAGGATTTTGTAAACGTAAAAAATGTGCCGCGGCTCAAAAAAGGTTGAAAAACACTGGTCTAGGCTTTGCTGTAATCAAATAAGCTTAGGCTGGTTATCTTTTGAAATTATTTAATGCGCTGTATAATTTAGTCATGTTTACAGCATGGTCTAATACGTCATCCTTTCCTGGACCCAGTTTGGATACTTGATATTTCTCTCTCCTTATATAGTAAACACCTATTAGCTACACTTGCTTATTGCTTTCCTACAAACATGTTAGTGACTGACTCTGTTCTAGGGGACCACTGTTTTGTGTAGCACTGTAATGGACAAACATGTAACCAATTCTTAGAGACTCCTCTGCTTCATACTCCCCACAAATACATAATTTTTACATGATGTAAAATATCCTTATAATGACATTCAATCCTGCTTAAAATGATTGTTGGAATAGCTGTGAGAGTTGGGTTGGACACTGTATAGTGTGTTAAATAGTATTTCCAGTTAGCAATGAGTATAATGGCCAATTTCGATTTTGAAAGTGTATGCCCGTCGTCCTACACCAGATCATTATTTCCTTGGCATAGAATATCTTCAAGCCGCTGTACTTGGCTCCACCACCCTGTGGTGGAGGCTTTTGGAGGCTTGGGAAGTCTGATCTGGCTACAGTCGTCCACGCTCTGGTCACATCCCGAATAGATTACTGCAATGCACTCTACGTGGGGCTGCCTTTGGAGACAGTTCAAAAATTGCAGCTAGTCCAACGGGCGGCAGCCAGATTATTAACCGGAGCTACATACAGGGAGCATACCACCCCCCTGTTGTGTCAGCTCCACTGGCTGCCTGTCCACTTCCGAGCTCAATTCAAAGTGCTGGTTTTGACCTTTAAAGCTCTATACGATTCTGGCCCAGCTTACTTGTCCGAACGCATCTACCGCTACGTCCCACCTCGTAATTTAAGATCAGCTGGGGAGGCCCTGCTCTCGTCCCCGCCAACTTCTCAAATTCGGTTGGTGGGGACGAGAGAGAGGGCCTTCTTGGTGGTGGCTCCCCATCTATGGAATGCGCTTCCAAGCGACATACGATCGACCCCATCCCTCCTGGCATTCAGGAAAAAAGTGAAATCGTGGCTCTGGGACCAGGCTTTTGCACATTAGCACAATGCAGCACTTTGGATTGGAATTGGAATTGGTTAGTTGATGGTTATGGCTCAATGCTTATGTGAGGGACGGAACTCTGTTTTAACTTAAATGTATGTGTATTATCTGATAATGCTAATTGTATTTTACTCCTGAATGTTTGTGATTTTATATTGTATTTATATTGTGTTTCGGCATCGAATTGTTGCCTTTTGTTAGGCCGCTCTGAGTCCCCCCTCGGGTGTTGAGAAGAGCGGGGTAGGAATAGTGTAAATAATAAATAAATAAATAAATAAATTTTAAGCAGAGGCCAGATGGCCATCTGTCGGTGGTGCTTTCAATGCAATTTTCCTGCTTCTTGGCAGAATGGGGTTGGACTGGATGGCCCATGAAATCTCTTCCAACTCTATGATTCTATGAAATAGCCAAAACAGGGTTTGCATTTGAAAAATAAAATCTCCTTTCCCACGAACTTAGACTCATCTCCATGTTTGCAGATGCCTCATTCCAGAAGGTTCCGCTCGTCGGAACGCAGCAGCCGGGGAAGCTACTACGAACGTTACAGAAGCCGCAAGCACAAGCGGAGGCGAAGCCGCACTCGGTCAAGCAGCTGTGAGCGCCGACATCGCAGGGAAGACAGCTACCATGTCCGATCCCGAAGGTGAGTGAGAACAGGGGCTATTGGCAACTATGTTGGCTACAGTCAGAACTGCCTACTTCTTAAGGCCCTTTGACATGCTTGGCCGGGGATAAGTTCAAGTTGTTTGGACACTTGCATCTTGCCCCAGCATGGCTAGAGAGCCATGAGCGTTATGGCCAAAACATATAATGACTACTCATGCATTAGGGGGAGAAAACCTCAGAGTTTGGTAAACAGGAGAATGTATAATCTTTGATCTTCCAGATATTTTGGGTTGACAGGTTTCAGTAGCTGAATAAGCATTGGATAGCTGAAGTCTAACAGTATCTGGAAGGATGTATGTCGGGAACGTTTTTGACTCAGAAAGCCATAAAAGCAAAATATTTGGAAATTAATTTAAGTGATAGCCATATTATATAGATAGATAGATAGATAGAAATCAAATGTGAGTATATATGTACATACGATGAGAAAAGGATTCCCCCAGCAGAATGACGGGACACTTCAGACCTGGCTCTGCAAAAGGCACGCTCAGGACTCTGGGAAGGAAGAGAAGACGGAAGGAAGGGGGAAAGAAATAAAGAAAGACAGGAAATAAAGGAGGGAGGGGGAGAGAAAGAAAGAAATAAAGAAAGAAAACGAATTATGGAAAAGGAAGAAAAGCAGGAGAGAGACAAGGTGGGGAAAAGAAAGAAGAAAATGGGAAGGGAGGAAAGGGTGGGGAAAAGAAAGGGAGTGAGGAAAAGTAAAATAATGAAGGGAAAGGAGAAAAAAGGGGAGAGAAAGGGAAGTGAAAAGAAAGGAAGGAGTAGGAAAGGGTGAAGGAAGAGGAAGGAAGGAAGAGAGAGAATGGAAGGAAGAAGGAAGGGGAGAGGGAGGGAAAAGGAAGGAGAGAAAGAGAAGGAAAGGGTGAAGGGGAAAGGAAGGAAGGAAGAGAATGGAGGAAAGAAGGAAGGGGAGAGGGAGGGGAAAGAAAGAAGGAGAAGGAAAGGGTGAAAGGGAGAAAGAAAGAAAGAAAGGAAGGGCCCCGAGAGCAGCGGGGGATGAGGAACAGGTGACGATGGCGGTGCGGAAGCGGCAGTCGCTGCGTATTTTCGTCACACCTCCCCGCTGCATGCTGGGAAACCAAGGCCCAGGCTGCTCTGGAGAGCCAGATAAAATCATGAAGAGCTACATCTGGCTCGCGAGCCATAGGTTCCTTACCCCTGATGTATATGATACTTATGTGTACTTTCCAATTCAAGGTGCAGGTTATGACTTACAAAGCCTTAAACGGTTCGGGCCCATTTTATCTTCAGGATTGCATCTTCCCCTATGAACCAACGCAAGCTCTACGATCTCCTGGGCAGACTCTCCTCTCGTTTCCATCACTATCACAAGCATGGTTGGTGGAGACAAGAGAGAGAGGGCCTTCCCAGTGGTGGCCCCCCGACTTTGGAACTCCCTCCCTGAGGAGATTAAGCAGGCCCCCACACTGTCCTCCTCTCATAGGGATTTGAAAAGCTGGATGTTCCAGCAAGATTTCGAGAATTACCGTATTAGTCCCTAAGCCCAGTTTCCAGGTAGCCAGATAGCACTCTGTCCTGCACTTCATCCACTTCCTTGGCCCAATAATTTGCTGTTTGTACTATCCCATGCCCAGGGCTTTTATAGTTGGCCCTCATCCACTTAGTAACCCTGGCCATTGGTTTTGTTGAACCTCTACTGATGGAGCTGCAATGAAATGGATTTTTAAAATATTTTTATCTTGAGTGTGTTTCAGTAGATTTTTTGTATTTTATGATGCTTTCAGTTGTTGTTATTTTGTCTGTTAATTTAATTAGGTTGTGTTATATTGTTGAATGTTTTTATCTTGATGTAATTGTATGGTTTCTTTCCGGCAACTGAATGTTTGCCTTACATGTTGGAAACCGATCTGAGTCCCCTTTGAGAGATAGGACGGTATACAAATAAAGTTTATTATTTTATTATTATTATTTGGATGTAAATCCACAAGGGAGAAGAACCTTGTATATAGATTTTTCTTCCTAATGAGTCCCAGAGTTTAGAGTTTAGAATCCAAACCAGGCTTGGCTACAAATCATAGACTCGGAAGAGACCTCGTGGGCCATCCAGTCCAATCCCATTTTGTCAAGAAGCAGGAAAATCACATTCAAAGCACCCCCGACAGATGGCCATCCAGTCTCTGCTGAAAAGCCTCCAAAGAAGGAGCCTCCACCACACTCTGGGGCAGAGAGTTCCACAGCTGAACAACTCTCACAGGAAGGTCAAGTGGAATCTCCTTGCTTTCCTGTGGTTTGAAGCCATTGTTCCATTGCGTTCTAGTCTCCAGGGCAGCAGAAAACACCTCTGTATGACTTCCCCTTACCTCTTGATTCATGGCCCTCATCATGTCTTCTCTCAGTCTTCTCTTTTTCAAGCTAACATGCCCAGCTCTTTCAGCCGCTCCTCATAGGGCTTGTTCTTCAGACCCTTGATCATGTGAGTCGGCCTCCTGTGGACACATTCCAGCTTAGAGTCAACATCTCCCTCAGTTGCGATGCCCAGAATTGGACACAGTGTGATTCCAGGTGTGGTCTGACCAAGACAGAATAGATGGGTAGCATGACATTGCAGGCTGTACCATTCTTTGCCCTCCTTTCTTAGGCCTAGTGGGGTGACACAGAATGCTGGACTAGATGGGCTGAGGCCCGATTCAGCATGGCTCTTCTTATGTTCTTATGTTCTTACCATTAGGCCTTGGGGTTTAGAAGGTCCAACAGTCATTAGCCACAAATTAATCGGGTTAAAGTGTCCCAGCCAAGAATTCAACTGGCCCTAACCTTTACTTCTGTTCTTGGATCTGATTCTGTTTTTTCTCTGCTCCCTGGGCTTCTCTCAGTTACGACGACCACTCATCTGATCGACGAGCCTATGACCGACGATACTGTGATGGCTACCGGCGAGAGGGCTACAGCCGTGAGCGAGGTGACGGCTACTACGAGGCTGAGTACCACCACTCCTATGAGTACCAGCGCTCCCATGATGACAGCTACCGCAGCTGCAAGAGCAGTCGGCGAAAGCGGCGGCGGAGACGCCATCATAGCCGTTCCTTTAGCCAGTCTTCATCGGTGAGTACTTCCTGGCTGCTACAGCATTGTGTGAGGTGCCACTGGCAAGCCCCTAAAGGCCACCTTATGTTGACATGAGGAAATACAACTTTTTGATGGATTGTTCTATATTGGATCAGCCCCCTTTTTAGTGGCCATGTTGTGCTTAGAACATAAGGAGAGTACCAGAAGACCATTAAGTCCTGCATCCTTTTTGAGAGGCCAACTGGATCCCTTAGTAGAAAGCCTATGTGGCTTTCATCTGGTAGCTCATGTGTTGCCATCGTGGCTTGTTTCTGCCATATCAAATCTCTGAATTTAGCAAAACGAGTCCTGTCCGGGGATTCTGGGATATATAGCTCAAATTGTGCTGAGTTTCCCAAGATTTGATCGTACAGCCTAATAGAGTAAAATAATGTAAATGTAATAATAATATGAATTAGAGTAAAATAATAATTGTAATAAAAATCGTAATAATAACAGAGTAAAACAATAAATAACTTTGACTAGAGTATAAGCCAGGGGTGGGCAATTATTTTTTCCAAGGGGCCACACAAGAGCCAAAAAATATTATAGAGGGCTGCACCTAAAGGCAGAACTACATTCTAATCTACATAATTTATTTATTTACTATATTTACTATATATTATACATCATTAATATTAACATATTAATATATCAAGAAATATTCATATATTAGTATTAATATCATAATTATTATATCATAGTATATATATAGACATTATAATATATTGAAATTATAATATAATATAACATATTATATTATTTATTATATTATTATAATAAAATTATTATAAAATAATAATAAAAACCACTAAAATAAAATAAAATTCAAGAAGATAAGGTGCAAACCAAGATGAAGGCTGACATCCTCAAGAGAGGAAGGATCCCAAGATGGAATGGCCCAATGGCCCCAGCCCAGAGGATGGCAAAGCGGACCCAGCCGCCGCCGCAGCAGAGGAGAACAGAGCAGAGCAGCAGGCGATCGGAGGCTGCAGCCCTCCGCCTGCTCTCGCCCCCAGCCGTTCCCTCAGCCGTTACCTACCATCCCTGGAGGCGATCCTGGCCTGCAACGGGAGCACTCGACAATCTGAGGCGGCCGATCGCCGTGGCAGTCCGGAAGACGATCAAGTCTTCTGGGTTGCCACGGGGATCAGCCCCCGCAGGTCGCCGAGTGCTCCCGTTGCAGGCCCAGATCGCCTCCAGGGATGGCAGGCATTCCAAAGCCACCGCTCCTCCAGCCTGTCTGCTGACACAGGCCCCACAGAGCCCGTGATGGGATGGCAGCAGCGGCACCCCTTCCTCTTGGCCCCGCCCCCGACGTCCTTCTGGGCCGGAGAGAATCGGCTGCCGGGCTGGATCCGGCCTGCGGGCCGTAGGTTGCCCACCCCTGGTATAAGCCTTAAAAAAGGCTGAAAAACTTGACTTATACTCAAGTATATATGGTATTTTCACTGGGTGTCCTGCTGGCTTCAGGATAAATCAATGGCTGGCTGGCAACAAGGAACCACACTGTCAGATTATCTGCCCAACTAGGTCTTCAGTTGTGTCTTAAAGTCTGACCGCTGATTTAGCTGTTGACTCTCTTCTGGCAGGTCATTCTACAGTTTTGTGGAGGAATGGGTTGAGAGCTGGTGCGTGTTTCAGATGGTCGTCCTCCCCTTTTCTGTGGTTCATAAGCTCATTCTAGTGGTGTGACCCAGTTTCTATATCCTTGGAGCATTTTGTATCCTAGGATGTGAGGCTCATTTTTCCTCTGCCCAGTTCTTTTTCTGGTGCTGACTTGGGTGGGACGTTTTCTCGCATGACCGTTTCCTTCTTATTGGATATATATATTTAGTGATTTTTTATACATACATATAATTTCTTTAAATATATATATATAAAGAAAGCCTGAGCTAGTCTGTGTTATCTTGACTTTTTTTCTCCCTTGCAATATCCCTTATCGTTTTTATACATATATATGCGCCTCTGTGCCGTATGAATTGGCCTGGGAATCGTCCCTCCTCCTCCTTCCTCCTCTACCGCCACCAAACCTGCCACGGGCTGACCTTGTCCTTGGGCGACGCGTGGCTTGGCCCCTCCGCTGGTGTGGACAAACGGGTGAAATGAATGAATGACACATGAAACGAAAACCCTCCCCACCCTCCGCCACCTGGGTCTGCGCTTTTGGGGGGCCCCCCGCAGCAGAGTCAACCAAGCGGCCGGAGAGCCAAGAGCGTGGAAGACGACGACGAAGGCCACCTCATCTATCGCATCGGCGACTGGCTCCAAGAAAGATGTACAGCCAAATCGTAACATAATCTAGTCTCTAGTTAAGCTCCCCTTCGCAGTCACACAGTTGTTCTTTTAGCTTTCCCCTCCTGTTCCCTTGTTATGTTTTGTTTTTAAAAAAAACAGCCTTTATTGTTTTTCTTAAAAATGCTCCTTTTTATTCCCCTTTCCTCCATTTTTTTTCTCAGTATTGTTAACCACTTATGCCGATACGTTAGGGATTTTTCTTAGCTTGCTCAGAGGCTGGCTCCTTGAGCTGGCAAAGGAAGTCTTTGCGGTGATGTGTTTATATGCTTCATTTGGACACTCTTCACTATCTCATGCTTTCTTCTTTCTTTCCCCTTCCTTTTCTCTTTCTCTTTCTTTCTCTCTCTTCTTAGATGAAATTATTAGTACTCTTGGAGAGGGCACTTTTGGACGGGTCGTTCAGTGCGTGGATCACCGCAGGTAAGAGGACGGGGTTGGAATATGAACAGACCTTGCTGCTGGGGTCCTTAAAATCCATTAAAGCTAGTGGCCATGCTGCCCGGGAGTCATTGGCTAGAAAATCAACATTTTCTTTAAAAGTATGTTTTTGGAAATAATTTGTATTGATACATACAAAGGAAAAACTTACTGTATAATTGAGTATAAACTGAATTTTCCAGCCCTTTTTTGGATGTAATTTTTATTTTATTATGTACTTTTTTATTACAATTGTTATTTTACACTATATTATTATTATTATTACATTTCTTATTTTTTCTATTTATTGTTATTATTACATTTCCTTTTTTTTCTATTCATTATTATTACATTTCCATTATTTTACTCTATTATTTTATTACATTTCTTATTTTACTCTATTATTACTGTTAATATTACATTATTTATTTATTTACTTACTTTATTTATATTCCGCTCTTCTCACCCTGAAGGAGACTCAGAGCGGATTACAGGTACACATACTTAGCAGACAATCCCTGCCATTTTCCACATACAGAGTACACACTATACACAGTACACATAGTACACAGTACACACATATAAACGAACAGAGGCAAACTCTGGCCACTAGGGGGAGCTGATGCACTCATCTCTCAGCGTCCCTTGTTGTTCCTTCTGCATCCCTTAGCGTTTCCTGGAGTTCTTTTATGGCCTCATAATTCATTCAAAATTTGCCTCCCCACTTAATGTGGTACCTTTATCTCCTACTTGACAGATGCAACTGTCTTTCGGGCTGCAAAGGTCGACAGCAGGCTACACTTAAGGTCGAGTCCCACCTTGACCCGGGCAGGCCTCGAACTCATGACCTATTGGTCAGAGATATCTTATGCAGCTGACACTTAGCCAGCTGCGCCACATTCCCGGTGCTTATTATTTATTATTTTATCTTATTTGTAATGGTTATTATTGCATTTATTATTTTACTCTATTTATTATTATAGCATTTATTATTTTACTCTTTTAATATTATTATGCTTATTATTTTACTCTGCTAATTATTATTGGAAGGATACATAAGCACATTTACTTTGAAGATGGTTATACTAATGGTTTAATCAGAGTTGGGCAGTCTTATCTTAAATTACAGTTTTATGTAAGTATTCCAAAACATTTAACCTACCGATGCCCCAATTAATGTAATGTTAGTGGTATCTATTTTTATTTTTAAATTTACCAGTAACTGCTGCATTTCCCACCCTCGGCTTATACTTGAGTCAATACATTTTCCCAGTTTTTTGTGGTAAAATTGGGTGCCTCAGCTTATATTCGGGTCGGCTTACTGTATATTCGAGTATGTACTGTACTTCTAAAATACAATGACAACATAAAATTAAATTACGAGAAGAAAGAGAAATGAAGCAAAAACCACTACCATAGAATACAAAACATACTAAAATTGCTTCCTCCTCCTGCTCCGCTCTGCAGGGGCAACACGCGTGTGGCTCTCAAAATAATAAAAAATGTGGAAAAGTACAAAGAGGCAGCTCGTTTGGAGATCAATGTCCTCGAGAAGATTAACGAGAAAGATCCGGAAAACAAAAAGTGAGTAGTTCTGCCCAGCCAAGGTCCTGAGGAAATTGGGGGAGGGGTTGCCTTGGAGTGTAGCGATAGCTCCTTCTTTGGAGGCTTTTAAACAGGCTGGGTGGCCATCTGTCATGTATGCTTTGATTGTGTTTTTCCCACCTGGCAAAAGGGGGCCCATGCAACTATTGAATGTTTCACATGAAACACCAGAACCAACGCACATACTTATTTATTTTCAGTCTCTCGTCCTCTCTCTCTGCTGTTACCATATATCTTCCTGAATGCCTTCAGTAGAAGGCTTAGTGCAGGGCTGCCCAGGAAGTCGATCCCAGCTGGATGGGGCGTTTCTCAGAGAGGGCGGAGCCATGCCACGCCAAGCCACGCCCCCTCCCCCTCTGGCTTTAGCGCTACCACAGCTTCTCCAGGCTTGAGGAGGGTAGTGCCAAGCCAGTAGTGGCTATCTATGCCACCACTGGATTGCCACTACCCTCCTCTAGCCTGGAGAAGCTGTGGTAGCACTAAAGCCAGTGGGGGAGGGGGCAGAGCCATGCCGTGCCAAGCCCCGCCCCCTCCCCCAGCTACAGCTCTACCACAGCTTCTTCAGCTTTGAGGAGGATAGTGCCAAGCCAGTAGTAGCTACTAGCTATGCCACCACTGGCTTGGCACTGCCCTCCCCATTCCTGGAGAAGCTGTGGTAGAGCTAAAGCCAGAGGGGGCGGAGCCAGGCAGCACCAAGCCCCGCCCCTTCCCCCTGCTCCACCCTGCTTCTCTCTTGGTAGATCTTTCTGACTTGGTTTTATTATAAGTAGCTCGCATGCTGAAAAAGTGTGGGCACCCCTGGCTTAGTGCATCACCATTACTTTTTTCATTCATTTGTATCTTGCTTTCCGTCTTCCTCTCCAGCCTGTGTGTTCAGATGTATGACTGGTTTGACTACCACGGTCACATGTGCATTTCCTTTGAGCTTCTGGGGCTCAGCACCTTTGACTTCCTGAAAGACAACAACTACCTACCTTACCCGCTCCACCAGATCAGGCATATGGCCTACCAAATGTGCCAGGCTGTCAAATGTGAGTACTAGGAGTGGGCACAGGGTGCATGAGGGCCAAGAAAAGGTGCATCAATGGTAAAGGGTGGATTAAAAAGAACTATTCTTTTTAAAATCGGGACTTCTTTAAACTTTCTGCCTGAGACGTTTTTACATGACCCTGGGTTTGTAGGTATCGTACATACTCGTGTATAAGCTGAGGTCTTAGGCTGAAAAAGCCCTCCATGGATTATACTTGAGTAAAAGTTATTTATTATTTTACTCTGTTGTTGTTATTATTTTTATTACATTTAGTATGTTACTCTATTATTATTATTATATTGAGGATATAGCACACATATTATTTGACTATAAATTGTATCAGAAGGTGAGAGACTTCTACCTTGGTCCATATCTTAAACGGACAATGTATTGGGAAT
This sequence comes from Anolis apletophallus, assembly GCA_030556195.1. Classification (NCBI taxonomy): domain Eukaryota; kingdom Metazoa; phylum Chordata; class Lepidosauria; order Squamata; family Anolidae; genus Anolis; species Anolis apletophallus. The sequence continues at coordinate 7,325,336 of JARBWK010000019.1, read as the reverse complement.
CTCAAATCAGAGCAACATATTTTATGTGTGGCCAAGACCCAAAAATAACATATAAAACAGCTCTGTATTTAAGCAAAACAATATGCTTGAGAACCACATATGTGGGGCTGATCGGGGTAAATTGTTGGGCGATAAGGAAATATTATGTATATACTCAGTTTTATCATATTTATTTACTGTATTGTTATAAGTGTCTTATTTTAACTTACTACATAGAGTGCAATCAAGTCTTATCAAGCCTTGTTGTTTGATTTGGTATTGTGCTACAACCAAAGGCAGGGGTGGGCAATTATTTTTTCCAAGGGGCCACACGAGAAGCAAAAAATATTATGGAGGGCCACACCTAAAGGCTGAACTACATTCTAATCTACATTATCTATTTATTTACTATATTTATTATAAATTACACATCATTAATATTAACATATTAATATATCAAGAAATATTCATATATTATTAGTATTAATATCATAATTATTATGTTATAGTATATATATATATAGACATTATAATATATTGAAATTATAATATAATATAACATTATATTATATTATTTATTATATAATTATTATATTATTATTATAAAATTATTATAAAATAATAATAAAAACCAACCAATAATTAAATTAAATTCAAACCAACCAATAATTAAATTAAATTCAAGAAGATAAGGTGCGAACCAAGATGAAGGCTGACATCCTTAAGAGAAAAAGGATCCCAAGATGGAATGGCCCAATGGCCCCAATGGCTCCAGCCGCCACTGCAGCAGAGGAGAGCAGAGCAGCAGGCGATCGGAGGCTGCAGGCCTTTGCCTGCTCTCACCCCCAGCCGATCGCCCTGTGGGGCCAAGAGAAAGGGGTGCTGCTGCCACCATCCCATCGCGGGCTCTGTGGGGCCTGTGTCAGCAGACAGGCCGGAGGAGCGGCAGCTTTGGAGTGCCTGCCATCCCTGGAGGCGATCCTGGCCTTCAGGTGGAGCACTCGGCAATCTGAGGCGGCTGATTGCCGTGGTGACCCGGAAGACGATCAGGGATGGCAGGCACTCCAAAGCCGCTGCTCCTCCGGCCTGTCTGCCGACACAGGCCCCACAGAGCCCGCGATGGGATGGCGGCAGCGGCACCCCTTCCTCTTGGCCCCGCCCCCGATGCCCTTCTCCCGGGTCGGACAGAATCGGCTGCCGGGCCGGATTCGGGGCGCTTGCCGTAGGTTGCCCACCCCTGACCAAAGGGCTAATCAGTAAAAAATATTATTATTATATATATTATTTATATTCATATTATTTTGCTCTATTATCAATCAAAACTTTATTACGGTCACAGACCAGCACAAAGCGGGCACAAGCGCCCTAAGAGGAGAAGGACAACTCCCCAGTAAGCAGTTATTTAAAATCAGACTAGAAATCAGTATAAAAATATATTTTAAGAGACAGGATATTGTTGCCTTACGGTGTCAATCATCCTCCATCTGATATTAAGGGCAGCAGCACAGAACTTAGCAACACTGTAAGTCATTGCAGTGTTAGAGTCCGAAAGCAGCAGGGTGGAATAACATCTTTCCCTGCGCCCCGGGTACTTTAAAAGCCATGGTCCAATGAGATTGGATCTAAGATCGCTGTAGAACATGCATTGAAGAAGCACGTGCTCAATTGTTTCCACATGACCAGACCCACAGGGGCATAGTCTCTGCTTGAAGGGGGTCTTCTGATACCTCCCCTCCAATACAGCCGATGGGAGGGCATGGCATCTTGCCAGGGTAAAAGCCCTTCGGTGTTTGGGCACCTCCAGATCTGTTAGGTATGCCATGGGGGCAGTGAGGTATCTAGTGGCTTCACTAACAGCTTTGTGCTGGTCTGTGACCGTAATAAAGTTTTGATTGATTGATTGCTCTGTTATTTTTATTTTTATTACATTTATTATTTAATCTATTATTGTTATTACATTTATTATTTCTTTTATTTTACTTTATTATTTTATCCGCCGTCTGTTTCCAAAAAGGAAGAGAAGGACAGGCGGAGAGATCTTCAACCTTCTTTGCCAAAGGGGTGACTAAGACCATCAGAAATACATTTTCTGGTCGTCTTTGGCGATCCCTCTGAAACCCCCCTCACGATCCTCCCGAGGGGTCCTGACCCCCAGGTTGAGAAACACTGGTGTATCAGGTATTTGTGCCAATTTGGTCCAGTGACTACATCCTGCATATCCGATATTTACATTACAATTCATAACAGTAGCAAAATTATAATTACGAAGTAGCAACTAAAATAATTTTATGTTTGGGGTGTCTCCACAACATGAGGGACTGTATTAAAGGGTCGCGGTATTAGGAAGGTTGAGAAACACTGAGCTTAAAGGGTGTCAGGATTCACAATTTAAGAAATGGTGTTCGTCAACTTACATTCAGTTCTGAATTCTAAAAAACAAAGTATTTTCCCCCTCTTCTGTACCTCCCATCCCCTTGCAGTTTTGCATGAAAACAAGCTCACTCATACAGACCTCAAACCGGAAAACATCCTCTTTGTCAATTCAGATTACGAAATGACTTACAACCTGGAAAAGGTGAGTGCATGTTTTGGAGAAATCAGGTTTGCATCTGTCCTAATTGAACAGATATGGGCACAATCCTAAAAATAACCCCCCCCCCTTTCCCATATTGTATTGCAGGCAAGGGTCAACTTGGGCCCTCCAGGTGTTTTGGACTTCAACTCCCACAATTCCTAACAGCCTTAGGCCCTTTCCTTTCACCCCTCAGCCACTTAAGCTGGGTGGGAATTGAAGTCCAAAACACCTGGAGAGCCTAAGTTTGCCCATGCCCTGTTGTATTGGCATCAATCAGAATATGGAATGGGAGCCAAGCAGAGGAAACTAAAGATGTCTCTTTTCTATACCCTTAACCGCTGCTTCCCCCCGCCCCATCCCGCTTTCCCTCCCTTCCCCACAAGAAGCGAGATGAGAGAAGTGTCAAGAACACAGCCGTCCGGGTGGTCGATTTTGGCAGCGCCACCTTCGACCATGAGCATCACAGCACCATTGTCTCTACACGGCACTATCGGGCGCCAGAGGTCATTCTAGGTCAGCATGAAGGGACTGTTGGGTTCTGAGTGTGATTGCAGTGCTTCGGTTTGATTAGCTGCTCAATGAGATCACTTGTTCATTGAGGCCACATTTCTCTTAATTTCTGCAGAGCTTGGTTGGGCCCAGCCCTGTGACGTCTGGAGTGCCGGCTGCATCATCTTTGAATACTACATGGGCTTCACCTTGTTTCAGGTGAGTGTACCAAGCACGAGGCAGATTCATGTCTTAATGGGGTGGGCAACCAAATGTTCCTCAAACTATTTTGGAATTGGACTTCCATCAGCCCTGCAATTACTGGGAATAACAGTCCAGAAAAGATTTACCATATATACTCGAGTGTAAGCTGAGCTTTTCAGCCCCTTTGTTATGCTGAAAAAGCCCCCCTTGGCTTATACTTGAGTCAAAGTTATTTATTATTTTACTCTGTTATTATTAGTATTTTTATTACATTTATTATTTTACATTATTGTTATTACATTCATTATTTTACTCTATTTATTATTATTGCATTTACTATTTTACTCTATTACATTTATTCTTTTGTTCTATTTTTATTATTATTACATTTATTATTTTACTCTATTTTTATTACATTTATTATTTTGCTCTATTATTGTTACTATTGCATTTATTATTTTACTCTATTATTGTTGTTATTACATTTACATGGTTTAATCAGAGTAGGACAGTCTTTTCTTAGAGTTTTATGTAAATATTCAAAAGCATTCAACCTACTGATGCCTCAATTAATATAATTTTATTGGTATCTATTTTTATAAAATGTTGAAATGTACCAGTAGCTGCTGCATTTCCCACCCTCGGCTTATACTCGAGTCAAAACGTTTTCCCAGTTTTTTTGTGGTAAAATTAGGTGCCTTGGCTTATATTCGGTTGGTTTATATTCGAGTATATACGGTATAATCTAGCTCACAACTGGATTGTAATATAACCAGGTTCTGATAGTCTCCTCAATATAGTTTCTGGGATTCTTACAAAGATTGCTTGGACCTGAGTCAAAATAAGGAAGAGGGAACAGGCCTGTTTAATGCTGCCCTGGAGATTAGAACTCAATGGAGCCATGAGTTCAAATGACAGGAAAGGAGATTCCAAATGAATATTAGGAATAATTTCCTGTGATGAAGTCGTGTTGTTTTGTTGCAAGATAAGTGTATAGTTTGTTATTGCTTATTGGCCTATACGTTTTGTAAAATGTTTAACAAGCCACAGAGGGTTAGCGGGGAATGTTGGGGCAGCAGGCCCCTGTGAAGGCTGTTGCAGTGGAGACGGAAGTTAGAGCTGCACCTGTTTTAGAACTTTCAGATTTTTAAAATAAGTCAGTTGGTTTTATCGGTTGGTGGGAGGGAAGCTGTCTTTCGGAGATTTTAGAAAGCAGTTCAGTTAGGGGTTTGAGAAACCCAGGTGAAAGACAGACTTTGTCCAAGTTAGAGTAGAACACTAACTGGGTAAAGCCTATAGTTGGCTATTTACCTGTTGGAGCAGTTAGTTATTAGGACTGCTTGGTTCTGTGTTAGTAAGTATAGTGGAAACTGTACCCTATTGTTGAAAGGCTGTAACCGCAAGATTTGTACCTCTTAGGAGACTTGTTTGCAACCAACTAAGCTCTGAACTCTGTTATAAAATAAACTGTTGAACATCTTTATTACAACACCTCTCAATGTCGTTCTTTTTAAAGCCTTAAAGAACAAACCCTCACATTGGTGGCTGATCTGATACAATTGGTGGCAGCAAATATATTAACTGGTGGCAGTTTGAACATCTGTTGGTGGGGCTCAAAGGGAAAATACCCATCCTACCACAGTGGGAAGAAAGACTTACTGCCCAGAGTTATAAAAGGGTTCGTTCCTTACATGTTAGTGGCAGTGGTAAGATTTGCAAAGTAGACCTGCTCTGCCATGGTTAACATAAGGAGCCTGGAAGCCTTCTTTATATACTTCATTACATTATTTGGTGGCAGCGTATTTACTGTAAGGGTCAAGGGGTCCGAGCCCCGACATATTTGGTGGAATGGTGGGATACCCTGCCCTGCCACACCGAAAAAGGAACGGTCAGTGGTGACTGACCAACGGGCCAACCCTGATGCCTTACATTTCCTGACCATAAGAATAGCAGTTCAACATTGGAACTCTCTTCCTCAAAGTCCGGTGGGGTCTCCTTTGTTGGAGGCTTCTAAACAGAGGCTGGGTGGCTATCTCTTGGGGGCACTTTGATTGTGCTTTTCCTGCCTGGCAGAATGGTGTTGGACTGGATGGCCCTTGCGGTCTCTTTCAACTCTAAGATGCTATGGTGTGATCATGCCTGACTGACCGAATGAATATTTTATTTCAATGACCAGCCTTGAACAGCTGTAAGATAAGTAAAATGCAAGTGTAGGCATCCAAATACAAATTTTAAAAGCAGAGTTAAAGATAGTATTAAATATTTGTATCTTTAAATAGCAGTGATAAACACTGAGATAAAATAATACAACCTTTTAAGGCCGTGAACAGCATCATTCTTCCCCATTCCCTTCTAAATGTGTTTATTCAGACCCATGACAACCGAGAACATCTGGCCATGATGGAGCGGATCCTGGGTCCCATCCCATCCCGTATGACTCGGAAGACCAGGTGAGTGACACCCGTTGCTTTTGGGATTAGAGAAGATGGGCCCTATTAAGAGCAGCTAGAGGTGCTTGCAAAGTCAAGTGAGTTGCCTTCCTTTGCAGCTCAAAATAGAAGAACTGTCTGGCTTTAGGCTGGGACATGGAACTGAAACAGCCTTGGTCGCCTTAGTAGATGGTCTATGCAGAGAGCTGGACAGCGGGAATGTGTCCCTGTTAGTTCTCTTGGACCTCTCAGTGGCCTTTGACTCCATAGACCAGTGTTTTTCAACCTTTTTGAGCTGCAGCACATTTTGTACATTTACAAAATCCTGGGGCACACCACCAACCAAAATGACACAAAATGACACTCTAACACAGTAATACATATAGTTAATATGTTTTTAAATGTATTTATACACTCAGTGTGAAACCTGGACCTGTTTCGATGAACACAACATAGATATCCTGGCAGGAATGGCAGAAAGACACAAACTTCCCACACAGAAGTCCCATAACCAAGAGAAAATACTGTAAGTTTAGTGGGCATTGACCTTGAGTTTCGGAGTTGTAGTTCACCGATATCCAGAGAGCACTGTGGACTCAATGTTGGATCAGGACCAAATATATGTGTATGCTTGTGTGTATGTATGCGTGTATGTCTGTTTATATTTGTGTGTGTGTATGTATTTGTGTCTGTTTATATTTGGGGGTATGTGTGTGTGTGTTAATATATGTGTTTGTGTATGTATGTGTATGTGTGTGTATATATGTGTACAGTATGTGCGTATATTGGTGTTTTTTTGTGTGTGTATGTATTTGTATGTGTGTGTGTATATATATATATATCTATGTGTGTTTACGTTTGTGTGTGTGTATGTATGTGTATATGTGTTTCTATATGTGTGTATATGTGTGGGTTTGTGTTCTGTTGTGCAGGAGTTTGTTGTTTTCATGATTATTATGGGTTTCTTTTGGGTAACCTTGCCTGTCTCTTCCTTGTCCGTCTGTTCTGCTCCCTGATGGCCCTTCCTCGCCACCTCTGTGTTGAAGGGGGGGCGAAGGGGGATGTTTGTTAGGTGGAGGGTCTCGTTCGCTGCCTTCGCGCTGTCCTCTGGCGCCTCTCTTCCGCTCCCAGAAGAGGAGGGGAAGGGAGAGAGAGCGCGCGGGTCCCTTTCGCAGGAGGAGGTGGGGCCGACCAGAGCACCGGTCTTCACCACAGTCGTCTTTCTTTGGAAGGTCCCCCTTCGGCCCACACTGTGGCAGGGAAGTGGCGAAGGGGGAGCGATGGTGGCGGCGGTATGGCCGCCTCTTCCGCCCCCTTCTCGCTCTCCTTTGCCGCCTCCGTGTTGCTGTCTGAAGAGGAGGGCGAAAGGGGCCCGGTCGATCTCTCTCCCTTCGCCCTCCTCTTCTGGGAGCGGAAGAGAGGCGGCGGAGGAGAGTGAGAAGGGGGCAGAAGAGGCGCCTATGGCGGCGCCGCCACCGCTCCCCCTTCGCCACTTCCCTGCCACAGGGTGGGCCGAAGGGGGACTTTCGCAAGGAGGAGGGCTGCGGTGGAGACCGGTGCTCTGATCAGGCCTCCTTAGCTTCCTCTGCCGCGTTCCGTTTGTGGACCCGGGGACGTTTGTGGACCCGGGCCACACGGGCGGCACCATGGCCACCTCCTCAATCTGCTCCTCCACCTCCCTCGTCGCTTTCCCGGCCCTGCCGTACCCGTCCTCGGCCCCGCTGCACCCGTCCTCCTTGCGAAGGTTCCTCTTCGCCCAGTCCATGGGACAGGCAAAGGAGGGCGATGAGGTTCTCGGAAGAGGAGGGTGAAGGGAGAGAGAGGGACAGCCTGCGGAAAGAGTCGAGGAGGCAGTGTGAAGGCCCCCGCGCCGTTTTTGAGGTGGTTGGTGGTATGAAGAAGGAGGAGGTAGGGTTGAGGGAGGGTTGTTGTTGAGGGGCTTGGGTTTTGGGGGGGGGGCTGCCTGTGTGAGTCGCCATCAGTGCCGGCCTTGCGGGGGAAGGAGACAATTGCTGTGCAGCATGCGCCGCTGTTTTCAATGGACGGTTTTGGGGGCTGTGTTGGGGGGTTTGGAAGGTAGGGGGTGGTGCCACGATTTGGCCTAGTGGTCTGTGGAAATGTGTTTGGTGGGTTTAGTGGTTCTGGGGGTTATAGATTTCCCGTGCATGAGCGTCAAAAACGGACCGTCTCTTTATATATATATAGATATGTATTACTGTGTTAGAGTGTCATTTTGTGTCATTTTGGTTAGTGGTGTGCCCCAGGATTTTGTAAATGTAAAAAATGTGCCGCGGTTGAAAAACACTGGGTTATATCAAGGAAATAAGTTACCTTTTAATGTCTGTGTTTGACTTCTCATACATCTGTATTTTTTTCCTAAGCAATTTATGTCACAGTGACCACCCTTGACATGTTGCATTCCTCTGCAGGAAGCAGAAGTATTTCTATCATGGCCGCCTAGATTGGGATGAAAACACTTCCGCAGGGCGCTATGTACGGGAGAACTGCAAGCCGCTGCGGGTAAGTTGCTATTACTGCATCGCACAAAAGCAAGATTGATCTGAAAGCTGTTTAGGTTCTGGTAGAAAGGATAGACAACTTGATGATGTCGTCCGAACTATGTCATCAAGGGCCACATCAGCCTTAGGGTTGCCGTCAAAGGGCCGTTTAATCAATGGAAGGAGAATCCATGGATACAGAGGGACAACTATATAGTTCTTTGCATAGTGGTCAGTGCTATTTAGTTTTTACCCAGTTTGGGTCCTCAGATGTTATTGAACAACAGCTCCCATACACTTTTGATGATCCGCCATGTTGACTGGGAATAATGGGAATTGCAATCCAACAACTCTTGTGGCTATGAGATTGGATTGGATTTATTGGATTTATACACCGCCACTCCCGGAGGCTCGGGGCGGTTTACAGCATAATATGTGAATACACGAATAAGATAGAAACACAGTAAAACAGTAAAACACAGTAAAACACAATAAAACACATATGAGAATCACAAGCATTCAAAAGCCTGCCTAAATAAATGTGTCTTACACGCTCTGCGGAAGGTGTTCAAATTTTGCAGAGCTCGTGTCTCTGGAGGCAGAGCGTTCCACAATGTTGGGGCGATGATGGAGAAGGCTCTTCGCCTGGTTGATGTCAGATGGAAGGATTTTACACTGGGGATGTTTAGAAGATTCAGGTCTTCTGAGCGTAGTGATCTCAGGGGGTTATATGGAATCAGGTGATCCCGCAAGTACACTGGCCCCAGACCATTTAAGGCCTTGAAAGTAAGAACTAACACCTTGAAGGTGATCCGGTATTCAATTGGCAGCCAGTGCAGATCTTGCAGAATTTGAGTTATACGGCAGGTCGTGGGCTCCTCCGCGAGCAGACAGGCTGCAGCATTCTGCACTAGCTTAAGATCACGGTCAAGGGAAGGCCAATGTAAAGAGCGTTACAATACTCAAGTCTTGAGATGATCGTGGCTTGGATTACCGTGGCTAAGTCGTTCTGGGACAGATAGGGGGCCAGGTGCTTCGCCTGTCGTAGATGGAAGAACGTGATTCTGCTAACAGTGGTGATTTGGGTCTTCATTGATAGCAGAGGGTCCAAATGGACACCCAGGCTTTTTACTGATGATGACGGGCGTAATGCCTCGCCATCAAGGGTCGGCAATTGGATTTCCCTATCGCCCGGGCGGCCCAGCCAAAGGATCTCCATCTTCGCCGGATTCACCTTCAACCTGCTGCTCACAGCCATCCAGTAACGGCTTCAAGGCACAGATGGAAATTATTGGGTACGGAGTCCGGCCGGCCCTACATCCTCAGAATGAACTGTCATCAGCGTACTGGTGACACTCAAGCCCAAAGCTACGCACCAGCTGAGCGAATGGTCGCATATAGATTGAGGAAAGGTTGATGGCTATTTTAAAGTCAGGCATAATTTCCACAAACCTAAATTCAAAGCCCACTCTCCTGACAGAACAAATGGCAACCTTCCAGATGTTACTGCTTCACACCTCCCATCAGCTCTTGTCATGATGAGGAATACAGGAGTTGTAGTCCAGCATTGGGAGGACTGCATAAAATGGCACGGTGGATCGGATTTGGCTTGCGGGCCTTGAGTAGGTAAAGGGATGTGTGAATATTGTGCTCTGGTATATCAGGGAAGCCAAAAGTTCTCTGCCTACTGCAGGTGGCAGTGTTTCACAGGTGGACATGCTTTCCAGCCCTTCTTGTCACTGCAAATTCTGCCTGTCTGCACTGGAGCGTTGAGTTGCCAAGTCCTTCCAAAGTTCAGGAGGTGTCCCAAACTAATTAAAAGAGAAGCCTTTCCTCCAGAGATTTTTTCAAAAAATCCAAATAATGAAACAGAAAATCAACCTGGGATAATCGAGTCATAGAATGATAGAGTTGGAAGAGACCCAAAGGGTCACTCAATCCTTTCATATCATCAAAGGCCTCTCGACAGATAGCCATCCAGCCCTACTCCCTTCTGCCAGGCAGGAATACACAATTCAAGTCTTCCCAACAGATGGCCAACCAGCATCTGCTTAAAGAACCCCAAAGAAGGAGAACCCTTATTCTATATTCCAGTGTTTCCCAACCTTTTTTGAGCCACGGCACACTTTTTACATTTACAAAATCCTGGGATGCAACCAAAATGACACAAAAAAACACAGTAATACATATAGTTAATATGTTTTTAAATGTATTTATACACTCAGTGTGAAACCTGGGCCTGTTTTGATGAACACAACATAGATACCCTGGCAGGAATGGCAGAAAGACACAAACTTCCCTCACAGAACTCCCATAACCAAGAGAAAATACTATAAGAGTTTGGTGGGCATTGACCTTGAGTTTTGGAGTTGTAGTTCACCTATATCCAGAGAGCACCCTGGACTCAAACAATGTTGGATCAGGACCAAACTTGGCATGAATACTCAATATGCCCAAATGTGAACACAGATGGAGCTTGGGGAAAATAGACCTTGACATTTGGGAGTTACAGTTTCTGGGATTTATGGTTAACACACAAAGAGCATCCTGAACTCTTGCAACAATGGAATTGAACCAAACTTGGCATATTGAACTCTCATTACCAACAGAAAGTACTGAAAGGGTTTGCTTGGGAATTGACCTTGAGTTTGGAAGTTGTAGTTCGCCTACACCTATAGAGCACTGTGGACTCAAACAATGTTATGTTATGTTGTTGTTTGTTTTCTATCCAGAATCACAATGTTGGAAGGAGGCTCACCACTTTAAGGTCCCTAAAACAGGCATGGGACAAACCGTGAGCGAGTTCAGGAGGGGAGGGGGGAGGGAGAAAGAAGTGACCCGTGTGGGCGCTACTGTGCAGATTCGCCCCAGAGCAAAGTGAAGCAAAGCGAGCAGAGTGAGGCTGGGAAGAAGGGAGCCCGAGTGGAGAAGAAAAAGTGTTCGGCAGGAGGGGGAAGAAAGGGTATTGGAGGTTCCAGTTTCCCATGGCACACTGGTTGGGAAACACTGCTATATTCCACTCGAGTTGGAAGGGACTCCAAGGGCCATAGAGTTTAACCCCCTTTTGCCCAGGGAAGCTTTGAAATTGAAGTATTTAATACTAAAACATGTTGGAAGTTTATTGTTTGAATCCAAATTGCTCTTTGTCCTGAACCAGATTTGAAACTGATTTTATATGTATAGCAATTTATTCTTATTATTAGCATTCTAATCTAGTGTTCCAGTCTGTGTGGTTGGCCAATTGCATTGTTCAGAGTAGTCCAAAATGAATAAACACGTTATTGTTTTTAGTGATAGTAATAATATTTTTATGTGCCACTCTGAACAATTATATTGGACTGGAACACTTGATTAAAGACTGGAACACTTTTGTGTTTGTTTGTTTTCAAAATACTGAAATACTTAAACTAATAAATATTTTGGTTATTAAGAAAAAAGTGGGTGCTAGAAACAATATTGTACGAAAGCTGGCTGGTACAACCTGGGGATCACAACCAGACACAGTGAAGACAGGATCACAACCAGAGAGAGTCCTTGCGCTTTGCTACTCCATTGCTGAATACGCATGCCCAGTGTAAAACACGTCTCTCCATTTTAAAACGATAGATGTGGCTCTTAATGAGACATGCCGTATTATCATAGGATGTCTATGCCTTACACTAGTGTTTTTCAACCTTTTTTGAGCCGCGGCACTTTTTTTTTTACATTTACAAAATCCTGGGGCACACCACCAACCAAAATGACACAAATGACACTCTAACACAGTAATACATATAGTTAATATGTTTTTAAATGTATTTAAAAATGTATTTAAAAACTGTCACCCTCCCCCCTCGTGACGCCGCTGCTTCCACCAAACCCCTCTCCTGCCCCCCCACCCCTGGAGGCCCAGCGCAGGAGGCCCATCACCATCCCGCAGGGGAGGGCTGTGCTGAGTGTCGAAGCGCACACGGGCTCGTCTGAGCAGGACAAATAGGAATTGAGCACACAGGGTGGCTCCGAGCCTCAGAACAAACTGTGGCGGAGACTTGCAGCCGTCATCACCCCCAGCTCTCCTTCCCAAAGGGGTTCAGACCCCCCCCCCAGGAGTGCCTCTTCCCCCCGCGTCCCTTCGGCTTCCCTGCTGTCGCCTTGGGGCCAGATTGGCTGTGGAGCTGCGCATTCCGGCCTCTGCTCTGCAGCGAACCCGGAGCCCAGCCAGGAGAGGCCAGGAGATGAGAGGTTGCTCCCCTTCCCCGGCACGGAGGGGCTAGAGGGCAGAAAGCCTCGCCTTAAGCCTCCGGGAGCGGGGTCGGATGGGGGCAGCTCCCGCTGACTCCTCCTCCCTCTCCTCCTCCTTGCTGCCGGAGGGGAGGAGGGCAGAAGAGCGCCCAGGAGCCAGGAAGCAGGAGGAGCCGCAGCCCGGCCAGGTAGCCCTTGGCGCGCAGAGGGAAGGAAGGAAGGGAAGGAGAGAGAGAGAAAGGAGGGAGGGAGGAAAGTTCTGGACGCCGAGGGCTTTCCCTGACTGTAGCCAGGCTGGCTGGCATTGCTGCTTCTGCCAGGAAAGCCTCATTTCTGCTGCCTGAAGTTTCCTGCTTGGCAATCTCTCTCTCTCTCTATCTCCATTGTAATTTCCCATGGCACACCTGATGATCTCTCACAACACACTAGTGTTCCACGGCACACTGGTTGAAAATCACTGCCTTACACCACTGGAGAAATTATACTTTTTCTACAATTTCTGTGTATATTTATACATATACATATATATATTTATACATATACAGTACGTCTGTGGAATACGCTCCTTAGCAACATACGATCAATTCCATCCCTCCTGACATTCAGGAAAAAAGTAAAGGTCTGGCTATGGGACCAGGCATTTGCACAATAGCACAAGGCAGTATTTTAGACTGGATTTTAATGGAAGGTTGTTAAATAGGGCTCAATTGCTTTTTATGGATGGAACACTGTTTTTAAATGTATAGGATATGTTAATGTAATTGTATTTTAATGTATTTTATTGTTGAATGTTGGGGTTTTATACTGTGTTTTACTGTGTGGGCATCGAATTGTGCCTTTTTGGAAGCCGCTCTGAGTCCCGTCCCGTCCCCCGGGGGGTTGAGAAGAGTGGAGTAAAATGCCAGAAATAAATAATATTTTTTAGCCAGTATTGCACCAGTTGATATCCATTGGGAAGCAGCAGCCAATAATGAAAGGACCAAGGCAGGGACATCTTCGGCCCATCCTCTAGTTGCATATCAGCCAGCACGCCAATGCCTTAAATCAAGAAACGGCTTCCTAAGATCAACAGAGATACTTGCAGGAACACCTTAGCAAGCAAGAGTTCAAAAGTGGCAGGCTAAAACCCAGCACCACAATCAGTGGCTGACACCAGATGAGAAACTTCCCCCCTGGGCACACAGAAGACGGGATGCCTTGGAAGGAGCTGGGCAGGCTGCACTCTGGCACCACGAGATGCAGAGCCAATCTTCAGAAATGGGGCTTCGAAGGGGAGTTCACAACATGGGAGTGCAGTAAAGAGCAAACCACACACCATTTACTGCAATGCAGCCTGAGCCCTGCCACATGCACAATGGAAGACATTCTCAGAGCGAGAGCAGAGGCACTCCAAGTGGCCAGCTTCTGGTCAATGGAAATTTAGTATCATGTCAAGTTTTTAACCTTGTTTGTGGTTTTTCTATGCATTAGAACTGTGCCCTCAACTCACTTCTGACACGATAAATAAAATAACTACATCCCAAGGTAGAACATGAATAGCTCTTATTATCAGATTCTCTTCTTTGGCATAGTGAGACTTGGATAAACTGTGTACAAAGAAATAAAAATATGTGTCCTCTCCTTTGCAGAGATACCTGGTGTCCGAAGCGGAGGAGCACCACCAGCTCTTTGACCTCATCGAGGGCATGCTGGAGTACGAGCCGGCCAAGCGGCTCACTTTGGCCGAGACCTTGAAGCACCCCTTCTTTGACTCCCTCAAGCCTCCACAGCCGTCGGGCCCCAAGCCTTGGGACGCCAGCCGAGACATCAGCCGGTGACTGATGCGGCTTCCCAAGCCTCCCTTCCCCTTCGCATGCAAGGCGCTCCTCCGCACATTTGGCCCCTGTGGAGGCTGGTGCGGGATGTGCACAGGTCCATTTTGGTGCTTTTAGAGACAATACCAAGGAAATCCCGATCCAACCCTCTCTCCCCCGACACTCCGGGTTTCCTTTTTAAAAATCATGTAAAGCTTGTTTATATGTGAGATAATGTATATATAACAACAAACCAGAAAACCCTATGGCAACCCTCCCCATGCTGTGTAAATAAAACAGAGTCCCTCTGGGTTCATGCCTCCCTCCGTTCCTCTTGCAGATATCTCCATTCCCTTCCCCTGTAAGTTAAAAGGCGGGGGAATCCCCTTTGGGAGTTATTTTTGGATAATCACCATCGCCCCCTTCCGATACCAGAGTTTTATATGGGTTTTGTACAGGCTTTGTGTAAAAATAAATGTGAATTAATACCACGGCTCTGCCTTTTGAATTACTCCTGTCTTGTCTCATGGGATCCCAGTTAGAATCTGGCCTTCAAGTTCCTCTGCCTCAAGAAGTTGACATTATTCAGTCCAACCCCATTCTGCCGTACAGGAAGATGCAGGAGACTCTATCATCATCATTATTATCTAACTGGCTTGCCCGGATTATTTGGAAAACTCAGTTTTCAATTGGACCAAATGCATAAGGTTGTGAGTGAACTACAACTCCCATCACAGGCTTGTGGTGACCGTCTCCCAGCGGACCTAGGAACTATTAGGACATTGCTGGACTTGTGGGGCCCTCCTAGGCTCCCCTCGTTCGATGGTCGAGCCACTGCTGGCTAGACCTTGGGTAGCTCATGGACCCTGTGGTCCTGAGCCTGGCCCCCTCCCCTTCTTAGTTGTAGGACCCTCCTTTTTGTGTTGTATTGTTTTGTCTGTGCACTGCTGTATTTTTTGTTTAGACTGTGAACCGCTCTGAGCCTTTGGATAGAGCGGTATAGGAAGTCGAACTATAATAATAAATAATAATAATAATAATGCCAGGTTAACCCCAAGAAACTATCAGTTGTTTTGTCTCTTGTGCACGCGGCATTGAATTGTTGCCTTTAAAGCCCTTTACGGTTCTGGCCCAGCTTACTTGTCCGAACGTATCTCCCCTTATGTCCCACCTCGAAATTTACGATCTGGGGAGGCCCTGCTCTCAATCCGACCTTCGTCGCAAACATGGTTGGTGGGGACGAGGGAAGGGCCTTCTCGGTGGTGGCCCCTCGCATTCTTCCCTCCTTTCCTTACTAGGCCTGGGCAATCATGGTTCTAAATGTTTCTAAAGTACTTACAAAACTAAAATTCTGATGGTGAACACTAGATGGCGCTGGTGCTTTGCTTCTACAGTGTTGCTAAAGTTCTGGTGGTGAGCATTTCACCTCCAGAACTTTAGCAACACTATAGAAACAACGTACCAGCGCCACCTAGTTTTCACCCCCAGAATTTTAGTTTTGTAAAATACTTTAGAACATTTAGAAGCATGATTTAACAGGCCTACTAAAGACGTGGCTTTGGGACCGAGCGTTTGGTTGATGTGGGGCAGGGGACGGACAATTGAATAATGACAGGATTGTGGAGGCGGACTGTGGATTTGGTTTGGACAGCCTATGAGTGCAGAACGGGGATCATGTTGGTTAATTATTGATATGTGATTGTTTAATCTGTTTTGTGATATTTTATGATGTGTTGTTTTATCTCTTGTGTACGCGGCATCGAATTGTTGCCTTTTTGTTAGCTGCCCTGAGTCCCCCTTCGGGGGTAGAGAAGGGTGGGTTAGAAATAAATGAAATAAATAATAAATCGGTTGGAAAGAGCATTAGCAGAACCTCCTGAATCACATCTCCAATGAGGTTATATTGCAAATCCCACAACAAACCAGGGATGAGCTTGCAGCACTGCCTAGTCTGGAGGAAGATACGAGGGCGGGTCAATAAGTCCGTGACTTTTTGGAATTTCCCGCCTCTTAACTGAAAGGGCAACACTGCTCCTGTTGACAGGCACCTGTCAGTTGACTCCTGTCAAAATTTGAACAAGCTGCGTCATTTAGTTTGTGTTTGACAACCACTGATAGCAGACTACCGCGTGATTTGAGGAGAAAATGGAAAAAAGTGAATTTTGTGTGCTCATTTAAGCATTTTTTGCGGAAAAAACCATCAATCAAACCAAGGCTAAGCTTGATAAATACAATGGGGACTCTGCACCATCGATTTCAATGGTAAAAAGGGGGTTTACTGAATTTTGTTGTGGCCATACAAACACGGAAAATGCCGAACGTTGTGGACGCCCAGTTGAGGTCTCTACACCCGAAACAATTGAAAAAATTCACGATATGGTGTTGGCAGATCAGAGATTGAAAGTGCGAGAGATTGTGGAAGCCATAGGCATCTCACGTGGCTCAGTGGTTTCAATTTTAAATGATCACTTGGGTATGAGAAAGCTTTCCGCAAGATGGGTGCCGCGTTTGCTCACAATCGAACACAAACGCTATCGTGGGACAATTTCGCAGGAGTGTTTGGCCTTGTTCAAACGCAATATGGATGAGTTTTTGCGCCATTTCGTAACCGTGGACGAAACGTGGATCCACCACAACACACCAGAGACCAAACAGCAGTCAAAACAGTGGGTTTCTCGGGGTGAATCGGCGCCAAAGAAGGCCAAGGTGGGTTTGTCGTGGTATAATCCACATTGACTACCTTCAAAAGGGTAAAACAATCAAAGGCAACTTATTGGGTCAATTTAATGAGGATTTGAAGGGGGGGAAAACCCGTCTGCATTTGGCCAAGAAAAAAGTTCTTTTGCACCAGGACAATGCAAGGGTGCACACATGTGAAGTTGCCATGGCAATAATCCATGAATTGGGATACAAATTGCTCCCTCATCCGCCCTATTCTCCGGATTTAGCCCCAAGTGACTATTTCTTGTTTCCAAACCTGAAGAAATGGCTCGGCGGAAAGAGATTTGACTCCAACGATGAAATCATCTCACAAACAAATACTTATTTTGATGACCTCGACAAATCTTATTTTTTGGAAGGAATAAAAAAAATTGGAGAAGCGTTGGACAAAGTGTATAGAGCTCAAAGGAGACGACGTTGAAAAATAAAATGATTTTTTTATCCAAAAACCTGTATTTCATTCAAAAAGTCACGGACTTATTGACCCGTCCTCGTAGCAATGCCATCAGCCAACAAAAAAAGTTACAAAGCCAGCAGACCTGATGGGATCCCTGCAAAAATTGGATCTGAGCTGACGCAACAACTCCATCAGCTCATTGAAAAAGTGTGGGAGACTAAGGTATGTATCTCCTTCTAATTGAGTAAGTGTCTTGGTTTGATGTTGTTGTTTTTTAATGTGGGTGTTTTGAGTTAAAGCAGCCTTGTCCGCCATCTGCTCAATGCCATTTGGATTCTTCTTTTATCTGGAGTAAATATTACCTGTGTTTCAAAAGCCTGCTCAAGGTTTTCGCTAACAATGCAGAGCGCAGCGCCGGGGAGGGCGGCTTGTGTTAAATATACTCTTGGTGCTTTCTGGAACTTAGTTGGGGATCGATCGGAAATTCTCTGGTTTTATCACGGTGGTGTTTTGGAAGAGTACAACTTCACATGCGCAAATCAATGGACGGACAAGATACAGACAAGCTAGAGAGAAAGGTGACTGTGGAATTAGCACCTAGGTGTAAACAACTTTTAAGAGTATTGCTGTCAGCACGTTTCTTGCCTGTCCCCCTCCCCTACTTCTTTGGCTGTAAGAAGCTTAGGACTGAGGCCCGCGTACCACCTGCCATTGTTTGCCCTTGGCCGGAGAGTCCCGTATCTCACGCTTACAGCCACCTAAGCCCTGTCTAAGCCCCTCCTGTGATCGATTGCTTTGGACAGCAAAATCCTTGGTACATGTTCCAATTCGTGGGAGATGATACTCGACATGGCCTATATATTGGGAGTAGGAGGGTAGAGAATGGCTGAATGGGGACATGCACACTAAACACAAGAACTAAATCACTCCTTCCCACCTGCTACTAAGGAGGCTGTTTTGGTCCTGAACCGGTGCTTGGCCGCTGTGTCATACTGGATGAGGGCAAACAAATTGAAATTGAATCCAGACAAGACAGAGGCACTCCTGGTCAGTCGAAAGGCCGAACAGGGCATAGGGTTACAGCCTGTGTTGGATGGGGTTACACTCCCCTGAAGACGCAGGTTCGCAGTTTGGGTGTGATCCTGGACTCATCGCTGAGCCTGGAACCCCAGGTTTCGGCAGTGACCAGGGGAGCATTCGCACAGCTAAAACTTGGGCACCAACTGCGCCTGTACCTTGGGAAGTCTGACTTGGCCACGGTAGTCCACGCTCTGGTTACATCCCGTATAGATTACTGCAACGCCCTCTACATGGGACTGCCTTTGAAGACTGCTCGGAAGCTTCAACTGGTTCAACGGACAGCAGCCAGGTTGATAACAGGAGCGGCACTCAGGGAGCGCACAACACCTCTGTTGCGCCACCTCCACTGGCTACCAGTTTGCTACCGGCCACAATTCAAAGTGCTGGCTTTGGCCTTTAAAGCCCTTAACGGTTCTGGTCCAACTTACATGTCCGAACGCATCTCTTCCTATGAACCTTCAAGATGCTTAAGATCATCTGGACAGACCCTGCTCTCGGTCCCACCTGCTTTGCAGGCGCAATTGGTGGGGACGAGAGACAGGGCCTTTTCAGTGGTGGCTCCTCGGCTTTGGAACGCCCTTCCTAATGACATCAGATCGGCCCCCTCCTTCCTGACATTTCGCAGGAGGGTTAAAACCTGGCTATTTGACCGGGCATTTGCAGATGTAGTATGATTGTCAAATTGAGATCTAAGGAACGACGACGATGCAATTGGAAACCGATTTAATTAAAGAGACGCTGATATTGTGTTTTTAACGTTGAATGCTAATTTGTACAGTATATGTTGGAATTGTATTGTATTGATAAACATAAGAACATAAGAAGAGCCATGCTGAATCGGACCTCAGCCCATCTAGTCCAGCATTCTGTATCACACAGTGGCCCACCAGTTGTACACGGGGATCTCGAGCAGAAGGGAGGGCAAAACCCTGACCTGCTCCCGACCCCCCACAACCAGTACCCAGGGAAGTCCTGCCTACCTCAACCAACTCCGAGGTGGTACTTGAATGTCCTTTTCAGTAACTACCGATACACTTGGTATCCATGAATCTGTCTAATCCTGCCTTGAAGTTGTTCAGGCTGACAGCTGTCACGACCTCCTCTGGAAGTGAGTTCCATAACCCAATGACCCTCTGGGTGAAGAAATATTTCCCTTTATTAGTCCTAATTTTCCTACCTTGGAGCTTCAGGGAGTGCCCTCTAGTCCTAGTGTTTTGTGACAAAGAAAATAGTTTTTCTTTATTCACCTTTTCTATCCCATGCATGATTTTATACACTTCGATCAAGTCACCTCTTAAACGCCGTCTTTCAAGGCTGAAAAGACCAAGGCGTTGCAACCTGGTTTCATAAGGAGCTGCTCCATCCCTTGGATCATTTTTGTTGCCCTTTTCTGTACCTTTTCCAGTTCCGTTATATCCTTCTTGAGATGCGGAGACCAGAATTGTACACAGTACTCCAAATGTGGCCTCACCATAGATTTGTAGAGAGGCAATACAACATTTGCCGACCTATTTTCGATTCTCTTCCTGATCATGCCAAGCATAGAATTTGCTTTTTTCACTGCTGCTGCGCACTGGGTTGACATCTTCATTGAGCTGTCCACCAAGACCCCAAGATCCCTTTCCTGGTTTGTCTCAGAAAGCTTTGATCCCATCAGTTGATAAGTGTATTTGGGGTTCTTTGCCCCGATGTGCATGACTTTACACTTGTTTAGGTTAAAATGCATTTGCCACTTTGTTGCCCATTCACTCAATTTCGAGAGATCTTTCTGGAGCTCTTTACAGTCAGTTTAATTTTTAACTACCCTGAACAGTTTAGTGTCATCTGAAAACTTTGCTACCTCAGAATTCACTCCTACATCCAGATCATTAATGAATAAATTAAAAAGTAACGGACCCAAAACTGAACCTTGGGGTACGCCACTTCTCACCTCTTTCCACCCAGAGAAATGTCCGTTTATTACCACCCTTTGTTTCCTACAGTTTAGCCAGGTTCCAATCCAGGACAAGACCTGTCCCCTGATTCCATGGCTGAAGAGCTTTTAGGAGCCTTTGGTGAGGGACTTTGTCAAAAGCCTTTTGAAAGTCAAGGTAAACAATATCAATTGGGTCCCCTTTATCTTAGTGTTTATTTACACCCTCAAAGAATTCTAACAAGTTAGTAAGACATGATTTGCCTTTGGAGAAACCATGATAATTGTTGATATGTTTGTCTTAAGCAGTTTTTGCTGTTGTACACCGACTCGAGTCGCCTTCGGGCTGAGAGAGGCGCTCTAGAAGCAAAGTAAATAAATCTATAGGCACTATAACAAACAGGTAGTTGCAAGTGCCCAGATATAGTATGGGGGGGGGGGGGAACACCTGCCTTGAAAACAGCCCATGGGAAAGAGATCTAGGAGTCTTAGTAGACCACAAACTGGCTGTGAACCAACACATTGTTTTGATTTGTGTGTTTTTGTTGACTATGGCATTGAATGTTTGCCTTTTTGCATGGAAACCACTCTGAATCCTCTTAGGGTAAGAGGGCAGTCTAATAAATAAATATATTATTACTACTACTACTACTACTACTACTACTACAGTGTGATGCAGCAGCAAAAAAAGGCCTAGGTGATTCCAGGCTGCATCGCGAGGAGTCTAGGGTAAGGTAAAGGTTTTCCCCTGACATTAAGTCCAATCATGTCCAACTCCATGGGTTGGTGCTCATCCCCATTTCTAAGTCGGAGACCGGCTTTGTCCATAGACACCTCCAAGGTCATGTGGCCGGCATAACTGCATGGAGCGCCATTATCTTCCCGCCAGCGCAGTACCTTTTGATCTACTTACATTTGCATGTTATTAACATTTGATCAATAGGTACTGCTCAATAGGTACTGGAAGCGGGAAGATAACGGCTGTTTTCAAGCCCCCCCCCCCCAATCTTATATCTGGGCATGTCCCCATTCAGCCATTCTCTATCCTCCCACTCCCAATATATAGGGAGAAGGAAAGAAAGAAAGAAAGAAAGAAAGAAAGAAAGGGAGGGGAACGAGAAGGGAAGAAAGAAGGTACAGGGGAAGAAAGCAGAGGAAGGAGAAGAAAGGAAGGAAAAAGAAAGGGGAAGAAAGGAAGGAAGGAAGGAAGGAAGGAAGGAAGAGGAAGGAAGGGAAGAAAGAAGGTATAGGGGAAGATAGCCTGGGAGGAAGGGAGGGAGGAAGAAGGAAGGAAGGAAGGAAAAAAAGAAAAGAAAGGCAACACTGCGTATATTTTTATTTATTTATTTATTTATTTACGTCATTTATATTCCGCCCTTCTCACCCCGCAGGGGACTCCGGGCGGATCACAATGCACATATACAGGCAAACGTTCAATGCCATTGACATACAACATATATAGACAGACACTCAGAGGCAATTTAACATTCCAGAAATCAATTAAATTTAACCTCCCCACTCAAGTGGTACCTAAATTTCCTACTTGACAGATGCAACTGTCTTTCGGGTTGCAACAGTCGACAACGAGCTACACAAATTGGTCGAGAGCTCACCCCGAACTGGGCAGGCCTCGAACTCATAACCTTCTGGTCAGTAGAGATCTTATGCAGCTGACACCCAGCCAGCTGCGCCACATTATATATATAGGCTAGTAAAATCATAGTGCTAATAATGAATACTTGTAATTAAAAATGCCCAACACAAGTTTGGAATAAATCCCGAGGACAAGGAGTTTGCTATTTTCGTTCTGAGAGCCCCGAGTTCCCTTACAACTGGGGCAATGTGTCTCAGGTGAGCCGCACGTCCCAGTGACGGGCAGATGGGCGTCATCCCTTGCACAAGGTGCCATCTGCCCAGCTGTCGCCCTTTGGGATCAAGGAAAGCCTGGGCTCACCCCAGGAGCCTGCGCTGCTCCTGATCCCACTGTAAAGACCTTGAGCCGGCTAGAGCCCTCCTCATCCTCCCGGGACACCCGAAGGGAGCAGACGGGCCACGTCTGCCCAGGGAAGAGGCCGGAAACCCAAAGGTCCCCACACAGGTGAGTCTGCGGGATGGGTAACAGTCCCAATCCTGGTTGTTTCTGATTCCTTGGGCAGGAAGTTTAGTCTCTCTTCTAGACATTATAGATATTGGTGTACGATTCCCTCTGGAATGGCAATTGGATAAAGAAGAAGATACATTGGCTTTGATGCGATGCTTTCCTAAGATGGCACCAACTTTTGTGTTGATGTTTTTCTCCCCACTACATCACAAAGCCTTCCAGTTCCATGTTGCCACTTGAATCTGAAATTGATTTGAATATATATTATGTATGTTTTCCTTTTTTGTCATTATTAAATTGAATCAATTGTACGATGGCATTGATGGCAGGAGGCACACCCATTCCAGTGCCAACCAACAGTAAATAAAATAAAATCTATTTATCTATCTATCTGGCATGGGCAAACTTGCTAACTTAGACAGCACGGTGATGGAAGGAAGGAAGGGAAGGAAGAAGGAAAGAGAGAAGGAAGGAAGGACAAAAAAGAGGAAGGAAGGATGGAAGGAAAAGAGGGAAAGGAGGAAAGAGGGAAGGAAGGAAGGACAAAAAAGAGGAAGGATGGAAGGAAAAGAGGGAAAGAAGGAGGAAAGAGGGAAGGAAGGAAGGACAAAAAAGAGGAAGGAAGGAAAAGAGGGAAAGAATGAGGAAAGAGGGAAGGAAGGAAGGACAAAAAAGAGGAAGGAAGGATGGAAGGAAAAGAGGGAAAGAAGGAGGAAAGAGAGAAGGAAGGAAGGAAGGACAAAAAAGAGGAAGGATGGAAGGAAAAGAGGTAAAGAAGGAGGAAAGAGAGAAGGAAGGAAGGACAAAAAAGAGGAAGGAAGGATGGAAGGAAAAAGGGAAAGGAGGAAAGAGGGAAGGAAGGAAGGACAAAAAAGAGGAAGGAAGGATGGAAAGAAAAGAGGGAAAGAAGGAGGAAAGAGGGAAGGAAGGACAAAAGGGAGGAAGGGGAGGATAGAAGGAAGGAAGGAAGGAAGGAAAGGAAGAAGAAAAAAGACAAGAAAGAAAGGGAAAAAGAGAAGGAGGGAAAGGAGGAAGGAAAGAGAAGAAAGGAAGGACAAAAGGGAGGACGGGAAGGAGGAAGGAAAGAGGGAAGAAAGGAAGGCCAAAAGAGAGGAAGGGAAGGATGGATGGCTGGAAGTTAGGAAGGAAGGAAGGGAAGAAGAAAAAAGACAAGAAAGAGGGAGGGAGGGCGGAAGAGAAGGATGGAAAGGAGGAAGAAAAGAGAGAAGAAAGGAAGGACAAAAGGGAGGAAGGGAAGGAAGGAGGAAAGAGGGAAGGAAGGAAGGAAGGAAGGGGAGGATAGAAGGAAGGAAGGAAAGGAAGAAGGAAAAAGACAAGAAAGAAGGAGGGAGGAAGAGAAGGATGGAAAGGAGGAAGGAAAGAGAAGAAAGGAAGGACAAACGGGAGGAAGGGGAGGATAGAAGGAAAAGAGGGAAGGAAGGAGGAAAGAGGGAAGGAAGGAAAGAAAAGGGAGGAAGGGGAGGGTAGAAGGAAAGAAGGAAAGGAAGAAGGAAAAAGACAAGAAAGAAAGGGAGGGAGGAAGAGAAGGATGGAAAGGAGGAAGGAAGGAGAGAAGGAAGGAAGGATGGAAGGAAAAGAGGGAAGGAAGGAGGAAAGAGGGAAGGAAGGAAGGACAAAAGGGAGGAAGGGGAGGATAGAAGGAAGGAAGGAAAGGAAGAAGAAAAAAGACAAGAAAGAAAGGGAGGGAGGAAGAGAAGGATGGAAAGAAGGAAAGAGAGAAGAAAGGACAGACAAAAGGATGGAGGGAGAAAGAGGGAAGTAAGGAAGGGAAGAAGAGAGGTAAGGAGGAAGGAGAAGGAAGGAAGGAAAGACAAAAGGAAAGGCGGGAAGGAAGGATGAAAGGGTGGAAGGGAAGGAGGAAGGAAGGAAGAGCAGGATGGAAGGAAGGAGGGGAAGGTGGAAGGAAAGAGAGAAGGAAGGAAGGATGAAAAGGTGGAAGGGAATGGAGGGAGGGAGTAAGAGGGAGGGAAGGAAGGGATGGAGGAAAGAGAGAAGGAAGGAAAGACAAAAGGGAAAGAAGAAAGGAAAAAGAGGGAGAGGGGGAAAGGGAGGAAGGAAGGACGAAAGAGTGGAAGAGAAGGAAGGAAGGTGGGAGGGAGGAAGGAAAGAGAGAAGGATGGAGAGACAGAGTAGGGCCTGAGGTTTACCCATACCATCCAGATAGATAGATAGATAGATAGATAGATAGATAGATAGATAGATAGATAGATATCCCACGATTCTGACACATTCTATTTTTAGAGAAGTTTATATGAGGGGAAAGTGTGCCTTATAATTGAGGAAATACTGTATTTATTCAACTTTTCAGGGCTCAGAAACTGTGATTTCTTTTTGGAATGCCAACTCACATGGGATTTGGGGAATTTAAATGAAGCACCTGAGTTTTGTGTAATAATTTTATGCCTTATTGATTTAAAGAGAGACTAATAGTTTAATTCTGTTTTGATGTTTATATGTGTAAGGTCTTACATTGTTACGGTTTTCATATTAGTTGCCTTGAAACTCCTTTGCCAGAGAAAAATGGGGTATAAATCCTAATATTAGAACTAATAACACTATGTAAGAAGAGTTGAAAAGTGTTATTTCCTGTTCAATTGTGTAGTACTTACTCAGAAAGTAGTTGTTCTACTCCAGAAATTTGTGGCAAAGGGTGGAAGCATTATTTCCTTCGCTCTAGGCACTTGGTTTTGAGTCTCCTTGTGGAGAGAAAAAGTGGAGTCTAAATAAACATAATAATAATAATATTGTATTATTATTTATTCCGCTTTTATCTTAAAGCGGTTCACGACATTTTTAAAACAATACAAATCGACCATACATATAACAATAAACAATAAAACTAACTTTACAATAAAGCATAAATAAGCATTACTATTAAGATTAATAATAATAATAATAATAATAATAATTCTATATTCTTTATTCTGCTTTTCTCCCAAAGCGGTTCACAACATTTTAAAACAATACAAATCGACCATACATATAACAATAAAACTTTACAATAAAGCATAAATAAGCATTAATATTAATATTAATAATTAATAATAATTACTATTTATTCCACTTTTCTCCCAAAGCGGTTCACAACATTTTAAAACACTACAAATCGACCATACATATAACAATGAACAACAAAACTAACTTTACAATAAAGCATAAATAAGCATTAATATTAAGATTAATAATAATATTAATAATAACAATAATAAGTAATTTTCCTTAATAAAAATATGCAATTTTAAACCTTTGGATGTGCAGACCGCAACAAAGTTTTTCCATGTTTTTATGACAGACCCAATTAGGAAATGACGTTTATATAACCCAAGAACCAAAATTGTGTTACATTGTGTAACTGTTAGATTGTTAATTGTTTTTAGATGTTTTTAGATGTTAATTGTTTTTAGACGTTTTTAGATGTTTAGATACTTTTAGATGTTTTTGGATGTTTCGGGTACTTGGCTGTATGTTTTACTGTAAATCGCCCAGAGCGATCTGGGATGGACGATTAATAAATCCCAAAATAAATAAATAAATAAATAAATAAATAAATAAATTTCTTTTTCGTGTCAGGAGCAACTTGAGAAACTGCAAGTTGCTTCTGGTGTGAGAGAATTGGCTGTTTGCAATGACGTTGCCCAGGGGGCACCCAGATGTTTTTGATGTTTTACCATCCTTGTGGGAGGATTCTCTCATGTCCCCTAATGGGGAGCTGGAGCTGACAGAGGGAGCTCATCTGCGCTCTCCTTTGAACCTCCGACCTGTTGGTCTTCAGTCCTGCCAGCATTGCGCCACCAGGGGCTCAATTGTAATTAACTGGTGTAATTAACCCACTGGGAACAAAGTTGCGTTGTTGGTCTGACAAGTAATGTTTTCTAGTTAAAGCATTTCAAAGCATTTTAGAGGGATTTTATTATTTATTTATTTGCTTCATTTATATTCCACCCTTCTCACCCCGCAGGGCGGATTACAATGTATACATTACATTTAGACACACAAGCACACAAGACAGACAGAGGCAATTTAACACCTGGCCACCAGGGGGAGCTGTTAAAGCATTTCAAAGCATTTTGTAGGGATTGTATTAATTATTTATTTATTTATTTATTTATTTATTTATTTATTTGCTTAATTTATATTCCACCCTTCTCACCTCGCAGGGCGGATTGCAATGTACACATTACATTTAGACACACAAACCCACAAGACAGACAAAGGCAATTTAACACCTGGCCACCAGGGGGAGCTGTTAAAGCATTTCAAAGCATTTTGTAGGGATTTTATTATTTATTTATTTATTTATTTATTTATTTATTTGCTTAATTTATATTCCACCCTTCTCACCTCGCAGGGCGGATTACAATGTATACATTACATTTAGACACACAAACCCACAAGACAGACAAAGGCAATTTAACACCTGGCCACCAGGGGGAGCTGTTAAAGCATTTCAAAGCATTTTGTAGGGATTTTATTATTTATTTATTTATTTATTTATTTGCTTAATTTATATTCCACCCTTCTCACCCCGCAGGGCGGATTGCAATGTACACATTACATTTAGACACACAAACACAAGACAGACAGAGGCAATTTAACATCTGGCCACCAGGGGGAGCTGTTCCACTTCTTCATTCCTCAGTGTGTTTCCTGGAGATCTTTTTTATGACCTCGTAAATCAGTTAAATTTAGCCTCCCAACTTAAGTGGTACCTTAATTTCCTACTTGACAGATGCAACTGTCTTTCGGGTTGCAAAGGTCGACAACAGGCTACACAATAGGTCGAGAGCCCACCTCGACCCGGGCAGGCCTCGAACTCATGACCTTCTGGTCAGTAGAGATCTTATGCAGCTGACACCCAGCCAGCTGCGCCACATTCCCGGTATTCTTGTTCAAATTTAAGGCCATTCTGTCACTTTCCTTATCATTGCATGTTGTGTGTTCCAGCTTTCTTCCAATAATGGGATCTACAGTGAAATTCGGAGTTCCTGCCAAGCAACTGCTGTGTTGCATCTCAAAAGACGTCCCCAAGGAAAGAGAGCCTGACGCTTCAAGATACTTTAGCTGTAACCGAACGTCCCAGGGATCCCAGAAACAGCAGTAAGAGGACCTTGGTTTATTTTTGATAACGTTGGTCAGGGAATCATAAAATCTTAAGCTGCAGGTGAGCAAAGAAAGCACTTCTTTACAGGGCTGCTGTGAGTTTTCCGGGCTGTATGGCCATTCTCTCCTGACGTTTCACGCTTTGCATGTTCCTTGATTCGTGTTTGGGTGCTGCGTTTGGTGGTCCCTATGTCCCAATCAGGGCCAGCTAACACCTCCCAACAAAGGATTCCCCCGGACAGGAAGTAACCAGACTTTGAAGCTGCAAGGTCATTCAATGCTAATCTTGCCTCCAGTGTCATCAGTTGGGAGCCCCCCCCACCCCACCCAGCACCAACCGCTGCTCTGAGATCAGAGTAAAGAGAGGGGCCACGAAGGCGGTTCCATCTTGCCTCCTGCACTGTGTTTATAATATAATATAATATAATCTATTGTATATACATATAATATTGATAATAGTATAATGTATATACAATATAATACTATTACTAATAATATGATATTATAATTATATATTTTATATTAATGTAATATTACTAATAATGTTATAGTACAATGTAATATATAATATTAGTATTGTGCTATGGGAATAATATAATATATTGTATTTACATTTTACTTGTAAGCTGCTCTGAGTCCCCTTCGGGGTGAGAAGGGCGGCATATAAATGCAATAAATAAATAAATAAATAAATGATGTTCAATATAGATATTTGCGGCAAATTATATATTATAAATTACATGTAATAATATTATATTATATTATATTATATTATATTATATTATATTATATTATATTATATTATATTATATATATATATAAAATAAAGGAGGTCCCGTCATGGAACGACCGTCCTAGGCAGAGAAACCTTACAAGGCAGAGACACCAAACTTGGCAAAAAAAATAGGCCTCAGGCAAGGAAGGTTTTTAGCAAAAAAACTTTCCCCACCAAAACATAGAAGGCCCCCAAAACAACAATACAAAAAAACCTACATTTCCCAGCGTCCTCCGCAGCTGCCAACGAATCTCCTGGCCTCTACATTCTGACAACATGATTGGTTGCCAATGAGGGAGTATTTGCATAACCCCTCTATTGGCCAGCCAACATAAACATTCTGACCCATAATAAACTGGCAGAGGAGGATAAGGCAAAGGCCTGAGGCAGTCGCCAACACAAACACCCAATTCACTTCCCATAGAAAATTTAAACCCCTACAAATCACAGACCACGCCCAAAATTGACAGTAAGGCTTCATTAACTTGATTTCCCTGACTAGGCCTCACTTAATGGGATGCTGTTTAAGCTCTGAGTTGACAGTAAGGCTTCATTAGCCTTGATTTTCCCGACTAGGCCTCAGCTCATGGGACATTGTGTATGGCCTGAATTGACAGTAAGGCTTCATTAACTTGATTTTCCTGACTAGGCCTCAACTCATGGGACACTGTGTATGGCCTGAATTTACAGTAACCTACCTTGGCACACAGAGCCCCTATGACCCACGCTACATTCTACTGCAGTTTGGAGGAGGGTGGGCCATGGATGATGGGATTTGATGTACCTCCATGGATTATGGGATTTGCAGTACTTTCAAACCCTTCATTACCCACAGACCACTGTGGCCCAGAACCAAGACCGATAAAGACCCAACTTGGCACACAGTGCCCCCATGACCTACACTCCATCCAACTGCAGTTTAGAGGAGGGCACACCATGGATGATGGGATTTCAAGTACCTCCACTCACTTCCAAAGTACCCCACCCACACAAGCATCAACCTCTACATCAACACAGCAGACGGAAAGACAAAAAACATTGTATATCCACAAGCTCTGCAGAACGCCAGGAACACCACACACCGACAACTCCACAGGACTTCAACATCCCACCCACCAGAACAACCCACAACGACACAGCCATGACCCCACCAAGACCATAACTAACATCAATTCCAACCCTTACATACTCAGACTTTCTCGCATCTCCTAAATAGGGCACAGCAACGCGTGCCGGGTACAGCTAGTATATTTATAAATCAACCATTAACCAAATGTCATATCCAAAATTCCTGACCAACAGGGTTATATTGTTTTCCATTTTCACTCTCTAAAGTACATACGATGAGAAAAGGATTCCCCCGGCAGAATGACGAGACATTTCAGACCTGGCTCTGCAAAAGGCACGCTCAGGACTCTGGGAAGGAAGAAAAGACGGAAGGAAGGGGAAAAGGAAGAAAGAAAGAAAGACAGAGGAAATAAAGGAGGGAGGGGGAGAGGAAGAAAGAAAAGAAGAATTCACTATGGAAAAGGAAGAAAAGAAAAGCAGAAGAGCGACAAGGAGGGGAAGAGAAAGAAGGAAATGGAAAGGGAGGAAAAAGTGGGGGAAAGAAAGGAAAGGGAGTGAGGAGAAAGTAAAATAATGAAGGGAAAAGAAGAAAAAGAAGGGGAGAGAGAGAGGGAAGTGAAAAGAAAGGAAGGAGAAGGAAAGGAAGACTTCGGGGGGAAAGAATAGAAGAGGAAGGAACGAAGGAAGAGGGAGGGAGAATGGAGGAAAGAAGGAAGGGGAGAGATGGAGGGAAAAGGAAGGAGAGAAGGAGAAGGAAAGGGTAAAGGGGGAGAAAGGAAGAAGGAAGAGGAAGGAAGGAACAGGGAGAATGGAGGAAAAAGGGGGAGAGAGGGAGGGGAAAGGAGAGAAGGAAAAATGGGCTGCTCTGGAGAGCCAGATGCAATCATGAAAAGAGCCACATCTGGCTCCCGAGCCATAGGTTCCTGACCCCTGCCATAATGGCTTGATTGATTGTGGACATTTCAATCCTATAAATGCCTAATTTCCAACACTCTGTTCTTACCTCCCGATTGCAGGACCAAACGGGAATCAGCTTTTGCTCAACGGAAAGCCGAGCGTGCCTCCATGAGGGCTCACCTCCGGGAGAAATATCAGCTGCCCAAGGTGGGACTCCCTTCTCCACAATGGACGTACTTCGATCTGTATATATATAAAAATTAAAATATCTATGTTTTTTGTTTAGTTTGTATCAAGAAGGCTCCTTCGTGGCTTGATGGATCTGGCTTGACAGATCTTGGACTCAAACTAATTACAGGGTTTCAACTACTAAAATTGGAGGAAAGGGCCCACAAAAGTATAAAATGGCAGTATATAGAAAACTAATTACAGGTTTTCAACCACAAGAGGGTAGTATATAGATAGAAAGGATCAGCTACTGGCCTCTAGGTTGCAAAAGTATGAAAACAAAAGAGCAGCATAAAAATAGAAAGGATTCGCTATCGGCCTATAGGTATGCAGTATTCAGATTCAACCACAAGAGGGTAGTATATAGATAGAAAGGATCAGCTACTGGCCTCTAGGTTGCATGTACGCAATACTCAAATGAAACCACAAAAGAGCAGCATAAAAATAGAAAGGATTAGCTATTGGTCTATATAGGTATGTCTATATGCAATACCCAGATGCAACCACAAGAGGGGAGTATATAGATAGAAAGGATCAGCTGCTGGCCTCCAGGTTGCATGTACGCAGTACTCAAATGAAACCACAAGAGAGAAGCATAAAGATAGAAAGGATTAGCTATTGGTCTATATAGGTATGTCTGTATGCAATGCTCAGATGCAACCACAACAGGGCAGCGTAAAGATAGAAAGGATTCGCTGCTGCCCTATTGGCATGTTGGTATGCTCAAATACAACCACAAGAGGACAGTATATAAATATAAAATATTAGCTGCTGCTCTATAGATATGTAAGTATGCTCAGATGCAACCACAAAAGGGGAGTATATAGAAAGGATAAGCTATTGGTCTATAGGTATGTCTGTATGCAGTGCTGATTCAACCACAACAGGGTAGCATAAAGATAGAAAGGATTAGCTGCTGCCCTATAGGCATGTTGGTATGCCCAAATGCAACCACAAGAGGGCAGTATATAAATAGAAAATAATAGCTGCTGCCTTCTAGGCATGTATGTATGTATGTATGCAGTGCTCAGATACAATCACAAAAGGGGAGTATATAGAAAGGATTAGCTATTGGTCTATAGGTATGTCTGTATGCAGTGCTCAGATTCAACCACAACAGGGTAGCATAAAGATAGAAAGGATTAGCTGGTGCCCTATAGGCATGTTGGTATGCTCAAATGCAACCACAAGAGGGCAGCATATAAATAGAAAATATTAGCTGATGCTCTATAGATATGTAAGTATGCAGTCCTCAGATGCAACCACAAGAGGGGAGTATATAGAAAGGATAAGCTATTGGTCTATAGGTATGTCTATATGCAGTGCTCAGATGCAACCACAAAAGGGCAGCATAAGGATAGAAAGGATTAGCTGCTGCCTATAGCCATGTTGGTATGAAGTGCTCAGATGCAACCACAAGAGGGCAGCGTTTTGATAGAAAGGATTAGCCACTGGCCTATAGGTATGTATGTATGCATGCAGCACTCAGATACAGCCACAAGAGGGAAGTATATACATAGATAGGATTAGCTGATGGCCTCTAACTATGTACGCACTGTTCAGATGCAACCACAAAAGGGCCTTGTGTAGAACGGATCAGCTACTGACCTCTACAAATGTAGGTATGCAGTGCTCAGATGCAATCACGAGACAGCAGGATAAAGGTAGAACGGATTGGCCTCTGGGGATGTATTAAGGTGAGGCAGCTTAAACTCTACAAAGTTCCTGTTGACACAATCTTTTCCCAATAATAATTCCATCCCGCTTCCTCTTCCGCAGAACCGGACAGATCGGAAACAACTGGAAGCGGCCGGGGGAAAGGCGAAACTCCCCCAAGACCTGCTGGCGATTGTGAAGCCTAAGGACACTTCGGAGCCCAGCTCCATCTTCTCTGCTTGGGCCGGGCTGGATTTCAGCTCCTTGAGGATCACGGCAGAAAGCGCAGTGGAGTCCCTCAAGCGGCCTGTGCAGTGCCCCGTGATGTGAAAGATCCGTCCCCAGATACAAACATCTCCGATTGCAGAATAAGATAACAGTTTTTCAATGTGATGAAGGTCGAGCTCAATGGGCCAAGAGGTTGCCGGCGCCCTCCAGGCTGCCTTGGGTCTCGAAGTCTTGTTCAACTTGCGAAAAGGATTTAGACGTCTTAGTGGACCACAAACTGAGCATGAGCCAACAGTGGGATGCTGCAGCTACAAAGGACAATGCGATTCTGTGCTGCATCAATAGGAATATAGTGTCTAGAGATGGAGGGGAATCGTAATCCCACTCTCTTCTGCTTTGGCCAGACCTTACCTGGAACAATAACCCTGTGTCCAGTTCAGGAAGAGATGGGCAAGATGGACAGTGTCCAGAGAAAGGCCAAAGGTCAGGAAGCCAAGCCCTAGGAGGAGCCGTTTAGGAGGCTGGCACTAATCCTGCATCCAGAAAACTGATTTTATAATATACTTAAATCATGTTACATTAAGTTTGTCTCTCTTTTGTCTTTAATGACTGCATTTCATTACAAATCACTATGGGATAGTATAACATGGGGGGATAGTATCACTGTTAAAGACAGAGGGCAACACCATATAATACTAACTAGACTGCAAACCAGGGGGTTACAAGCAGAATGAGGTAAACCTATTTCAGTATCAAAAATATCATATATTTCGAACAACACAAGTAATAAGTTCAACACATCTATATATATAAAGGAAGAGTCGTCATGGAACCGCCGTCCCAAACAGAGAAACCTTACAACGCAGAGACACCAAACTTGCCAACAGAAATAGGCCTCAGACAAGGTACGGTTGTAGCAAAGAAACTCTCCCCCCCAAAAAACCTAAAAGGCCCCCAAAACAACGAGTAAAAAAACCTACATTTCCCAGCATCCTCCAGGGCTGCCAACGACTCTCCCAGCCTCTACATTCTGACAACATGATTGGCTGCCAATAAGGGTGGATTTGCATAACTCCTGTACTGGCCAGCCAACATGAACATTCCGACCCATAATAAACTGTCAGAGGAGGATAAGGCAAAGGGCTGAGGCACAAACACAAACACCCAATTCACTTCCCACAGAAAATTTACACCCCTACAAATCACAGACCACGCCCAAAATTGACAGTAAGGCTTCATTAACTTAATTTCCCTGACTAGGCCTCACTTAATGGAATGTTTACGCTCTGAATTGACAGTAAGGCTTCATTAACTTGATTCTCCCGACTACGCCTCAGCTCATTGGACATTGTGTATGGCCTGAATTGACAGTAAAGCTTCATTAACTTGCTGTTCCTGACTAGGCCTCAGCTCATGGGTCATTGTGTATGGCCTGAATTTACAGTAACCTACCTTGGTACACAGAGCCCCTATGACCCACGCTACATTCTACTACAGTTTGGAGGAGGGTGGACCATGGATTATGGGACTTGAAGTACCTCCATGGATAATGGGATTTGTAGTACTTCAAAACCCATCACTCCCCACAGACCACTGTGACCCAGAACCAAGACCGATAAAGAACAAACTTGGCACACAATGCCCCCCATGACCCACACTCCATCCGACTGCAGTTCAGAGGAGGACACAACATGGATAAAGGGATTTCAAGTACCTCCACTCACTTCCCAAGTACCCCACCCACACAAGCATCAACCTCTACATCAACACAGCAGACGGAAAGACAAAAAACATTGTATATCCACAAGCAATGCAGAACGCCAGCAACACCACACACCAACAACTCCCCAGGACTTCAACATCCCACCCACCAGAACAACCCACAACGACACAGCCATGGCCCCAACAACACCATAACTAACAACAATTCCAACCCTTACATACTCAGACTTTCTCACATCTCCTAAATAGGGCACAGCAACGCGTGCCGGGTAGAGCTAGTATCATATATTTCGAACAACACAAGTAGTAAGTTCAACACATTGAGTATAGATTAAGAGTTCAACACACTGAGTTCAACACATTAAGTTCAACACATCGAATTAAGCATAATAGTGTCCACAAAGACCAGGATTCATATATATCACAGTATGATATTGAAATTATGACAATAAGTTTGTCTCAGAAATATAAAGAATCACCAGTCCAGGAAAAACACTAAGGATCCAACTCAGATTGTCAGTATCTTATTGAATGCAAGGCATGGTGTGGATCCAGGTGGAACGGAGGTAATCCGAGGAGTAATCCGAGGAGGGAAGTCAATATATTAGATGGTAAGTCCCAATATCACGGTCCAAAGTACAACAAGGTAATATGTACTTGATAAGGTCACATAGAAGTATTGTAAATCCAAGGTTTTATGGATAAAATATCAAAGTGCTGGTGTTTACCTTTAAGGCCTTACACGGCCTGGGGCCAATGTACCTGAGGGACTGGCTTACCCCATGTTGCCCTACGAGATCACTGCAGTCAGAAAACACCAACTTACTGAAAGCCCCTCTGCTAAGACACTCAGGCTAACTGCAACCCACAGGAGAGCGTTCTCTGTGATTGCTCCAACTTTGTGGAACGCTCTCCCGGCTGAGACACGAGCCCTCCAAGACCTCGTGTCCTTTAGGCGGTCTTGCAAGACATTCCTTTTTCAGCAGGCGTTCGGCCTATAAGACACCTTCAGCACTCAGTTTGTCTGTTACCTGCTGTGGATATTGTATCATGTTGTGCGCTGTACCTTGTACAGCATACTGTTGTTTTAAACCTTTGATATTTTAGAGCAGGGCTGTCCAACAGCCGGCCCTGGGGCCGTACACGGCCCCCGAGCCCCTTCCCTACGGCCCCCTAACTTGTTTTAATAAAATACAAATTAAAAATGAAAAATATTTTTTTAAAAACAAAAAACCCTACTTCCAGGTTTAGGCAAGCATTGCGAGACTATGCCAGCCACAGACAGGATTTCGAGGGAGGTCGAAATCCCGTCTGTGGCTGCGTAGTCTCGCGATAGCTGCCGAAATCTCGGGTCCCGCGGGATTTGCGGCTGGCCTGGGCGCGCGCCTCCTCTTCCCTCGCGGCTGCTTCCAGGCCAGCCCCCATTCCCTCAGAGAGGGAGGAGGGGAGTGAGGCAGGGAAAGCGAGGGTCCTCTTCCTGTGGAGGGCCCTCGCTTCCCGCCCCGCGGATGGGAGAGCCGCCGCGCCCGGCCTGAGCTTGGCCTCGGCTCCAGCAGGGCTCTTCAGGGACGGCGGCGGCGTTGGTGCTTCGGCCCTGTGGCAGGGCTCCCGCAGTATGGGTAAGGAAGGGCCTGGCTCGAATCAATCAATCTAAAAACAGTGGGACGTTGGGGGAGGGGTCCCTCAGCGGCGGTTTCCTTGGCGATGCTTCCTTCCCCTCCTCCGCGCCCCTCCCCCTTGTTGTGCTGCCTTCCCCCGCGTGCAGGGCGCAACGTGGCTTCCTTTGCGCCTGCCCCCGCGGTTTGTTTTCCCTTCAGGGAGGGAGGGAGCTCTTTGGGCCTCCTCTACCCGCCTCTGGGAAAGGAGGCCCCATCAAGCCTTGCGACGGCATTGAGGTGTTTGGTTTTTTTTTGGTGTGTCCCAATTTGAGTGTGGACTCAAATAACTCAAAGGTATTAGGAAACATTTCCCCAAATCCACCAGTGTTCCCATTTGGGTATATTGAGTATTCATGCCACGTTTGGTCCAGATCCATCACAGTGCTCTCTGGATGGAGGTGAACTACAACTCCACAACTCAAGGTCAATTGTAAGTAAATTGGAGCCAGGGAGGGGGCGGAGCCGGGGAGGGGGCGGAGATGGGGGAGGGGCGGGGGTGGAGCCGGGGAGCAGGCGGAGCCGGGACGGAGCCAGACCCTTCGGCCCCCCAGGTGATCAGTGACCAGAATTCCGGCCCTTGGGCCCATAGAAGTTGGACAGCCCTGTATGTAACTGTGTTTTAG
Organism: Anolis apletophallus; assembly: GCA_030556195.1. NCBI lineage: Eukaryota > Metazoa > Chordata > Lepidosauria > Squamata > Anolidae > Anolis > Anolis apletophallus. The sequence continues at coordinate 7,288,961 of JARBWK010000019.1, read as the reverse complement.
TTGTGTTTTTACTGTATTTCATCTTGTTGTGAGCAGCCCCGAGCCTCCCGGGAGTGGCGGGCTAGACATTTGAGAAATAAATAAATAAAGGAGAACCACGTGATGGTAAACAAAGCTCCCAAACGGAGGGCGCCAAGGGGCATTCCGCAAGGGAGGTTGCCTACGGCTGGAGCTCTCTCCGCAGCTGGCTGCGGGCTGTTTCGTCCGAGACTTCCTCAGGGCCAGCATTTCAAAAATCATGTCGTCCTCAGAAGTAAACAATCAGGCAGACTGTGTCTATGGACGCAGAGGACGGACGATCCCGTCCGATGGAAATAGTATCACAACAGGCTCTCAGTTATCTGGAACTCAAGCAACTGGCAAAAAACCCTCAACAACAACAAGAAATATATTTATTTATTTATCGCGTCAGAAGCAAATTGAGAGTACAATTGTAATGCAATTAATAACACAAAGTTTAAACTTGGCATAGATTTCCTTTGACCAAAAGCTGGCCACTTGTAGTGCCCCTGTTGTTGCTCCATTGTGAATGCGGCATTGTAAATAATAATAATAATTATTATTATTATTATTTGTATCCCACCACCATCTCCCCAATGGGGACTCGGAGCGGCTTACATGAGGCCAAGCACGTCAACATAACAACACAATAAAATCAATCAAAACAACATAAAATCAATCAAAACAACATAATCAATTCTCTCGGTATTACTTCGCGAACGAAGATTCTTTAGCAAGGACTCATCCCACACTTTTTACAAGCGCGTTGATGACTAAAAAGGCCGAGCCTGAGATGTTGTTTCAGGGAGTCCTTATATCTCTTTTGGGGGGCGCCTCTCATGCGCCGACCCGTGGCGAGTTCACCGTAGAGTAGTATCTTTGGGAGGCGGTGATCCTCCATCCTAGAGACGTGCCCTGCCCAGCACAGCTGTGTTCTCAATAGTATGGCCTCAATGCTGGTGATCCCTGCTTGCTCAAGGACAGCAACATTCATCACATAGTCGGTCCAGAATATATTTAGGATTGTGCGAAGACAGCGCTGCTGATGAAAGCGTTCGAGGAGTCGTAGGTGTTGGCGATAGGTGACCCATGTTTCAGTCCCATATAGGAGAATAGACAGTATGATAGCTCTGTACACACTGATTTTGGTGCTTTGCCTCAGGTGCTTGTTGCTCCAGACTTTTTTGTGAAGCCTTCCAAATGCACTCTATGCCTTTCTGCTTCATTTTGGTCAACATTCCTAGTCTAGTTTACCCATCTATTTGTTCCACAAGGCCATATCCAGAACAAACCATCTGCAATATGTATCAAGCGTTCCAGTGGTTGAGGCAATATATTAAACAACCATTCTTGCCTACTCTCCTTCACTAGCTTTGGTCAAGAAGAATGTTGCTATCTTTGGTAATTAATAACCAATTGAGGGATTAGAGAGCTTTGAGGAATACTTTAGTTAATATTAGTTGGGATTAGCCCAGTGGAATATAGTTGTTGAGTAACAAAACTTCAAGTAGAAATTTTCTTTCTTTTTCATATATTACACATTGGTGGAGGATATGATTAAGATCTTCCACCTCCTGGGCCCCACAGACACATGTTCTCTCTGTGTAAGGGATGGAATGGTATCTACCATATCTAACCATTGATTCATTCTGTTCAAACCTTGCCCTTGTAAGAGCCACTCTTCGGTGTCTTGGTAGATTGGCCGTCAAGGTATGTGAACTGCTGAATGGACTAAAGCACAGATGTGCCTATGCTGACGTGGCGATGATGGTGTTCTTCCTGTGGTGTGGGCTGGTAGAGGACTTCCGTTTTCTTCAGGCTGACTTCCAGCCCAACACACAACTGTGAACCTCAAACAAAAATGTGTAATCGTATCGTCAATGTCTAAACCGCATGGAAGTTAGTTTGACTTCCAGCCCAAACAGCTCTGCAGCTGTTGCAAAGCAGGATGTGAGGGGCTGCAGGTCTGCTTCCGAATGGGCGACAAAGGCAGCATCGTCAGCAAAAAGCAGCTCACGGACTAGATCGTTTAGAGCAGGGGTGCTCAGAATGGTGATCAGGATCACCAGGGTGATCTTTGGGCCTCATCCTGGTGATCTTCAGGCCCCTGACCAGGTTTTTTTTGCAGTTTGTCCTCTTCACGCCTCCCTGCACGCTGCAAAGAAGTCCTCCGTCGTTGCTCCTCCCTGCTCGTGCGCCGCCTCCAAAAGCTGCAGATTCCAAGAGGCAGAGTGGGCCCTTCTTTTGGATTCCTCCTCCTCCCTCCGTCCTTCTCCAGCCACTCAGAGTCGTAGGAGACCAAAGGGGGCGGGCCTGGATGACGTGATGCATGGCTGGCCCCGCGCACATGTGCAGAAGTGCCCATTCTGCCTCTCGGACTTTTCATGAGCTCTTGGAGGCAGCATGCATGCTGGCGGCGTGAAAATAGGAGCAATGACGGAGGAGGAGGAGAAGGACGCTTTGGGGTCATTTCCTTACCCCATCTCAAAGGTCGGTCTTTTTACTTTGGGGTGGGTGCTTGATTGTTCTGTGGCATGTCTCTTTGTTTATTTTTAATGTTTAAAAATGGCCTTTTAGCTCCAAAGCCTCTCTGCTTGCTTTGTTCCTTGAGAAATATATGTTGGGGAATATGGAAATGTGGGAAAAATGGGGTGGTTGGATGTATTTTTGAATGCCCCTTTGTTTACCTTGCTGAGTATTAAATGGCCTTGCAGTTCAAAAGCCTCTCTTCTTACTTTCTGGCTGATAATATGTGTGGTAATATGGCAGTGTGGGAGAAATGGGGTGGTTGGATGTATTTTTGCATGCCCCTTTGTTTACCTTGCTGAGTATTAAATGGCCTTGCAGTTCAACAGCCTCTCTTCTTACTTTCTGGCTGATAATATGTGTGGTAATATGGCAGTGTGGGAGAAATGGGGTGGTTGGATGTATTTTTGCATGCCCCTTTGTTTACCTTGCTGAGTATTAAATGGCCTTGCAGTTCAACAGCCTCTCTTCTTACTTTCTGGCTGATAATGTGTGGTAATATGGCAGTGTGGGAGAAATGGGGTGGTTGGATGTATTTTTGCATGCCCCTTTGTTTACCTTGCTGAGTATTAAATGGCCTTGCAGTTCAACAGCCTCTCTTCTTACTTTCTGGCTGATAATGTGTGGTAATATGGCAGTGTGGGAGAAATGGGGTGGTTGGATGTATTTTTGCATGCCCCTTTGTTTACCCTGCTGAGTATTAAATGGCCTTGCAGTTCAACAGCCTCTCTTCTTACTTTCTGGCTGATAATATGTGTGGTAATATGGCAGTGTGGGAGAAATGGGGTGGTTGGATGTGTTTTTATGCTCTGTTTTATATTGTTGTTATTAAATTGAAATGTTGATGTTTTATAACTTCATTTTGTGTAAACTGCCCCGAGCCTGCTGGAAGGAGCGGTACATAAAAATGAATAATAAATATAAATAAATAAATAAATAAGAAAATAGTTATACGTTTTACATTTCTGGGCAGGTGATCTTTGGAACTTGGTTTTTTAATCAGTAGCTCCCATGCTGAAAAAGTGTGAGCACCCCTGGTTTAGAGTCTTAGTGCGAGCCCTCCGACGGATTAAGTTGAACACGCTACCATCAGTACGATAGCGTATATACATGCCGTCTTCTTCTTCGAGATCTGCCGTAGCCCTTTGGAGCATAATGCTGAAGATTGTAAATAGGGTTGGTGCAAGAACACAACCTTGTTTCACTCCGTTAGTTATTAGAAATGGCTCCGAGAGAGCATCGCCGTATCTGACTTGACCGTGCTGGCCCTCATGTAACAGGAAGTCCTTCCTCATAATCAATTACATAAAACATAAACTATAAGATACTACATTGTAGTAAGTGGTCTGTGGTTTGCTCAATATGCTTGCCTGTTCTTAAGATGAAAAGCACACAGATGGATTAGGAATCAGCTGGTTTCCCCTGTGATAGGCAGTAAGAGCACCTAAAGCTCCGGAAAGCTTCTGCTCAACCATTTCAATGCTCCCTGCTTGAGCGGTGATGGCACGATCGTCAGCATAGATGAAACTCTCTATCGCTTCTGGCAGTGGCTGGTCATTTGTGTAAATGTTAAACATGGATGGAGCAAGGACCCCCGAGGCAGTCCGTTCTGTTTTTGCCATCTGCTTCTCTGACTGTTCATTGGAGGGAAGGATAGTAGAGGAAAAGATGTACTTTGGCCACATTATGAGAAGACAGGAAAGCTTGGAGAAAACAATGATTCTGGGGAAAATGGAAGGAAGAAGGAAGAGGGCCCGAGCAAGGGAAAGGCAGATTTATTTATTTATTTATTATTTACTTCATTTCTATTCCGCCCTTCTCACCCCGCAGGGGACTCAGGGCGGATTACAATGTACACATTACATTTAGACACACAAACACACAAGACAGACAGAGGCAATTTAACACCTGGCCACCAGGGGGAGCTGTCGCACTCCTTCATTCCTCAGCGTGTTTCCTGGAGATCTTTTTAATGGCCTCGTAAATCAGTTAAATTTAGCCTCCCCACTAAGTGGTACCTTAATTTCCTACTTGACAGATGCAGCTGTCTTTCGGGTTGCAAATGTCGACAACAGGCTACACAATAGGTCGAGAGCCCACCTCGACCCAGGCAGGCCTCGAACTCATGACCTTCTGCTATTTGCACCCCGTCACTTATCTACCTCCCGAAGGGGGACTCAGGATGGCTTACATTCGCAACGGTTCAAGGCTGCTACACCACAATACAAGAATATAGTCAAAATACAACAATATAATCAAAATCACATACAAAAACATTAAAAACAAGTGCATACTAATTAAAACCAATATATAGAGTATTAGTTAAATCCATAAGACAAAGCACAGTGTCATCTGCCACAATGCCATTCCAGTCAATGTCCAATAAAGTGCAAATTACGTCTGCCGCCCAAGGGCCTTGTCCCGGAACCACGATTTTAATTTTTTTCTGAAAGCCAGGAGGGATGGAGTCGATCTTACCTCGTTTGGGAGTGCGTTCCATAGGCGGAGGGCCACCGCCAAGAAGGCCCTGTTTCTCGTTCCCACCAAACGCGTTTGCGATACTGACGGGAGCGAGAGCAGGGCCTCCCCAGATGATCTTAGGCTGCGAGATGGGACATAGAGGCAGATGTTATCGGACAAGGGCCAGAACCATATAGAGCTTTATAGGTCAATACCAGCACTTTGAATTGGACTCGGAGATGGACCGGCAGTCAGTGGAGCTGACACAACCGAGGGGGGGGGGGGGGATGTTTATTTATTTATTTATTAATTTATTATTTCAACTTGTATACCGCCACTCCCCGAAGGCTCGGAGCGGTTTACAAATATCCGAGGAACAAAATACATAAAATACAACTATACAAATTAAAACACAAAAACCTAATCTGCACAATCCAAATGCTTGCCGAAAACGAAATGTTTTGCACGAGGTAAACTTCAGATGGCTCGTGTTTCTATCGGCAAAGCATTCCACAGATAGGGAGCCACGATCGTGAAGGCTCTGCGCCTAGTGCTCGATAAAGGAAAGGCCCGAATATTAGGGATTTCGAGCAAATTTCGATCCTCAGGCCGAAGTGATCTCTGGGGTTGGTAGGGGGTAAGGCGGGCCCTCAGGTACGCCGGCCCTAGGCCATATTATTTATTTATTTATTTGAATTTTTTGTACCCCGACCTTCTCACCTCCAAGGAGGGACTCAGACCGGCTTACAGCAAAATTCAATGCCATACAAATTTAAAACATTTTTAAATACATAAAAACAGAGATACATAAAACCACATTGCCATTAAAACCACATTCAACTCAGTCTACAAAAGTGGTCACCCATTTCAGATTGAAATCAATCTCAGCTCATTCTGGGAAGGCCTCCTTCCACATCCAAGTCCTCACCCGCCTCCTGAAGGACAACAGGGAGGGGGCAGACCTAACATCGCTTGGGAGGGAGTTCCGCATTCGAGGGGCCACAACAGAGAAGGCCCTGTCTCTCGTCCCCACCAGATGCGCTTGCGAAAATGGCGGGATCGAGAGCAGGGCCTCTCCGGAGGATCTTAATGTCCTTGATGGTTCATAGGGGAGAATCCGTTCGGACAGGTAAACTGGGCCAGAACCGTATAGGGTTTTGTAGGTTAAAACCAGCACTTTGAATTGTGCCCGGAAGCTAATTGGCAGCCAGTGGAGCTGGCGCAGCATGGGAGTTGTATGCTCCCTGTACCCCGCTCCTGTTAGTAACCTGTCTGCCGAGCGTTGGAGTAATTGCAGTTTCCGAGCAGTCTTCAGAGGCAACCCCACGAAGAGAGCGTTGCAGTAGTCTATTCGGGATGTAACCAGAGCGTGGACCACCGTGGCCAAGTCAGACTTCCCAAGGTACAGGCGCAGCTGGCGCACAAGCTTTAACTGTGCAAAAGCTCTCCCGGCCACCGCCGAGACCTGGGGCTCCAGGCTCAGCGATGAGTCCAGGATCACTCCCAGACTGCGAACCTGCGCCTTCAGGGGGAGCGTAACCCCGTCAAGCACAGGCCGTAATCCTATGTCCTGTTCGGCCTTGTGACTGACCAGGAGGACCTCTGTCTTGTCTGGATTTAGTTTCAATCTGTTAGCCCTCATCCAGTCTGTTACAGCGGCCAAGCACTGGTTCAGGACTTGAACAGCCTCCTTAGTAGCAGGTGGGAAGGAGTGACAGAGTTGGACATCATCTGCATACAGATGACACCGCACCCCGAAACTCCGGATGATCTCCCCCAACGGCTTCATGTAGATGTTGAATAACATAGGGCAGTGTTTCCCAACCAGTGTGCCGGGGCACACTAGTGTGCCGTGCGCGATCATCAGGTGTGCCATGGGAAATTGGAACCTCCAGGAAGGGGGAGAGTCTAGTGTGTTGAAGTATAAAAACCCTAAGAAACCTACCTCAATAAAGGCACAAAATTACAACCACCCCCCTCCCCACCCGTTGTCCTTGGTCTCTCCTCTCCATGCATTGGGAAGACCCACCTCCCTTTCCCCAAGTAGAGACCTCCTCTTGCCTCCTGGGGGTTCTGTGTGGGAAGTTTGGCCCAGTTCTATCATTGGTGGGATTCAGAATGCTCTTTGATTGCAGAGGAACTATAAATCCCAGAAACTACAACTCCCAAATGTCAAGGTCTATTTCCCGTGAACTCCATTTGGGTTCATGTTTGGGCATATTCATGCCAAGTTTGGTCCTGATCCAACATTGTTTGAGTCCACAGTGCTCTCTGGATATAGGTGAACTACAACTCCAAAACCCAAGGTCACTGCCCACCAAACTCTTATAGCATTTTCTCTTGGTTATGGGAGTTCTGTGTGGGAAGTTTGTGTCTTTCTGCCATTCCTGCCAGGATATCTATGTTGTGTTCATCGAAACAGGCCCAGGTTTCACACTGAGTGTATAAATACATTTAAAAACATATTAACTATATGTATGACTGTGTTAGAGTGTCATTTTGTGTCATTTTGGTTGGTGGTGTGCCCCAGGATTTTGGAAATGTAAAAAGTGTGTCGCGGCTCAAAAACGTTGGGAAACACTGACATAGGGGACAGTATTGAACCCTGCGGGACCCCACAGTACAATGGCCGTGGGGCCGAGCAGGAGTCCACTAGCTGCACCTTCTGGGAGCGACCCTCGAGGAAGGACTGGAGCCACTGCAATGCAGTACCCCCAAGGCCCATTCCAGCGAGGCGTCCCAGAAGGATACCGTGGTCGACGGTATCGAAGGCCGCTGAGAGGTCCAGCAGAACCAACAGGGACACACTCCCCCTGTCCAGCTCCCGGCGTAGATCATCCACTAAGGCGACCAAGGCTGTGTCAGTGCCATGTCCCGGCCTGAAGCCAGGCTGCGCCCGGAGACATACATGTTCCCTGTATGTCGCCCCAGTTAGCAATGTGGCTGGCTTGACCCTGAAGGAGCTGGGGGTGGCCACGGCCGACAGGGAGCTCTGGCGTGCAGGCCCGGATTACCCATAAGGCCAGACTAGGCCATGGCCTCAGGCGGCAGGTTTGGGGGGGCAGCGGATTCGGCCCCCCGAAAACATTATTTTAAAAAAACCCGCCCCCTCGCAGCGCTTTCCCCCGCCCTCCCGAGAGTCACCATACCTCGGGAGAGGGCGGGGGGAGAGCGCTGCGAGGGGGTGGGGAGGAGGGAATGGTGCCCTCCCCTCGCCTGGGCCGCCCCCTTGCAAAGGAAGGAGGCGGCTAGGAGGAGGAAGGGAAGCCCCGCCCCACCGGCGGGAATGCATGCATGCGCACGCACGCAAGCCAGCAGGCTTCCCTTCCTCCTCCTCCTGGTCGCCTCCTTCCTTTGCAAAGGGCGACTGAAGGCGGGACTTCCCCCTTCATCCTCCTCGCGCCGCGGGAGGAGGAGGTGGATGGGAAGGCACTGCCGTGGGGTTTCCTTCGCGCCGCCTCCTCCTTTGGACTGAAAGGGAGGCGGAGGAGAGGAAGTCCTGGCTCCTCGGCGCCCCCTTTTGGTCACGGGAGGTGGAGGAGGTGGCGGACGGAAACCCCACGAGCAGTGCCGCGTGGCTTCCATCCACCTCCTCCTCCCGTGACCGAAAGGAAGGCGCGAAGTGGACGGAAGCCGTGGGGCCGGGGCTGCTGCCGCACGGGCGGCCGAAGAGCCTAAGCCGGGCCTGCTGGCGTGGGCTGGTCCAGGAGGTCACGAAGAGTCGGAAGCGACTGAACGAATGAACAACAACAACAACAACAAAATTAGTTAAATCAGCGGGACCTAAATTTTCTGTCTTTCGAGCTGCAAAGGTCAACAGCAAGCTACACAAATGGTCGGAAGCTCACTCTGACCCAGGCTGGCTTTGAACTCACGAGCTTTTGGGTCAGTAGTGATGTTAACGCAGCTGACTCCCAGCCTGTGCACTTGCTTACTGATTTACTTCGGTGTGGGCCTGAGAGGACATGAGGTGTCATGGGCTTCAAACTGGGGGAGGGAGTGCCCTTTTGCAGAGACTACAAATCCCAGCATGCACCGAGACCCGCCTTCCCAACAGCGCTGGGGACTGTAGCAGAAAGCCACGCCCCCGCCGCGTCACGCGCCCGGGAATCCCCACCCCATCCTCTGATGACGCGCTGGGCCCCGGCAGCCAATGAGAGGAGAGGATCGCAGCAGCAGCAGCAGCAAGGGAGAAGGCTGGAGGCAGCGGAGCCCCTTGGCGGAGGGAGGCGGCGGCGGCATGGCCCTGAGCGGCGAGGGAAACCCCTTCGGGGGAGACCCGGGGAACCCCTTCCAGGTAGGAGACAGGTTTCTATCGGCGCCCACACGACAGACGGGCCCTGGCTGCGGAGACTCCTGCAAACTCACTTCCTGCCGGGCCAGTCTCGCCCCTCCTAGCGCTGTGATTCCATGGCCACCTTCCCAAGGGATTCTGGGAGTCGTAGTTCAATGGAGACCCAGAAGTGCCTGCCTGGGAAGGCTCCACGCCCCGCCCTGGACTCCAAATCCCAGGGTTCCTAGCGGGGAGAATAACAACAGCACTCTAGAGGTGCAGCAAAGCAGAGTGCTGCACCTAGGCCATGAAGGATGAAGTGCAGGCACATTGTGGATGAGGCCCAGCTGGGAAACATAATGATAATAACATAAATAATATAACTATAACATAATAACACAATAGTAATATAGTATAGTATAGTAATATAATATTTATTATAATATATATATAGATAGATCTAAGAGTCTTAGTATCTTTTATTATATTTTATATCATTTTATTATTATAATTTTATTTATAATTTTTATTATAATAGATATAATAAATATTTTATTTATTATATTATATTATTATTATATATAATAATATAATAAATAAATATAATATTTATTATATTTATTATAATATATATATAGATAGATCTAAGAGTCTTAGTATCTTTTATTATATTTTATATCATTTTATTATTATTATTTTATTCATAATTTTTATTATAATAGATATAATAAATATTTTATTTATTTATTATATTATTATAATATATATATATATATAGATCTAAGAGTCTTGGTATCTTTTATTATATTTTATATCATTTTATTATTATTATTATTTATAATTTTTATTGTAATAGATATAATAAATATATTATTATTATATTATTATTATATAATAATATAATAAATAAATATAATATTTATTATAGATTATAATAAAATTATAAATAATAATAATAGAATATAAAATATAATAAAAGATACTAAGATTCTTAGATCTATATATATAAATATATTATAATAAATAAGTATTGTATTATTATCATACTATACTATATTATTGTGTTTTATTTATTTATTTATTTATTTATTTATTATTCAATCTTATATTCCGCTCCTCCCTGCTGGCTCGGGGCGGATCACAACAAGAATAAAATGCACAATAAAAACATACCACAAAATTTGATAAAAACAACAATACATAGCCAGTAAACAACTGATCGACAGATCTTAGCTCTTAGATCGGACACTAATAAGCCTCTTCATTCCAGTCAGCCAAACGCTGTTCTGAAGAGGGCAGTCTTACAGGCTCTTCGAAAAGGGCCGAGTTCACGAATTGCCCGGGCATGGCTAGGCAGCGAATTCCAGGTCATGGGAGCCACACATGAAAAGGCCCGTTGTCTTGTACTGGACAGGTAGCAGGAGCGGGCGATGGAACAACCAACAAGTTCTGCTCTTCCGAGTGCAGTGATCTCGGGGGAACATACGGGGTAAGGCGGTCCCTTAGGTACTCAGGCCCTAGACCGTGTTATAGTTTTAGTTATAGTTATATTATTTGTGTTATTATCATTATCTATATATATAAAGGAAGACCCGTCATCGAACGACCATCCTAGGCAGAGAAACCTTCCAAGGCAGAGACACCAAACTTGGCAACAAAAATAGGCCTCAGGCAAGGAAGGTTTTTAGCAAAGAAAATTTACCCCCCAAAACCTAGAAGGCCCCCAAAACAACAATAAAAAACTACCTTTCCCAGCGTCCTCTGCGGCCGCCAGCGAATCCCATTGGCCAACATCGGCCCACACAAAATGCAGGGAGGCTGAGTTTCCATAGTAACGGTGGGCGGAGCCAGCCAAGGCTAGGTTAGAATGCTGAGTGATTTGAGTTTAGTCAGTTGGTGTTTGTGGATTAAACTGCCAAGGCCAAGCTATAGGAGGGAGCAGGTTCCCACACTCGAGAAACACAATCCAAAAGACCAAGCCAGCACAAAATACCACACAACGCCAATATGCAGAAGATACACAACTATGTGCACAGAGCTAGTTACTGAAATGGACATCTAAGTGCCACCTCTGTGTTGATGGAGGCAGGCAGGATTTTCCCCGGGTACTGGTTGTGGGGGGTCGGGAGCAGGTGAGGGTTTTGCCCTCCTTTCTGCTAGAGATCCCTGTGTACAACTGGTGGGACACCGAATGCTGGACTAGATGGGCTGAGGCCCGATTCAGCATGGCTCTTCTTATGTTCTTATGTAGAGCACATACATACCACTCACAGGACAAAAGACACCCACAACAAAAGACACCCACTTTACAAACACCACGCCCACAACATGACAGCCACACAACTCGCGATGCCTACCTCTACAGACCCACAACACAACAGACACACAACGCATACATACCACTGCTACACAGAAACGTACACAGTACAACCAACTAACACAGGAGGACATAACAACTACCAGGAGGACATAACACTAACACAAATAGGGCACCAGGGACACAGGCACCACTGACAAACACATACCACCAGAATAACACAAACTTGCAAAACTCACAAAAAAAACAATCCTGCAACACAAAAAACCACCCCAACCAAAATTCACAACAAACACCACTAGCAAAAGCAACACCTCTTCCACATCACAACCAGCACACAGCCAGACTGAGACAACTATGTCACCACAACACACACAAAATACACCCCACAAATACCTGACAATTTCCCCAACACAAAACCCAGGACTGCATTCACTACTCACCACCACACACACCTCCAAATACACACACGTCCCAGACACAATACTCCAGCAATTCCTACCCACACAACACAACACAACTTCCTATCACAACCCATCCCCCCAACCTTACGGGACCCGCACACACAACACCGAACACCACCACAACCAACCACCCACTCCACCTATACTCCACCCACAACCCACCACTGTACTGATACTCTACAAACACACACAAACACCCAAAACACCCCACCCACACAAGCATCAACCTCTACATCAACACAGCAGATGGAAAGACAAAAAACATTGTATATCCACAAGCTCTGCAGAATGCCAGCAACACCACACACCGACAACTCCCCAGGACTTCAACATCCCACCCACCAGAACAACCCACAACGACACAGCCATGACCCCACCAAGACCATAAGTAACATCAATTCCAACCCTTACATACTCAGATCTCCTAAATAGGGCACAGCAACGTGTGCCGGGTACAGCTAGTATTATTATATTATACTATACTCTATTCTTAAAATTACTACTACAAATCATCACGAAGTTTAATATCATCTGGAGAGGCCCTGCTTTAGATCCCACCACCGTCGCAAATGCGATTGGTGCAGATGAGAGACAGGGCCTTCTCAGCAGTGGCTCCCCATCTGTGGAATTCCTTCCCCAAAGACATCTGATTGGCCATCTCCCTCCTATACTTTAGAAGGAAACTCAAGACTTGGCTGTGGAATCTTGCATTTGACCATTGAATAGCAATTTCGAAGTGACAATGAATTGACCTGGACTCGGATTTATTTATTTACATTATTTATATTCCGCCCTTTCCGCAGGGGACTCAGGGCAGATTACAGGTCCACATACTTAGCAGACAATCCCTGCTGTTACCACAATACACAACATATAGACAATCAGAGGCAAACTCTGGCCACCAGGGGGAGCTGATGCACTCCTGAATGGTGTTTGCTGTGAGGCCGCCCTGAGTCCCCCCCCCCCCCGAGGGTGAGGAGGGCGGGGTACAAGTATATGAAATAAATAAATAAATATACACAGACTGGGCCACAGCAAGGCGTGGCAAGGGACAGCTAGTTATTATTATTATTATTAGTAGTAGTAGTAGTAGAAAAGTATTATCCTTCAAAACCCCTCCGGGTTTTGTCCTACCTCTGTTCACGTCCAGTGTTTATTTACGGTATTTTATAATTTTAATATATTACATTTGGCCCAGCCATTATGGTTTAAAACTTTATGTGCTACTGTTTATATGTGAGTTTATTGATTGTACTGTTTTATTATTTGCTGCTGCGTTGTTTTTCCTGATGTGTCATTGGGCTTGGCCTCATGTAAGCCAAGCCAAGTCCCTTCGCGGAGATAGTGGCGGGGTTTAAATAAAGTTTTATTTATTATTATTAAGAAAAAGAAGAACCACAAGCTGGACATGGGTTGCGTGATGCTGCAGCTAAATAACCCAATGCGATTCTAAGCCTGTACCTTGGGAAGTCTGACTTGGCCACAGTGGTCCATGCTCTTTTAACATCCTGATTAGACTACTGCAGTGCGCTCTACATGGGGCTGCCTTTGAAGATTCTAAGCTGCATCAAGAGATTGAGGAAAACAATAATAGAAGTTGTAGATGACACGGGGCTTGACAACAGTCCATGCAAAGGGGGATGTAAGAAGTACCATGAAATTTTTTGCAGAGGTTGTATGGCCATCTGTTGGGAGGGCTTTGATGGTGTCTTCCTGCCCGGCAAAAGAAGATTGCACCAGATGGACGCTACCATTTCTCTACCATTTCTCTATTTATATGTATACTAGCTGTACCCGGCCACGCGTTGCTGTGGCAAAGAACAACACCAACATCCCTTCCTGCCTTTCGTTCTTGCTCTCCTCCCTGTCCCCCTCATCCTTCAGCTTTTTCCCTCTCTCTTTCCTCCTTCCTTCTGTCTTTCCTTTCCCTCCTTCCTCCCATTTATTCCTTTTCTCAATCACTCCTCCCCTTTCTTTCCCTCCCTCTGTTCCCTCCCTCCCCTCACCAGGTTGACCTTCCTATATTATCTTTTCTTAACTTTTTCTGTCCTGTGTACTTTCTCTTCTTCCTTCCTGTGGTACCTCCTTCCTTCCCTCTTTCCTTCTTTTCCTCCCTCCTCCTCTCTTACTTTTCTCCCCCTTTTCCTCTTTCATTCCTTCCTTTTTCCTCCCTTCTTCTCTCCTTCCTTCCTGTCTGTTCGCCTTCCTTCCTTCTGTACCTCTTTGATGTCTTTCATTTTTCTTTCTACTGTATGTCCTTCCTTCCTTCCAACTTTCCTTCTTTCCCTCCCTCCTTCTCTCTTACCATTCTCCCCCTTTCCCTCTTTCATTCCTTCCCTTTTTTCCTCCCTCCTTCCTTCTCTCCTTCCTTCCTGTCTGTTCGCCTTCCTTCTGTACCTCTTTAATGCCTTTCATTTTTCTTTCTACTGTATGTTCTTCCTTCCTCCTTCCTTCCTTCCTTCCTTCCTTCCTTCCTTCCTTCCGTTTCTTTGGGGGGGTGGGGTAAAGGAGGAGGCCGGGAGCTGTTGGGAGGACCGCTGTCTTCTGTGAAGCCGGGGCCTCGGTTGGTGTCGTGGCCCATGCTCCGGAGGCCTCCGCGGCAGCAATCGAGCCCCCGGCTTTGTCAAAGACGACGGGCCTCTCTCCTCCTTTGACGGCGGCGCTGGCTGCTGAAGACCTAAAAGGAGGAGAGAGACCTGTCCTCGCCAAAGCCAGGGCCTCGATTTCTGCCATCCGTCTCCGGAGCCCGGGTCGCGACACCAACCGAGGCCCTGGCTTCGGTGATGACAGCGGGCCTCCCTCCTCCTTTTAGGTCTTCAGCAGCCAGCACCACCGCCAGCCATTCCCCCGCTGGCCACAGGAGACAGGGAGGCCAGGCCGAGGCAGCAGTTGAGCTGTGGGCCTTGGACAAGATGGCGGGCCTTCTTCCAGTTTTCTCCGTGCTGGCAGGGGGGGTGGGGAGAAGGGGTTTGCGCATGCGGGAATGAGTACTGCGCATGCGCTGTGCTGCTGTAGTGTGGGGTTTGATGGGAGTTGTAGTCCCATTCATTTTTCGTATTTTTGACCGTTTTTTAATTATTATTTTTCGTGTGGTAAACATACCTCTTTCCGTGAGGGGTTTTGTGGCCTGATTTGGTGTTTGTGGGTTCAGCGGTTTTGCTGTCTATAAGCCCCTCACCACGACAGCTCTCTTTTTATATATATAGATAATTTGTGCTATTATCATTATACTATATTATATTACTAAAATACTATTATATTATAGTATTATATTATTATATTATCATTGGCTTCTCTAGATGGGCCTTCTGGGCGCATTATCTGCTCTCCTTCCACCTTTGGAGCCATGCCCAGAGTTTGGAGAACTGGCTGTTCGTTGTAACGTTTACTCCTCTCCTTGCTCTATATCAGCTTTTGCGTAATATTTGCCTTCAGTGGCTCTGTTATCTTTCGAGGAGATAAAAGGCAACCTTTCTGTTGCGTTCTGCTATTGTCTGCCCCACACATCACACAACTCCAGTTGTTTCTCCCCAAGCCAAGTCACGATCAGAATTCAGCAAAGCAGATCCCATGACGTGTCCTTTTGGATACTCTGCCAAAACAGAAATCCATCATTGGCTTAGTAATGGCCACTTTCATTTATTTCCTACAGCACACAAATTTATTACTTATTTATTTTTGAAGCATGACGACTTAGCTCTGCCTGGCTTCCTGTGAACTGCAAACGGCAATGAGTCTAAAGTTTCGATTCCTCTTTCCATTAGGATCCTGCTGTCATCCAGCACAGGCCCACTTCGGAATATGCCACTCTGGACGTCTACAATCCGTTTGACAAACCTGGGGTAAGTATGTCACACCATAGGAAAGGACGGTTCTGATGTATGTGTAAAGAAGAGAATGATAATGTTGCAACAAGGAATCCTAGAATCCCAGAATGGGGAGACTACAGGGCCATCCAGTCCCAAACCTTCTGCCAGGCAGAAAGAACACCATCAAAGCCCTCCTGGCAGATAGCAGTCCACTCTAATTAAAAATAGAAACTGTAAATGTGTTTATTTTATTTATTATTTATTTTATTTACGGCATTTATATGCCGCCTTCTCACCCTGAAGGGGACTCAGAGCGGCTTACAAGTAAAATGTAAATACAATATATTATATTATTGCCGTAGCACAATATTAATATTATATATTACATCGTACTATAACATTATACTGTAATATTATTAGTAATATTACATGTAATATAAAATATATAGTTATAGCTCCACTGGCTGCCAATTAGCTTCCGAGCACAATTCAAAGTGCTGGTTTTAACCTACAAAACCCTATACGGTTCTGACCCTGTTTACCTGTCTGAACGTACTCTCCCCTATGAACCCTCAAGAGTGTTAAGATCGTCTGGAGAGGCCCTGCTCTCGGTCCTGCCTCCCTCGAAGGTGCGTCTGGTGGGGACGAGGGACAGGGCCTTTTCTGTGGTGGCCCCGGTTGTGGAATTCCCTCCTGACTTCAGACCTGGCTCTGCAAAGGCACGCTCAGGAATCTGGGAAGGAAGAGAAGACGGAAGGAAGGAGGAAAGAAAGGAAATGGGAAGGGAGGAAAGGAAAGGGTGAGGAAAAGAAAGGAAAGGGAGTGAGGAAAAAGTAAAATAATGAAGGGAAAAGAAGAAAAGAAAGAAGGGGAGAGAGAGGGAAGTGAACAGAAAGGAAGGAGAAGGAAAGGAAGACTTGGGGAAAAGAATAGAAGAGGGAGGGAGAATGGAGGAAAGAAGGAAGGGGGGAGAGGGAGGGAAACGGAAGAGAAGGAGAAGGAAAGGGTGAAGGGGAGAAAGAAATGAAGAGGAAGGAAGGAAGAGGGAGAATGGAGGAAAGAAGGAAGGGGAGAGGGAGGGAAAAGGAAGAGAAGGAGAAGGAAAGTGAAGGGGAGAAAGGAAGGAAGAGGGAGAATGGAAGAAAGAAGGAAGGGGAGAGGGGGAGGGAAAAGGAAGGAAAGAAGGAAAGAATGGAAGAGGAAGGAAGGAACAAAGAGGGAGGGAGGGAGGAAGGTAGGGAGAGAGGGAGGAAAAAGAATGAAAGAAAAAGAGAGGGAAAATTTGCGTCACTCCTCCCCACGGCATGCTGGGAAACCGAGGCCCGAGCCATAGGTTCCCTACCCCTACTGTAAAAGCTCCTCTCGGCTTATACTTGAGTCAAGGTTGTTTATTATTTTACTCTTATTATTAGTATTATTTGATCTCATTATTATTATATTTACATTATTTCATTCCATTATTTTTCTGTATTTATTATTGTTTTATTACATTTATTATTTTACTCTTATTATGATGACATTTATTATTTTACTCACTTTATTATTATTGGAAGGCTACGTAAACACATTTACATTGAAGAAGGCGAGAATAATGGGTTTCATCAGAGTTGGAGAGTCTCATCTTAAATTACAGTTTTATGTAAATATTCAAAAGCATTTAACCTACTGATGCCTCAATGAAAAATATTCCAAAATTTAATAATAATATAATTTATTGGTATCTATTTTTATTTTGAAATTGACCAGTAGCTGCTGCATTTCTCAACCTGGGCTTATACTTGAGTCAGTATGTTTCCTCAGCTTATATTCGGGTCGGCTTATACTCGGGTATATACGGTATATAGTACATAAGAACATAAGAACATAAGAAGAGCCATGCTGAATCAGGCCTCAGCCCATCTAGTCCAGCATTCTGTGTCACACAGTGGCCCACTAGTTGTACACAGGGATCTCTAGCAGAAAGGAGGGCAAAACCCTCACTTGCTCCCGACCCCCACAACCAGTACCCGGGAAATCCTGCCTGCCTCCATCAACACAGAGGTGGCACTTGGATGTCCATTTCAGTAGCTACTGATTCCCTTGGTATCCATGAATCTGTCTAATCCTGCCTTGAAGCTGTCCAGGCTGACCGCTGTCACAACCTCCTCTGGAAGTGAGTTCCATAACCCAATGACCCTCTGGGTGAAGAAATATTTCCCTTTATTAGTCCTAACTTTCCTACCTTGGAGCTTCAGGGAGTGCCCCTAGTCCTAGTGTTGGGTGACAGAGAAAATATTTTTTCTTTATTCACCTTTTCTATCCCATGCATGATTTTATACACTTCGATCAAGTCACCTCTTAAACGCCGTCTTTCGAGGCTGAAAAGACCAAGGCGTTGCAACCTGGTTTCATAAGGGAGCTGCTCCGTCCCTTGAATCATTTTTGTTGCCCTTCTTTGTACCTTTTCCAGTTCCGTTATATCCTTCTTGAGGTGCGGTGACCAGAATTGTACACAGTACTCCAGATGTGGCCTCACCATAGATTTGTAGAGAGTACATTGTACTATAGCATTATACTGTAATACTATTAGTAAAATTATGATATATATATAATTATAATATATTATTATTAGTAGCATTATATTATATTACATTATCAATATTATATGTATATATTATATTCACAGTGCAGGAGGCAAGATGGAACTGCCTTCCTGGCCCCTCTCTTCACTCTGCTCTCAGAGCAATGGGGGCGGGGGGTAATGTTGTCATAGGCTTTGATGGCCGAATCACTGGGTTGCTGCATGTTTTTTGGGCTGTATGGTGATGTTCCAGTAGCATTCCCTCCTGACGTTTCGCCTGCATCTGTGGCAAGTATCCTCAGAGGTTTTTCATGTTTGTGAACTTTTAAAGATGTCTCCTGTAATCCCTTTGCAGCAGCCTGCTCCTCCGTATGAGCCCCCAGCCGCAGCTCCAACAGCTCCTCCCGTGACGCCTGCGCCCGTACTGCAGCCAGCCAAGAAGCTAAGCCCCACGGAGCCCAGAAACTATGGCTCGTATGGCACTCAGGTAACAGGAATAATAGAAATCATAGAGTTAGAGCGGATCCCAAGGGCCATCCAGTCCACCCCCCTGTCATGTAAGGGTGCAGAACCTATTTTGGTTCGCCCAAGGAGACTTATGGAACCCACTAGGTTCCTGAATGCTCTAAGGGATTGGGAACCCCCCAGCGACTCGGTCGACGGACTAGTGGAGTACTGGAACATCAGTCTCTCCACGGCCCTAGACGAGATTGCCCCCAGGCGTTCTCTCCTTCCCCGTAGAAATCGCTCGCCATGGTATACAGAGGAGCTGCAGGCGATGAAACGGAGAAAGAGACAACTAGAGGACATGTGGCGGAGTCTCCGTGACGAAGCGTCGAAATCAGCTTATAAACAATTCAAGGAGGTTTATGAGCAAGCTATCAAGGAAGCGAAAAAGGCCCACTATTCTTCCTTGATAGAGTCAGCCAGTTGACGCCCAGCCCAACTATTTAAGGTAATTCGGTCTCTGACAACAATCCCAACTGTCCCAAAAGATAGGGGTTTGGCTCCAACGGCTGAGGTTTTCCAGAACTTTTTCGCTGACAAGATTTCGACCCTCCGCCGGGACATTCCTGCCACTCTTGATACAGTTAGTGAACTCGAGACTCCGCCGCCACTCGGTGGGCCCACCTTCACCCGTTTCCAGCCGCTGGACGCAGCAGCTGTCGATAGGTTACTGGCTGCAGCTAGACCAACTACTTGCTCCCTCGACCCGTGCCCCTCCTGGCTTGTTAGATCTTGCCGGGAGGGACTACGTGGCAATTAAAAGAGGCTATGGTGAAACCGCTGCTGAAAAAGCCGAACCTAGACCCTTCGGCTCCCTCCAATTACAGGCCCGTTTCCAACTTGCCTTTCCTAGGCAAAGTAATTGAGAGGGCAGCAGCGGATCAGCTGCAGCGGTTCCTAGACGACACAGCTGGACTTGATCCCTTCCAGTCCGGCTTCCGTATTGGGCATGGGACGGAGACCGTGCTTGTCGCCGTTACAGACCAACTTCGCCGCCAGCTGGACCAGGGTGGATCAGCACTGCTTGTCTTGTTAGATCTGACAGCAGCGTTTGATACTGTAGATCATGCATTATTGACCCACCGTTTAGCCGCTTCCGGGGTTGGGGGGACTGCCCTTCAATGGGTGGCCTCCTTCCTCCGGGACCGGGGACAACGTGTGGAGGGGGGGGAGGTCTCCGGAGACTCCCACTTGATTGTGGGGTCCCCAGGGCGCCACCCTCTCCCCCTTATTATTCAATGTTTACATCGCCCCCTGGCCCAGCTGGCCCGTGACTTTGGTCTGGAGTGTCATCAGTACGCTGATGACACCCAGCTTCTGCTGAGAATGGACGGCAGGTCGGACTCCACCCGATTGTTTCCATCTATGCCTCGAAGCCGTGACTGGTTGGCTGCGTGCCAGCCGGCTGAAGGTGAATCCATCGAAGACGGAGATCCTGTGGCCTGGTCGGCCTGGGCTGGGTGGGTGCCGGTTGCCTACCCTGGACGGCGAGCGGCTTAACCCATCGCCGTCGGTTAAGAGCTTGGGGGTTGTGTTGGACTCCTCGCTGACCATGGAGGCTCAGGTCTCTGCGGTCAGCAGGACGTCATTTTATCACCTCCGACAGGCTAGGCGACTGGCACCCTACCTGTCCAGGGATGACCTGGCCACGGTAATCCAAGCGAAGGTCATCTCGAGACTAGACTACTGTAATGGCCTCTACGTTGCCCTTCCCTTGTCGACAATCCGGAAACTCAAGCTAGTGCAGAATGCCGCGGCCCGCTTGCTAGCAGGAGTGCCAGCGAGAGAGCATATTACACCTATTCTCCGGCAACTGCACTGGCTTCCTATTGAGTACCGAATTGCCTTCAAGGTGTTGGTTTTGACCTTTAAGGCCTTGCCCGGCCTAGGGCCTGCGTACCTGAAGGACCGCCTTACCCCGTACTCTCCCCCGAGATCACTGCGCTCAGATGAGCAAAATCTGTTGTTAATTCCATCAGTCCGCTCCTGCCACCTGTCGACGACTAGACAAAGGTCTTTTTCTGTGGCGGCACCAGTGCTCTGGAACACCCTCCTGGACAGCACCCGAGCCATCTCGGAACTGGGCCCGTTCCGGAGGGCGTGCAAGACGGCCCTCTTCGGGCTGGCCTTTAATTAGGCACACTGGTTTAAGAACTATGATATATGTCCTCTTAACCCGTGTCTTGACGATGTAACCTGTTTTAAAATGTGGTTTTATGTTTTTATGTTTTTATCAATTGTAGGGCCACATGTTGATATGTCACAACATGCCGCCCATGTATTTTTGCTGTGATCCGCCCCGAGCCTGCTGGGAGGAGCGGAATACAAAAGTGAATAATAAATAAATAAATAAATGTGAGAATACACAATCAAAGCCCTCCCAACAGATGGCCATCCAGCCATCCAGATGGCCAACAGCGTATTTCACTGTTGAACAGGAAGTTCTTAATGTTTAGGTGGAATCTCTTTTTCCTGGAGTTGAACACAGCATTATTCCAGGTGAGGTCTGACCAAAGGAGAATAAAGTAGGGCCATGGCTTCCCTCGATCTCAACGTGATATTCCTATCAGCTCAAAATCGCATTTGCCTTTTTAGCTTCTCCTAAGTGGCAGAGGCTCCGGTATAATTTGCATATGGTTGCTGATTAGCCAGCGTCAACATTCCAACACTCCTAAGTGGCCGAGGCTCCGCCCCCTCTTGGCTCTGTTCCAGTATTGGCTCATGTTCCAGTTGTGGTCTGCTAAATAATAATAATATAACAACAACACTTTATTTATATCCTGCACTTCTCCCCGAGGGGACTCAGAGCAGATTACAGCATTTAAACAGACACAGGCAAACATTCAATGCCTCGTTGCAATGAAATACGATGAAACACAAATACACAAACAAAGGCAAAGACTGCTCTTCTCATTTCCGGCTCTGGAGGCGGTGCTCATCTCCATTTCCAAGCCGAGGAGCCTGCATTGTGTGTAGACACCTCCTGGTCATGTGGCTGGCATGACTGCATAGAGCGTCTTTTTGCCTTGCCCCTCTTAGTACCTATTTATCTACTCACATTTGCATGTTTTTGAACTGCTGGGTTGGCAGGAGCTGGGTTTAACAGCGGGAACTCACCCCAACCTACGGATTTGAACTGCCAACCTTCAGGTCAACAAGTGCAGTGGCTGAACAGTTTACCGATCTACTCACATTTGCATGTTTTTCAACTGCTAGGTTGACAGGAGCTAGAGCTAACAGTGGGAGCTCACCCCATGGATTCAAACTGCCGACCTTCATGTCAGCAGCACAAGGGATTAACCCATTGCGCCACCCGCGGCCATAGACCCCCAGATCCCTTTCACAGGGACTATTTTCAAGCCAGACGTTTCCCATCCTATATCTGTGTGTTTCATCTGTACGGCTTTTGGTTCCTCCTGTCCTGTTTTCTATTAGGACTCGACAGCGGCCGCCACGGCTGAACTCTTGAAGCGCCAGGAAGAGCTGAACCGCAAAGCAGAGGAGTTGGACAGGAGGGAGCGAGAACTACAGAATGCTGCTTTGGGCGGTGGAGCAGGTATAGCGGCGAGGGCCATATTTATAATAGTAATAATAATACAACAACACTTTATTTATATTCTGCCCTGTCTCCCTAAGGGAACTCAGAACGGATTACAGTATATATACAAACACAAGCAAACATTAAATGCTATGATATAATGAGACGGAAATTCGCAGACAAAGGCAAAGGCTTCCCCTTTCATCTCCAGCTTCTCAACTCCGGCTCTGGGGAGGTGTTCATTTCCATTTACAAGCCGAGGAGCCTGCAAGGTCCATAGACACCTCCTGGTTGTGTAGCCGGCATGATTGCTTGGAGAGCCTGTTTGCTTTCCCACCACCTATTGAGCTACTAACATTTGCATGTTTTCGAACTGCTAGGTTGGCAGGAGCTGGGGCTGATAGCGGATCTCACCACAACCCGTGGATTCGAACTGCCAACCGGGAATGTGGCGCAGCTGGCTAAGTGTCAGCTGCATAAGATCTCTCTGACCAGTAGGTCATGAGTTTGAAGCCTGCCCAGGTCAAGGTGGGTGCTTGACCTTAAGTGTAGCCTGCTGTTGACCTTTGCAGCCCGAAAGACAGATGCATCTGTCAAGTAGGAGATAAAGGTACCACATTAAGTGGGGAGGCAAAATTTATGGGGCCATTAAAAAAACCCCAGGAATGCGAAAGAACAATAAAGGGACGCTGGAAAACGCTGAGAGATGAGGAGTGCGTCAGCTCCCCCTGGTGGCCAGAAAGTTTGCCTCTGTATGTGTATGTAATATGTCAAAATGTATGTATGTAATATGTGATATGTCAAAATGTATGTAGTGTACTGTGATAAATGTCATATGTCTATATGTCATATGTTCAACTGCAGGGATTGTCTGCAAGTATGTGTACTGTAATCCGCTCTGAGTCCCCTTCAGGGTGAGAAGAGTGGAATATAAATAAAGTAAATAAATAAATAAATAAATGTACAGTAGGTCAACAAGCTCAACGGTTTAACCCATTGCACCACCACGGCCCCATTTATAGCTCCCAAGGTTTATTTCGTGGCTTTCCAGGCCGGGCTTTAGCACAGCAGATGATCACCAAGCTTTAATAAAACTTGCCAACCGGAACTCTGGCGGTTAGACACCCGGATTAGGGTGAGCGCCTGACATTTATCCCTGTTTCTGCCAACCTAGCAGTTCAAAAACAAATATGAATAGATAGGAACTGCATTAAAATGGGGAGGTATTTTAGGCATGGGGTTTCGATGAGAAAAAAAGAGGAAGTTTATGAATAAAGAAAATTCTTCTGCACCTCCCTGTGGCTAGAATCGAGCACAGCCTCCAAAGATGCCGAAAAATGGTAAAAACCTATATAACTTTACCCCACACACCCTACATCAGTGCTTCTCAACCTTTCTAATGCCGTGACCCCTAAATAAAGTTCCTCATGTTGTTGTGACCCCCAACCATATTTTCGTTGCTACTTCATAACGGTAATTTTGCTACTCTTATGAAGCATAATGGAAATATCTGATATGCAGGATGTATTTTCATTGCTACAAATTGAACATAATTCAAGCAGAGTGGTTGATCACAAAAACAATGTTTGGGGAGTATGGACAATGGATGATGGGATTTGCAGTACCTTCAACTGATTCAGCTGTGATTTCCACAGACTACTGAGACCCCCAGAAATTATAGAAAACTCAGAACTTGGAAGGGTGTGGGGACCCCCCGAAAATGGCCCAAGGACCCCCTGGGGGTCACGACCCCCAGGTTGAGAATTGCTGCCCTACATGGACTTTGCACTATAGAAAATCCCTTACCGCTTGTCTGATGGTTCAACATGAAATGCTGTCCCCTGGAGTCACCTGTTTACTTGACTTTCCGTCTCTGTTTTCGTCTTACAGCCAGACCAAACAATTGGCCACCTCTGCCATCCTTCTGTCCGGTGAAACCGTGTTTCTATCAGGACATCCCGGTGGAGATTCCGGTGGAATCGCAGAAAACAGTCACTACGATGTACTACCTCTGGATGGGTAAGTAAGCCCTTGGAGAAAAGGACTGCAACTGAATGAATGCCTATATTTGTCTCAAGAAGGTTCTGGGTTCGTCCTATGCCGTATAAAATCCAAATTGTCTGCTTTGAACTGGGTTATATGGCAGTGTAGACTCATATAATCCAGTTCAAATCAGATAATGTGGATGATCTGCTTTGATCATCTGGATTATATGGCAGCGTAGAAGGGTCTAAACGGGTTAAATTAGGTCCCATTCATCCTTTGTACTTTATATTTTATTTATTATTTACTATTTATTTATCTACTAGCTTGGGGACCCGGCGGTGCCCGGGTTATTTGAGAAGTGTAGCAGGATGTAGAGTGGGTCATGGGGGCTGTGTGTGGCAAGTTTGGTCTGTATTGGTGAATGGATGAGGGTTGCATTGTTTTGAGGAAGTGAGTGAAGGTACTTCAAGTCCCATCATCCGTGGTCCGTCTCACACAAAACAGCACCAGGATGTAGAGTGGGTCATGAGGGCTCTGTTTGCCAGGTTTGGTCTTGATCAGTCATTGGATTAGGTTTGTAGCAGTCTTGGAAAGAGAGGAAGGTACTGCAAGTCCCATCATCCATGTTCTGCCCCCTCCAAACTTCAGTAGGATGTAGAGTGGGTCACTGGGGCTCTGTGTGCCAAGTGTGGTCTTTATCGGTGTTTGTTGGGGGCCGCAGTGGTCTGTGGGAACAGAGGGGTGTGAAAGTACTACAAATCCCATCATCCATTGTCAGTCATGCCCTGAACCTCACCAGGACGTGAAGGTAGTCATGGGTTATGTGTGCCAAGTTTGGTCTCGATCAGTAATTGGATAATGGTTGCAGTGGACTTGGGAAGTGAGTAGAGGTACTTCAAGTCCCATCATCCATGGTCCACCCTCCTCTGAACTGCACCAGGAGATAGAGTGGGTCATGGGTATTGTGTGTGCCAAGTGTGGTCTGTATTGGTCCGTTTTGGTGGCCTCAGTGGTCTGTTGTAACCAAAGTGTTTGAAAGTACTACAAATCCCATAATCCGTGGGTCATGTCCCTCAAACCGCACCAGGACGTAAAGGGGGTCAGGAGGTTATGTGTGCCAAGTTGGGTCTTGATTCGTCATTGGATGAGTGGAGCAGTGGTCTCAGGAAATGAGTAGAAGTACTTCAAGTCCCATCATCCATGGTCCACCATCCTGCAAACTGCAGCAGGATGTAGAGCGGGTCATGGGGGCTCTATGTGCCAACTTTGGTCTTGATCAGTCATTGGATGAAGGTTGCAGCGGTCTCGGGAAATGAGTGAATGTACTTCAAGTCCCATCATCCATGGTCCACCGTCCTGCAAACTGCAGCAGGATGTAGAGTGGGTCATGGGGGCTCTATGTGCCAAGTTTGGTCGTGATCAGTCATTGGATGGGGGTCGCAGCGGTCTTGGGAAGTGAGTGTAGGTACTTCAAGTTCCATCATCCCTGGTCCGTCCTTCTCGAACCTGCAGCAGGATGTAGAGTGGGTCATGGGGGCTGTGTGTGCCAAGTTTGGTCTCGATCAGTAATTGGATAAGGGTTGCAGTGGACTTGGGAAGTGAGTAGAGGTACTTCAAGTCCCATCATCCATGGTCCACCCTCCTCCAAACTGCACCAGGAGATAGAGTGGGTCATGGGGGCTGTGTGTGCCAAGTGTGGTCTGTATTGGTCCTTTTTGGTGGCCTCAGTGGTCTGTGGGAACCAAAGTGTTAGAAAGTACTACAAATCCCATAATCCGTGGGTCATGTCCCCCAAACCGTACCAGGACGTAAAGGGGGTTAGGGGGGTTATGTGTGCCAAGTTTGGTGCAGGTCCATCACCCGCGCTGGTCGCTGTGGCCTGTGAAAGTGGCTGCCAATCAGAATGCTGCCACATTTCCGCCCTTCCGCCCTCCGCACACATACAAACATTCATTTTTATTAAGGTATACAGACAGATACACAGATACAGATATATATAAAAAGAGAGTGGTCGTGGGTTGTCTCAAATAGGCAGGAAAACTATAAGCCCCAGAACCACTAAAACAACAGAACACATTCCAACATAACACGAGGTAGCTACAGGGCACAAAAAAACCGCCCTAAATACCTCGCAAGACCCCCAAACATGACCCCCCAAAAACCGCCATTGAAACCTAGCATAGCGGCACTTGCGGAATGCCAATGGCCTCCTTCCCCCGCAAGGGGAGGGGAGGGGGAAAGGCCTGATTAACACTGGCGGCGGCACAATCGGACCACCCCACATCCCACCAGATCACTGCGCACCGAAGAGCTAAACCTCCTGGTCATCCCAAATGTGAAGACCTACCATCTGTCCGCAACACGCCGGCGGGCTTTCTCTGTTGCAGCCCCTACCCTGTGGAACGCACTGCCCGCCGGCATCCGTGCCACCCAGAGCCTCCTCCCGTTCAGGAGAGCAGTTAAGACATTGCTGTTCCAGCAAGCCTTCGGGGTTAGCTAGACTGTAGCTCGCGCTGCCTAGCTGACAGCCCACTGCGACTCCATCTGCTGTTTCAACTGTTCTAATTGTAATTCTATTCTAATGGTGTTCCTGTGGTTTATGAGATATCTGTCAATTGTATTTTACGAACTGTTGTGAGTCGCCCCGAGAAGTTGGGGGAGACAAATGCGAAATAATAAATAAATAAATGAACCCCAGCCCCTCACCCTCACCCCTCACCCACCGATTCCTCCTCCTTCTCCATGCCGGTGGGCATCTCCGATACGGCACGGTTTCGGAAGGGGGGGCTTCCCTACCACGACGGCGGCACCGTGCCTGCCTCCTCTGCCGCCTCCTCACACTCCTTCCCCACCTCCCACTGGCCCGCTTTCATTGCTTCTGGCCTCTGGCCGCCCCCCCAGAGCTCCTTCTGGGACTCTGGGTGGTCCTGTCCTGGCCGTCTCTGCCGCTTCTCAGGGCGACCGAGGAAGCAAGAGGCCAAAAAGGGAAAAAACTACAAAAAAATTGGCGGCCTGACCCGAAAAGGCTCCGCCGGAAGTTGGCCCGCCAAGAAAAGGGGTCCGCCTGGAAACGCGGACAACACAAAATAGCCAACGCCAAACGGAAGTCCCGCCCCTTACGGCCGGAAGACCTCCAACCAAAGATGGCGGCCGCCAGGAAACACTGGCGACCGCGTGGAGGGCTCCAGAGTCTGCCCGGACACCGGAGCCTACAGCTGCTCTCCACTGGGAGAGCGGAGCCTCCTCGCCGCCTGGATGCCCTCACGTCTTCCGCCGCCTCCTCGGCCTCCTTACACACACACACACACACAGACAGGGAGAGAGACACCGCACGGCCCGGGTCCAGCAGTGCCTGGGAGGCGGCGGAGGAGGCCAAGGAGGCGGCAGAGGAGGTGGGCACGACGCTGCACACGCGGCCCGGGTCCACAACCGGCTGGGAGGCGGTGGAAGAGCCCCCCCCCTTTCTACAAGAGAAGAAAAAAGGTAAGGAGCGGGAAAGGAAAGAATGGAAGGGGAGAAGAAAGGAAGAAAAAAGAAAGGGAGGAGGAGACAGAGAAAAAAAAAGGATGGATGGAAGGAGGGGGAAGGAAAATACACCAGAAAGGAAGGAAAAAGCCACAGCGAAGCGTGGCCTGGTCAGCTAGTTTACTATATTTTTATGCCGCTCCTCTCAGCCCGAAGGCGACTCGAGGCAGTGTACACACGGCAATGAATGCCACAATATAAAATACAACAAACAATTAATACACTATATCAGGGCTGCCCAATTGGCGGCCCGGGAGCCGTATACGGGCCCCCAGCCCTTCCCTACGCCCCCCTAAGCTTTTTAATAAAAAATAAAAATTGAAAAATAAAATAAATAATAATTTTTTAAAAAAAATACCTACTTCCGGGTTTGGAGCAAGTATCGCAAGAATACGCAATCGATACGGGATTTCGCTGTCAACGCGAGATCACGCCGGCGTTGACAGCGAAATCCCGTGTGGATTGCGTATTCTCGCAATACTCTTCGGCTACTCTACTACTGGATCGCTGAGGCCCACAGACGCGATTGGGACCTTCTTCGACTCAGTCGGTCGTCGCCTCTCTCATCATCCGGGTTCTCCTGGATCCTGCGTGTTTGGAAAAGGTAGGCCGAAGCAGGGGGCTCCTCAGGGGGCTCCTCATTCCCTCCCCCCATCTCCCCTCATGTATTAAATATAAAATTAAATATATTTAAAGATGAAATAAGGGGAGATGGGATACATTAAAATAAGGGGGGAGGTGAGGATGGAATTAAATATATTTAATATTAAATAAAAATAAGGGGAGAGGGCGCTGGGGAGAGGGTGGAGCTGGGGCGGGGTGGGGGTGGGGGCAGACCCTACGGCCCCCCCGGTCATCAGTGACCGGAATTCAGACCCCTGGGCCGGTAGAAGTTGGACAGCCCTGCACTATATAAAAACAGTACAATTAGCAGTTGAAATTATAAAAATTGTAAAATCTCAGCGTCTCATCAATAGAATCGATTTCCGTTCAACCATTTCAAAGCTTCCTGCTTGGGTGGTGATGGCGCAATTGTCAGCATGGATGAAGAAGCTCTTTGTCCCTTCTGGCAGTGGTTGGTCATTTGTGTAAATGTTTAACACTGACGGTGCAAGCAAGCTCCCCTCATGGCTTCAAAAAAGCCATTTTGAAACCAGGCAAAGATCGTCATGATCCAAAAAGCTATAGAGCAATCTCCCTGTTGTGCCATCTTTACAAAGTTCTGGGGAGACTTATTTTGCATAGAATTACGGAAAAAATAGACCCATGTCTGATTCCACAGCAAGCTGGTTTCAGGAAAGAATGTATATTGATATGCTTTGACTTTGTTGCCCCCTGCCTTGAGCCGTTAGGACAGTGTTTCTCAACCTCCCTAATGCTGCGACCCCTCATGTACAGTTCCTCATGTTGTGGTGACCCCTAACCATAACATTATTTTCATTGCTACTTCATAACTGTATTTGTGTGTGTAGGGGGGGGAGGGGGTTTGATTTTTTTTCATTTGGAAGTTGTCGTTTCTGGGATTTATAGTTCACCTACAATCAAAGAGCATTCTGAACTCACCAACAATGGAATTGAAACAAACTTGGCACTCAAAATTCCCATGACCAACAGCAAATACTGGAAGGGTTTGGTGGGCATTGACCTTGAGTTTGGGAGTTGTAGTTCACCTACATCCAGAGAGCACTATAGACTCAACAAGGATGGATCTGGACCACACTTGACACGAATTCTCAATATACCCAAATGTGAACACTGGTGGCGTTTGGGGAAAATAGATCTTGACAATTGGGAGTTGTAGTTGCTGGAATTTATAGTTCACCTACAACCAAAGAGCCCCTTGCACCCCACCAATGATAGGAATGGGTCAAACTTCCTATACAGAACCCTCATGCCTTGAAGGGACTAGCTGGCGTGAGCCTCCATCCCACCTCTCACACTCTCCCTCACCCACACATGCGCATCATGCTGCCATGCGCCAAGCACGCCTCCTCTCCCCCTCCCTGCTTGGAGTCTCAGAAACAGCCCTTGGCTGGGAGGCCTGCCAATCACCGCAAAGAAGAACTTCAGGTCTGTTTCCAAAAAGAAAGAGAAGGACAAGCGGAGAGATCTTCAACCTTCTCTGCAAAAGGGCTTCCTAAGACCATCAGAAATATATGTTTCTGATGGCCTTTGGCGACCCCTCTGAAACCTTCTCGCGACCCCCCTGGGGGTCCCGACCCCCAGGTTGAGAAACACTGCGTTAGGAGATGCAGATAATAAATAAAATGTATGATGATGACTATAATTAGATAGATCTGTTGATTGATTTGTCCACTGACCCTATCTATCTATCTATCTATCTATCTATTTTTCTATCTTCTATGTACAGTATATAATACAAGTCAGTGTTTGCGGGCAGAGGAATATGCGGCAGCGTTTTGATTGGTTGCCACTGTGGGATTATTTGCATAAAGGACTCTGATTGGCCAGCCTCAGAACTCCAACATTCTAAGGCACAAGACAGAGGGGATTGGTTGCCACTGAGGGAGCATTTGCATAAAGGACTCTGATTGGCTACCTACATTCCAACATTCTAAGGTAACGCAGAGGGAAAAGGAAAGGCCTCAGGCAGTCAGTCACTGCGGCCCACAGTAATGACGGATCAGGACCAAACTTGGCACACAGGGGCCCAATGGCCCACTTCACAACCTGGTATGGTTTCGGGAAGAGCGCAATTTGCTGGTCATTCCATCGATCTGCTCCTGCCATCTGTCCACTACGAGACAGCGAGCCTTCTCTGCTGCGGCCCCTGTGCTATGGAACTCACTGCCGGACCATACTCGTGCGATGTCAGAGCTCGTCCCTTTTCGAAGGGCGTGCAAGACCGCTCTTTTTAGGCTTGCTTTTAGTTAAATCTTTTAGCCAAATCTAAAATGCAAAGGCTCGCTCATGCCTATGTCCATGAGTTTTAGAAATTTGTAATTCTGTTATTTTACCATTGTTACATTCTGTGTTTTTATTGTATGTTTGTGATCCGCCCCGAGCCTGCAGGGAGGAGCGGAATATAAAACTGAATAAATAAATAAAAAGGGCAGGATGGGCCACGAATGATGGGATTTGCAGTACCTTCACATGATTCACTTCCCAAACAACACTGTAGCCCCTATAATTCACAGACCAGGCCCAAAATTGACAGCAAGGCTTCCTCAACTTGATTTCCCTGACTAGGCCCCCAACAATGACAGAACAAGACCAAACTTGGCACACAGACCCCCCCCCCAAAAAGATGCACCCTACATCCTGTTGCAGTTTGAGGGATGATAGACCATGGATGACGGGACTTGCAGTACTTTAATTCACCTCCTTAGAGCACTGTGGCCCACACCAATGACGAATCAGGACCAAACTTGGCACACAGAGGCCCCATGGCCCACTTTACAAACCTGCTGCGGTTTACGGCACAATGGCTCACAAATGATGGGATTTGCAGTACCTACACCCGATTCATTTTCCACATAACATTGCAGCCCCTACAAATCACAGACCAGGCCCAAACTTGGCATAAAGACTACCCATGGCCCACTCTATATCCTGGTGCAGTTTTGAGCAGAGTGGACCATGGATGATGGGACTTGAAGTACCTTCACTCACTTTCCGAGACCGCTGCAACCCTCATCCAATGACTGATCAAGATCACACTTGGCACACAGAGTCCCCATGACCCACTCTGCATCCTGGTGCAGTTTGGAGAACGGGGGACCATGGCTGACGGGACTTCCAGTATCTTCCCTCGCTTCCAGAGATCGCTGCGACCCTCATCCAATGACTGATCAAGATCACACTTGGCACACAGAGTCCCCATGACCCACTCTGCATCCTGGTGCAGTTTGGAGAACGGGAGACCATGGACGATGGGACTCGCAGTACCCTCACTAACTTCCAGAGACCACTGCAAGCCACATAACCAACTCATAAAGACCAACCTTGCCACACAATGCCTTTCTCAATTAACCCGGGCACCGCCGGGTCCTCAGCTAGTCAACAATAAAAGACAAAATAAATATATAGGCAAATATACACTAATTACTATCCTAAAGCTCCTGTAATACTTATAAGTAAAATAAATTTAAACACAATTAAACTTGATCAAATAATAACCTTAGTAAAGGGAGATTAAATATCAAGATGAAAGCGGGGGGGGGGGGGGTAGAGTGATGGGTATAACAGAAACAGTCGGAAAATTTAGGTGTGGGAATTATTTATGTTTACGACATTTATATGCCGCCTTTCTCAACCCCGAAGGGGACTCAGAGCGGCTCACAAGCAAATGCAAATACAATGAACTATATTCTTGCCACAGCACAACATCAGTATTACTTATCACATTGTACTATAACAATATCACGTTGAACTATAGCAATTATATTGCAATATTATTAGTAATATTGCATGTAACACAAAATATATAGTTATAGTATCATATTATTATTAGTGGTATTATATTGCATTACATTACAACTTTATCAATTTATTTATTTAATTTATTTACATCATTTATATTCTGCCCTTCTCACCCCGCAGGGACTCAGGGCGGATCACAATTCACATATACAGGCAAACATTCAATGCCATAGACATACAACATATATAGACAGACAACAAGCTACACCAGGGGTGCTCACACTTTTTCAGCATTGGTGCTACTGATTAAAAAACCAAGTCCCAAAGATCACCTACCCAGAAATGTAAAATGTATAACTATTTTCTTACTTATTTATTTATATTTATTATTCATTTTTATGTACTGCTCCTTCCAGCAGGCTCGGGGCAGTTTACATAAAATGAAGTTATAAAACATCAACATTTCAATTTAATAACAACAATATAAAACAGAGCATAAAAATACATCCAACCACCCCATTTCTCCCACACTGCCATATTACCACACATATTATCAGCCAGAAAGTAAGAAGAGAGGCTTTTGAACTGCAAGGCCATTTGATACTCAGCAAGGTAAACAAAGGGGTGTTGAGACTCCCACAGATGGCTCACCGACACGCCAAGCTAGTAAAAGTATTTACAGTTTATTCAAACAAAAACATAGCCACAGTCCGGCATAAAAACCCACACCCAAAAAAGCCTATAAACAAAACAGAGAAGATGTCCGTCTTTCGTAGTCTTTGGCCTTTATCCCGGCTCGAAGTCTGTGTAATGTGAAGATCCGTCCGAGAAGGAAAGGAGGAGTGCTTCTCAAATTCCAGGAGAGAAACACAGGAAATGATCAAACGAAACGCGGTAGTCAAGCTCGCTGGGAATCAGGAACTAAGACACGAAGAATCAAGAGCACCAGATACAGGAACTAGCAACCCACCAGCAACACCTTGGCCGACCGCAGAGTCCCAAATCCCCAGACCTTACTTTTATACCCTTACAACTCAGAGTCATCAGACTCCCCACCCAGATCTGCCTCAGTCCCCACAGCTGCAGCCCTGGGTGTGTTCCTCCAATCCTCCCACCTTTGCTGAACAGTTAAAGGACCCCAATCCGACTCAACATTCCCACTAGGCCAATCAGGATCACTTGAAAAGCCAAAAAATGAGCTTTCGCTGGACTCAGCATTTAACACATTCCTGACATCCTGCACCAACGCTGAGTCCAGCTCTGTATCACTCTCTTCTGAGGTTAACTCTGCTTCAAACCCCTCAAAAGTGTCATCACTGGTAGGCTCCCTAAGTATTTGTCGGACTTTTCTCCTTTGTTCTGCACCTTCCAAACTCACAACACTTGCAGCTCTCTTCCTCCCAGCTGCAGTAATTCTGCCCAAACCTCCCTCTTCAAGTGACATGTCCGACAAAGTATCCTCCTCCCTGTTACTACCTGTAGCAACTACAGGCTCAGCTTGCTCAACTACAACAAGGGGCATGCAAAAATACATCCAGCCACCCCATTTCTCCCACATTTCCATATTCCCCAACATATATTTCTCAAGGAACAAAGCAAGCAGAGAGGCTTTGGAGCTAAAAGGCCATTTTTAAACATTAAAAATAAACCAAGAGACATGCCACAGAACAATCAAGCACCCACCCCAAAGTAAAAAAGACCGACCTTTGAGATGCGGTAAGGAAATGACCCCAAAGTGTCCTTCTCCTCCTCCCTCATTGCTCCTATTTCCACGCCGCCAGCATGCGTGCCGCCTCCAAGAGCTCACGAGAAGTCCGAGAGGTAGAATGGGCGCTTCTGCGCATGCTTGTGGGCCAGCCAGCCATGCATCGCGTCATCTAGGCCCGCCCCCTTTGGTCTCCTATGACTCTGAGTGGCTGGAGGAGGATGGAGGGAGGAGGAGGAATCCAAAAGAGGGGCCCCATTCTGCCTCTTGGACTCTGCAGCTTTTGGAGGCGGCGCGCGAGCAGGGAGCAGGGAGGAGCAACGGCGGAGGACTTCTTTGCAGCATGCAAGGGCGCGTGAAGAGGACAAACTGCAAAAAACCTAGTCAGGGGCCTGAAGATCACCAGGATGAGGCCCAAAGATCACCCTGGTGATCCCGATCACCATTCTGAGCACCCCTGAGCTACACAATTTGCCGAGAGCTCACCCCGACCCCGGCAGGCCTCAAACTCATGACCTTCTGGTCAGTAGAGATCTTACACAGCTGACTCCCAGCCAGCTGCGCCACATTCCCGGTGCATGTTATATGTATACACAATATGAATGCTTCCATATAATATAACCTTCCTGGTGTCTATATGTGTGTTGCAGCCAGCATCGTGACCCTCTTCTTCAACTTCCTGGCCTCCCTGGCCTTGTTCTGCGTGGACACCTCCGGCGGCTCCGGGTTCGGCCTTTCCATCCTCTGGGCCTTGATCTTCACCCCTTGTTCGTTCCTGTGCTGGTATCGGCCCATGTACAAGGCCTTCAGGTATGTCGATTAAAAGCAGGCTGTGGGCAAAGGGAGTTGTAGTCCAACAGATTGGGAGGAGCTTCTGGCCTCTTTTAGAAACTCCAGTTCAAAGCAGATAATCTGGATTTTAAATGGCAATGTAGACTCAGGCGCCTTCTACACTGTTGTATAAAATACGGATTATCTGAACTGGATTATATAGACTCATATAATATAGTTTAAAGCAGATCAGAGCACTGGGAATGTGGCACAGCTGGCTAAGTGTCAGCTGCATAAGATCTCTTTGACCAGTAGGTCATGAGTTCGAGGCCTGCCCGGGTCGAGGTGGGTGCTCAACCTTTAAGTGTAGCCCGCTGTCGACCTTTGCAGCCCGAAAGACAGTTGCATCTGTCAAGTAGGAGATAAAGGTACCACATTAAGTGGGGAGGCAAATTTTGACTGAATTATGAGGCTATTAAAGAACTCCAGGAACACTGAGGAACTGGATTATATGAGTCTACACTGCCATATAATTCAGTTCAAAGTGGATAATATGAATCCTGTATATGGCAGTGTAGAAGGGGCCCCAGAGATTTCTAGAGCAGGAAGAGATCTCAAGAGCTATTCAGGCCAATCCCATTCTGCCAGGCATTAAAATGTTTGGAGAAAATATTTTTATGAATGTTTTTGTCAATATTTTCTCAAAATATTTTAAGAAATATATTTTTGTGAATATTTTTAGAAACATATTTTTGTGAATATTTTTAGAAACATATTTTTGTGAATATTTTTAGAAACATATTTTTGTGAATATTTTTAGAAACATATTTTTGTGAATATTTTTAGAAATATATTTTTGTGAATATTTTTAGAAATATATTTTTGTGAATATTTTTAGAAACATTTTTGTGAATATTTTTAGAAAACATTTTTGTGAATATTTTAGAAACATTTTTGTGAATATGTTTAGAAACATATTTTTGTGAATATTTTAAGAAATATATTTTTGTGAATATTTTTAGAAACATATTTTGTGAATATTTTTAGAAACATTTTTTGTGAATATTTTTAGAAATATATTTTTTGTATTTTTGTGAATATTTTTAGAATATTTTTAGAAACATATTTTTGTGAATATTTTTAGAAATATATTTTTGTGAATATTTTTAGAAACATATTTTTGTGAATATTTTTAGAAATATATTTTGTGAATATTTTTAGAAATATATTTTTGTGAATATTTTTAGAAACATATTTTTGTGAATATTTTTAGAAACATATTTCTGTGAATATTTTTAGAAATATATTTTTGTGAATATTTTTAGAAACATATTTCTGTGAATATTTTTAGAAACATATTTTTGTGAATATTTTTAGAAACATATTTTTGTGAATATTTTTAGAAACATATTTTTGTGAATATTTTTAGAAACATATTTTTGTGAATATTTTTAGAAACATATTTTTGTGAATATTTTTAGAAACATATTTCTGTGAATATTTTTAGAAATATGTATTTCTGTGAATATTTTTAGAAACATATTTTTGTGAATATTTTTAGAAACATATTTTGTGAATATTTTTAGAAACATATTTTTGTGAATATTTTTAGAAATTTTTAGAAACATATTTTTGTGAATATTTTTAGAAATATATTTTGTGAATATAGAATAAAATATTTTTTGTGAATATTTTAAGAAATATATTTTTGTGAGTATTTTTACAAACATATTTCTGTGAATATTTTTAGAAACGTGTTTTTGTGAATATTTTTAGAAACATATTTCTGTGAATATTACTCCCCAATTTTCCTGGACCAATGTGGTGGCTAGCGCTCATAGAACAAGATGTGCTAACTGGCTGCTTGCTCCCTCCTTCTCTTCCAGGAGTGACAGCTCTTTCAACTTCTTCGTCTTCTTCTTCATTTTCTTCGCGCAGGACGTGGTTTTTGTCCTGCAGGCCATCGGCATTCCCGGCTGGGGCTTCAGGTGGGGCGAAATCCTTGTATCCCTGCATTGTTTGTCTTACGTTGTGGGTTGGATTTGAGGAGAGCTAAATCCTGGCGTATTTGTTTGTTTTCTGGGTGTTTACTGAAGCAGAATGTAAATGTGACGTGATCCTTTGGACTGAGATATGGGTAGATTCCACCTAGAATTGTGTGGCCGGTTTGCAAGGAATGGGCTGTGGACACTCAAGCGTGTACTGTTTTCTTCTTTTCTGATCTTTGGTTGCAGTGGTTGGATCGTGAGCCTCTCGGCCCTGAAGCAGAGCACTGGTGTGGCCGTCCTCATGATGCTGGTTGCGACCCAGTTCACGGCTGTGGCTGGACTGGGCATTATCATGCTGAAACGAGTGAGTGCCAAGGCCACAGGCTGGCTCTGTCTCAGGCTTTCTATCAATGCCAAAGCATATATGTGCATTGCTGGGTTTGTACCACAAAGGCTCCCACATAGCTTGATGGATCTGGACCACGTTTGGCACACATGGTCTTCATTTCCTAACTTTAAATCATTCAGAGGTTTAAATTACAAAATCGACTTCATATTTCAATAAAGGCTCTAAAACAGGGGTGGGCAATTCCAAGGGGCCACACGAGAGCCAAAAAATATTATGGAGGGCCGCACCTGAAGGCTGAACTACATTCTAATCTACATTATTTATTTATTTATTTATTATATTTGCTATATATTACACATCATTAATATTAACATATTAATATATCAAGAAATATTCATATATTATTAGTATTAATATCATAATTATTATATTATAGTATATATAGACATAATATATTGAAATTATAATATAATATAGCATTATATTATTTATTACATTATTATTATAAAATTATTATAAAATAATAATAAAAACCACTAAAATTAAATTAAATTCAAGAAGACAAGTTGCGAAGAAGGGAGGAGGAGCGGCAGGCCGTAGTGACATGGTCCTGCCTCAGAGCGGGGGCTGCCGTGGGCTGCATCAGGGCAGCGGGGGTTCCTTCCTGCCTTCTCCGGCGGCTCCAGAGTGCCCTCGCTGTGGTGATCCTGGGCTTTGGCCCTCTTGCATGGAGGGTCACGTGTTGGTGGAGTGAGGGAGGGCCCGAGGGTGGAGGCAGCACCAGCTCCGGACTCTCCGCCTCCTCCTCCTCCTACCTCTGGCATGGAGAGGCTCCGGATGGTCAGCATGGGAGGGTCAATGCCAGCGGCGAGGCAGGAAGGAGCCTTTGGACAACTTCCTGTAGCCCCGGATGAGCTGGCTGAGGCATTCTGGGAACCGTAGTTTCCTGACTCCTCAGCTCCCAGAATGTCTCAGTCAGCTCATCCGGTACTACAGGAAGTCGTCCAAAGGCTCCTCCCCGCCACGCCACCAGCACTGACCCTCCCACGCTGGCCAACCGGAGCCTCTCCATGGCAGAGGCAGAGAGCCGGGGCACTCCAAAGCCGCCGCTCCAAAGGGATGTCTGGCACGCCAAAGTTGCCGCAATGGGATGGCGGCAGCAGCACCCCTTCTTGGCCCCGCCCCCAACACCCTCTCCCCGGGCCAGACAGAACTGGCCAGGGGGCCGCATCCGGACCATGGGCCTTAGGTTGCCCACCCCTGCTCTAAAAAGTAAAAAAGATGCCAGATGGATTAGCTACTGGCCTATTGTTGTGTGCGCAATGCTCAAATTCAACCACAAGAGGGCAGTATATCAATAGAAATGATTATCAAGTGAACTCCTAAATCAGGGCTGTCCAACTTCTACTGGACTGGGGGCCTGATTTCCGGTCACTGATCACCTGGGGGGCCTAAGGGTCTGCCTCTGCCCCCGGCCCCGCCCCGCTCTGGCCCCGCCCCCTCCACCGGCTCCACCCCCTCCCCGCCCCTGCCCCTCCCCCGGCTCAATATGCCCAAATGTGAACACTGGTGGATTTGGGGGAAAATAGACCTTGACATTTGGGAGTTGTAGTTGCTGGGATTGGTAGTTCGCCTACAATCAAAGAGCATTCTAAACCCCACCAATGATGGAATTAACCAATCTTGGCACACAGAACTCCCATGACCAACAGGAAATACTGGAAGGCTTTGGTGGGCATTGACCTTGAGTTGTGGAGTTGTAGTTCACCTCCATCCAGAGAGCACTGTGGATTCAAATAATGATGGATCTGGACCAAACTTGGCATGAATACTCAATATGCCCAAATCTGAACACAGATGGAGTTTGGGGGAAATAGACCTTGACCCTTGTCCCGGTTTACTGCCAAGGAGAGGAGGCAGGGGAAGCAAGTCCCCCTCCCTCTCCTCTCTCTGGATGTAAACCGGGACAAGGGTCGGTTATTTCTTAGTGGGGAAGAGGCCGCCCGCACGGCAGCCCTATCCCCACTAAAATATAAGCCGACCCAGGCTTGGGTCGGCTTATATCTTAGCGGGGAAAGGGCTGCCGTGCGGGCGGCACCTTCCCCGCTAAGAAATAACCCAACCCAAGCCTGGGTCGGCTTATAACCCAACCCAAGCCTGGGTCGCGGCCAGCCTCTTCTTGGCTAAGATATCAGCCGACTGAAGCCCAATCCAACCTGTGTTCCCTTAACACGGGTTGGATTGTGAGCTTCGCAGGGGGAAGGGTGGCATCGATGTCTCCCTTCCCCCTGCCAGGTCAGAATCCAACCCGTGTTAAGGGGAACACGGGTTGATTGGGACCTCTCAGGGGCAAGGGTGGCATCGATGACTCCCTTAACCCCTGCGAGGTCCCAATCGGAGGAATTTCCTCCTGTTCTCCAGGCTCTCCCTCCGCTTCTGAGAGACAGCCTGGGAAATAGGAGGAAATTCCTCCGAATCAAGGCCCCGAGCTGTTTCTGTTTCAATGCGCTTATATCTTAGCGGGGAAGCAGCCCGGCCCGAGTTTCCTCCTGTTTCCCAGGCTTGGGTCGGCTTATATCTTAGCGGGAAAGGGGCCGCTCGCAGAGAGAGGAGGAGGAGGGGAACGCGAGTCCCCCGCCTGCACCTCTCCCTGGGAATAAACCGGGGCAAGGGTCCCGGTTTATTCCCAGAGAGAGGAGGAGGAGGGGGATGCCTGTTGTCTCCTTCCTCTGAAGGCTCTCCTCCTTCTCCCCGGGCGCGCCGCTGCTCGGAACCCGAACGGCGGTGCGGGGAGAGGAAGGAGGAGGGGCTAAGGAGGTGGAGCTGGCTCCCTTCTCCCTGCCCTGCCACCTCCTCCCCTCCCTCCCCCCCCCTGCCGCTGCGAACCGGATCGCAGCGGCGGCGTTGAGAGAGGGACGGAGGGGGCAGTGCAGGGAGGAGGAGCGGGCTCCCTCCCTCCTCCCTGCCCTGCCTCCTCCCCCCCCCCGGGCGCCATTTTTTTGAAAATTTTTTTTTAAAAAAAATATTTATTTTTTTAAAGAATTCTTTCAGGAGGGTAGCGGGGGCCGTGTCCAACAGGCTGGGGGCCGTATACGGCCCCCGGGCCGCCAGTTGGACAGCCCTGTCCTAAATCATATGCTGATGCTTTTATGTTATGCCGCTGTGAGTCTCCTTCAGGAGAGATAAAGCGAAATAATAATAATAATAATAATGGCGGCCTATTGGTATGGATGTATGTAGTGCTCTCAGATGGAACCACAAGAGGGCAATGTATAGATAGAAAGGATTAGCTACTGGCCTATTGGTATGCATATCCCTCTTTAACATTTCGGAAAAGAGTCAAGGCTTGGTTGTTTGAGAAAGCGTTTGAAAATGCAAAGTAAAGACATAGGAATTGGAACGACTGGACAACAAGATTGGATAATGTTTTTATTCGGAGACGTAAACGATTTATGTTTTTAATATTATTGTTCTGTTTTTTATTATGTGTTAATGTTTTTAAATGTTTTACGGTGTTTTGGGGCATCGAATCATTGCCGCTGTAAATCGCCTGCATCGCCTGAGGGCTGAGAAGGGCGGTATACAAATGCAGTAAATAAATAAATAAATAAATAAATAAATAAATAAATAAATGCAGTGCTCAGATAGAAAGGATTGCCTACTGGCCTGTTTTATGTATGTATGTATGCAGTGCTCAGGTGCAACCACAAGTGGGCAGTGTATAGATAGGAAAGATTAGCCACAGGCCTATTGGTATGTATGCAGTGTTCAGATGCAACCACAGGAGGGCAGCATATAGATAGGAAAGATTAGCTACAGGCCTATTGATATGTATGTATGCAGTGTTCAGGTGCAACCACAAGAGGGCAGTATATAAATCGAAAGGATTGCCTACTGGCCTATTGGTATGAATGTATGCAGTGCTCTCATACGCAACTATAAGAGGGCAGTGTACAGATGGAAAAAAATAGCTACTGACCTATTGGTATATATACTGTATGTCAGGAATGTACCCAGGTGGGGGGGGGGGCCTTGGGGGCTGAAGCCCCCCCCCCGAAATTCTCAGGGTGGTCCGCAAGAAGGCCTTACTGGTACATTATTTAAACTGTTATGTGTATTCATATCATGATCTGATCGCCATGCTCAATATATCCTATACGCATGGGGGTATTGGGATAACAATACAAAAAGTTTGCTAGGGTTTGCTAGGGTAGACCCTCTTTCACCCAGACTCAGCCCCCCCCCCCGAATCAAAATCCTGGGTATATGTATATACCTGATATATGTGTATACAAGAAGGTAAAGTATAGATAGAAAGGATTAGCCATACCATAAAGTGGAAAACACATACATTAAGTCCATACCGGGAATGTGGCGCAGCTGGATCTCTACTGACCAGAAGGTCATGAGTTCGAGGCCTGCCCGGGTCGAGGTGGGCTCTCGACCTATTGTGTAGCCTGTTGCTGACCTTTGCAACCCGAAAGACAGTTGCACCTGTCAAGTAGGAAATTAAGGTACCACTTAGTGGGGAGGCTAAATTTAACTGATTTACGAGGCCATAAAAAAGATCTCCAGGAAACACGTTGAGGAATGAAGGAGTGTGACAGCTCTCCCTGATGGCCAGGTGTTAAATTGCCTCTGTCTGTCTTGTGTGTTTGTGTGTCTAAATGTAATGTGTACATTGTAATCCGCCCTGAGTCCCCTGCGGGGTGAGAAGGGCGGAATAGAAATAAAGTAAATAAATAAAAATAAATTGAGGCAAGTGTGAATGTTGTCATTGCCACAGCTCCCCCTGGCGGCCAGATGTTAAATTGCCTCTGTCTGTCTTGTGTGTGTGTGTGTCTAAATGTAATGTGTACATTGTAATCCGCCCTGAGTCCCCTGCGGGGTGAGAAGGGTGGAATAGAAATAAAGTAAATAAATAAATAGAAATAAATTGAGGCAAGTGTGAATGTTGTGATTGCCACAGCTCCCCCTGGCGGCCAGGTGTTAAATTGCCTCTGTCCGTCTTGTGTGTTTGTGTGTCTAAATGTAAAGTAAATAAATAAATAAAAATAAATTGCTCCGGGCAGAATTGGGGTTGGCCTGGCTGGCCTTTGTGCTCCCTTCCCAGTCTATGTTTCAATCTTTCCCTTTCCTCCTCCCTACCCCCACCTTTTCAGATCCACTCTCTTTACCGTCGCACCGGCGCCAGCTTCCAGAAAGCTCAGGAGGAGTTTGCGGCCGGCGTATTCTCCAACCAAGCAGTGCGCACGGCCGCAGCCAACGCGGCCGCAGGGGCAGCAACCAGCACCTTCCAGGGCTCGTAAAAAAAAGCCAAGGCCCGTGCGCTGGGAAACCAGCCCCTTTTCCCACGGGGGAGCAGCTTCACCTGAAACTAAAGAAGAAGACAACAAAGAAAAAAAAGAACTTCTGTTCTCGAATCGCGGAGGTCCTTTGTGTGTGCTGTTTTTAAGAAGGCTGTCCTCGCTCCTGTGTAACGTAACCCGGTTCCGCATGGGATTTAGCACTGCTGTCTCATCCCATTTCACACCACTTCCTTCGGCGCAAAAGCTTGTTCGAATCAAAGGGGGAGAAGATGGGAGGCCTTCACCGAGCCAGGAAGGAGCTGCCGAAAACGGAGGCCCTTGCTGTCCACTTTGCTGTCATGGGCGCTTCCTTTGCCGGGGCCCTCATGCTCCGATGCGTGCCCCACTTTCCCCTCT
This sequence comes from Anolis apletophallus, assembly GCA_030556195.1. NCBI lineage: Eukaryota > Metazoa > Chordata > Lepidosauria > Squamata > Anolidae > Anolis > Anolis apletophallus. Next base: position 7,246,095 of record JARBWK010000019.1, on the reverse strand, counting down.
TTTGCCCAAATGTGGACTTCATTGTCCTTCCCTTTGCTTCTGCGTTCCTTGCGTCTCCCAGGTTGGCTCACGAAGCAAGTGGCCGAATGGCTTCACGGCTTTCTCCCCCGATCGATCTTCTCTTCTTGGCTGTTGCTGCTTCTATTAACCAGCTAAGGCTCCTCTTAACACCTGACGGCCTATTCTGATCTTGCAGAATGCAGTAGCTTGATAAGGAAAGCGTTTCCTTGCATCCGTTTACCTTTCCGATGGATATTTCAACAGCAGTCACAGCATCACGTAGGAGCGTCCAGTTTCCTCAATGGGTTTAGATTAGGAGGAGAAATGTTTCCTGCACGCTCTACAGTTAGAAAAGTCCCCACTTCGTCCGTTCGGTCAGGCTTTTGAGGCCAGCGCTGGCCAATGTTGACTCATGAAGCCAGTGGTCGAACAGCTCGTAAGGAAAAAGAGTAAGTCCCTTTATGTTTAGGGGCTTTGTTTACCACAACAAACACTGGGCTGTACTGTAATAGTAAGCCCAAAACAGAACCAAAACAGGTAAATATAAAAAATATAAAGTTATATTCAATATAATATAATATATATTCAATATAACTTTATATTGTTTATATTTACCTGTTTTGGCTTTGTTTACCACACCAGATCCATTTCCTTTAGATGCTGTGAGCTATTTCCGTCGCTACTTCTGTATTTTCCTCCCAAATTGCATTAGGTAGAGGGATGGGTGAGCGTTCGCAGCCCTTTGGATTCCCCCCATTGCATACATTTTGTCCTCTTTTTTTTTTACTACTATGTGGCACATTTCCCCATTTTTAAGGTGGTTGGAGAGTTACGATTTTTTGCTCCTCGTCTTCCCGTGATTGGAGGATATTTTCTCCGACCCTTGTTTTCTTTTAAATTGTATCATGATTGCTTTTATCCCAATTTTATTCCATGGAATTCAAAAAATGCCCTACAAAATAGTTTTTCCCTCCTGTTTTCAGCCTTTGAAATAGACCAGATCGGCGGTTCTCAACCTGTGGGTCGCGACCACTTTGGGGGTCAAACGGTCCTTTCGCAAGGTTGCCAAAGCATATTTCTGATGGTCTTGGCAACTGACAATAGAGAAGCCTGCTAGTTCCACAAAGTACAAACTAAGCAAAAGGAGCTAAATAAATCAATAGTATCCAAGAATGTACAATAATACTTATTATTTGTGTTCAATCACAGCAATAAATCAGTATAATCAATATTCCAGAGAGCAAGTAAAACTTGAGGTATTTACGGTATATACATAAAGAATATATAACGTGGCATAGGCCTGCGGGTCGTAATCTCAGATTATATTATATATATATATATATATACACACACACCGTAAATACCTCAAGTTTTGCTTTGGCAAGAGCGAAGTATACATCCCCACTACATTGGTTTCCTGGTCCCGAAGAAGCCCCCAGGGGCGAAACGGATCAGCGCAAGAGGTTCCCTGTCCGTCGACTGGAACGGAGCACACCTTTATTGGATTACAATTTGTTGGACACTGACTTGACCACGGACATTTCAAAGGACTTTTTTGGTTTAAGAACGCTCCTATGACCTATCGTCGTGAGTAAACACAGGCATCGAGCCTCATTATGTACTAAACGTATGGACGTTGACTCTCTCACTAGCCAAACTTCTATGCTCTCTGTAATATTGATTATACTGATTTATTGCTGTGATTGAACACAAATAATAAGTATTGTACATACTTGGATAGTATTGATTTATTTAGCTCCTTTGGCTTAGTTTGGTCTTGGGACACTGCTAACTTTTTCCTGCTCCCTTCGCTTCCTAGAGAGTCATTCTTCTTCCCCAGAGGGAGGTGGTGACTTCACTCAGCCAGACGAGAGCAACGGAGGTGAGGTTTGCTTTGGAGCCAGGAGGAGGAGGTGGAAGGGAGGGGGTCTGAAGGGGAGGACAGAGCTTAGAGAGGGGTGGAGTGGCCCCTCCATGGCCAGATCCCAGGGAAAAAGAGAAGTAACCATGAAGATGCATCCTGCAAATCAGATATTTACATTACGATTCGTAACAGCAAAATTACAATTATGAAGTAGCAACAAAAATATGGTTGGGGGGTCACCACAACATGAGCAACTGTATTAAAGGGTCGCGGCATTTGCACGGTTGAGTAACACTGGACTAGATAGAGCTTCGTAGTTATGTTTGAATTTGACTTACGGGCTTCTAATTTCCGTCGCCGATTTGCTCAGCGGAGATAGAGATTGCGCTTTGAACAGCGATATGGAAATTGTGAAAGAGCAAGCTTTCATCCGGATGATTCCCAAAGGCGTCCGCTCCGAGAAGAGTCCAAAAAAACGGCAAACGGTTTTCACTGGGTCGCCGTGAGTTTTCCGAACTGTCTGGCCATGTTCCAGAAGCATTTTCTCCTGATGTTTCGCCCACATCTATGGCAGGCATCCTCCGAAGTTGTGAGGTCTGTTGGAAACGTCATAGCCATACAGCCTGGAAAAATCGCAGCAACCCATAAGAACAACAACAATAATATACCACATCTACAACAAATTATTATTTCTATCCCATCTTTCTCCCCAAAGGGACTCAAAATTCCTTTGTATATGTAACGTGATACATAAATCCACCTATTTCGAGCTAATGCTGTTTTTGTCCGCTTGGTCACCATGAAAGAAAGAATTCCCATTACACTATAAGGGTCATGTCCGTTGTCATGGTTGCGTCCTATGGAACCCTGAGATTTGTAGTTTGTTGTGGCACTAAGGCTCTCCGGCTGAGAATGTTTCATGTCCCTTCTTAAACTGCAAATCCCATAATAATTACTGTCCTACGAAAGGACCTTGATCCCTGCTCCACATCTGCATTCGTTTCCATATATATATATATATGTCCCTGACGATACTGGATCTGTGACGCGCATCAAATATTGTTCTGAATCACTGGAGGCTCTCCCTGTTTTGTCCTTTTGTGTGTATGACGTCTCTGCCCCCCGTTTTTGGTTTCGTTTTGCTGTGCCAAATGCGAGATGACGTATGGAACATTTATTTAAGGAATAAATAAATTGCGTTTTAATTCAATGCGCCTGGATCCTTCCTTCCAAGTTTCCACGCTGAGGGTCACCTAAGGCAGTGTTTTTCAACCTTTTTTGAGCCGCAACACATTTTTTACATTGACAAAATCCTGGGGCACACCACCAACCAAAATGACACTCTAACTCAGTAATACATAGAGTTAATATGTTTTTAACTGTACTTATACACTCCGTGTGAAACCTGGGCCTGTTTCGATGAACACAACATAGATATTCTGGCAGGAATGGCAGAAAGACACAAACTTCCCACACAGAACTCCCATAACCAAGAGAAAATACTATTAGAGTTTGGTGGGCATTGACCTTGAGTTTTGGAGTTGTAGTTCACCTATATCCAGAGAGCACTGTGGATTCAAACAATGTTGGATCAGGACCAAACTTGGCATGAATACTCAATATGCCCAAATGTGAACACAGATGGAGTTTGGGGAAAATAGACCTTGACATTTGGGAGTTAACAGTTTCTGGGATTTATAGTTAACACAAAATCAAAGAGCATCCTGAACTCTTGCAACAACGGAATTGAACTAAACTTGGCATATTTAACTCTCATTACCAACAGAAAGTACTGAAAGGGTTTGCTTGGGAATTGACCTTGAGTTTGGAAGTTGTAGTTCACCTACAGCCAGAGAGCACTGTGGACTCAAACAATGTTATGTTGTTTGTTTTCTATCCAGAATCACAATGTTGGAAGGAGGCTCACCACTTTAAGGTCCCTCAAACAGGCATGGGAAAACTTCGGCCCTCTGGGTGCTTTGGACTCCAACTCCCACCATTCCTAACAGCCTGAGGCCCTTTCCTGCTTAAATGGCTGAGGGGGGGAAGGGCCTGAGGCTGCTAGGAATGGTGGGAGTTGGAGTCCAAAACACCTGGAAGGTCCAAGTTTGCCCATGCCAGCTTTCGACAGAGACCTCTTCCTCCCCCTTCCCCTTCGCGCCCTTTCTTCCCCCTCCTGCTGAATACTTACTTTTTCTTCTACACTGCCATTTCTGCCGCCATTTTGATCCGAGGGGGCAGCATGAGCGTGTTCAGGAGGGGAGGGGGGAGGGAGGAAGACATGACCCGTGCGGACGCTACTATGCAGACTCTCCCCAGAGCAAAGCAAGGCAAAGCGAGCAGAGCGAGGCTGGGAAGAAGGGAGCCCGAGTGGAGAAGAAAAAGTGTTCGGCAGGAGAGGGAAGAAAGGGTCTTGGAGGTTCCAATTTCCCACGGCACACCTGATGATTGCTCACGTCACACTAGTGTGCCACGGCACACTGGTTGGGAAACACTGACCTAAGATTCGAGTTTGTTGTGGCACTAAAGTTTTCTGGCTGACCAAAATGACACTCTCATTAGGGGATAAAAGTACCAAGTACGGAATTTGTATTCAGATGAAGCATTGTTGAAAATTGAGCCAAGACATCTTTCCTAGTCCTTGGAAGCTTTGCCTTGGATAGATTCATATCTTAAGTGTCAGGTTTCAAGTTTTTGGAATTTTACCTTGGAAGTTTCTGTATTTGTTTTTCATGCGCTCTGGTGGACTCACTTCCTGGACTCTTTGTTTATCTTCCTTCCTCATTGGCTTTACCTATTTCTAAGGAAAGCTTTTTACCTATTTCTATGGAGTGCTCAACACCAGCTGTGTGGTGTTTAAAGTCAGAGGAGGGCTTTCCTGGCCTGGAGTGCAACAAGTAAAAGGCAGGCTGGGTGGTGAGCCTTCCCCTGGTCAATCAGGGCGTAGCCTCCACCCAGGCCCCGCCCCCTTTCGGGCCCAAGCCCCTTCCTCTTCCTCCTTTCCCTCCTGCCTGCCTGGCTGCCTGGCATCTTGGGGGCGATGGAGACGCGTGGCTTGGACCGGAGCCTGTGCGTGGTGATGGGGGCGTCACGGGGCCTGGGCTGGGCCATGTGCCTCCGCCTGTCTGCGCTCCTCTCCCCGGGCTCGGCGCTGCTCCTCTCAGGCTGGGCGGAGGGCCCGCTGCGGGAGATAGAGGCGCTGCTCCGCCGGGACTGGCCACGCCTCCACCCGCGCACCCTCCCCGTAGACCTGGCCCAGCCCCACGCTGCCCAAAGCCTCCTCTGCCCTGCCCGGGTAGCCCACCGGCAGATGGAGGGGGAAGGTGCGCGGCCACCCCCAGAAAGGATCCTCCTGATCAACAACGCCGGTGAGCCAGGCAGCAGGGAGAAGCCAGCAGGCAGGCAGGCAGGCAAGGCAGGAAGGCAAGGCAGGCAGAGCAGGCAGGCAGGCAAGGCCGGGCAGGCAAGGCAGGAAGGCAGGAAGGAAGGAAGGGCCGGCCTCCTACGTGAGGGGAAGGCACCCCCAGGGAACACTAGGAAGAAAGGGGGGAAGAGTTTTCCCGTGGCACACCAGCTGGTCTCTCACGGAACACTAGTGTGCCGCGGAACAGCGGTTGGGAAACACTGACCTAAGGTCACCCCATAGGTTTCTATGAGTGTGCATGGATATTCACTGATCTCTTGCAATATTAGTCCGACACAAACCATTACTCAGATTGGCTCCCTTCCTAGGATTGTAGAAGGCTTCCTCCCTTTTCCTCATACACTTTGTCCCGTCTTTACTTCCCTTCTTTCCTTTATGCCTTACTTTCCGTCACACACCTTCCTTCCTTCCTTCTTTTCATTCCTTTCTCATTGTGTTCCCTTCTCTCCCCCCTTCTCTTCCTTTCTTCGTCCCTTCCAAAATCCAAGCATATCTGGTCTCCGGCATTTTCCATAAGGGAAACTCAACCTAAATAATCAGTAAATAATATTGATTTATTGTGTCAGAAGCAAATTGAGAACACAGTTATAATGTATAGAAAAACCACAAAGTTTGAAGTTTTCTCTGTGTTCTTCAGACAGAGCTGTCAAGCGTTCCAGTGTAGCGGAAGCCTGCATTAAGAAGGAATCCTCCGTGCGCCCTCCTCTGCTCCAGCGCTGCAGCCTGGCTTTCAGCCCCAAGAGGCACTCCTGCAAATGGCATTATATTGGATTTCTTCTGAGCAGAAGCTGGTCCCATGGGGAGTGCTTCTGGTGTCGCTGTAAGGTCCTCCATTGTGTGTGTGGTGGGGCTCAAACCGCACTGTAGTGGGTGGTCTGTGGTTTGCTCTTCTCCGCACTCACATGTCATGGACTCCACTTCATGGTCCCATTTATTAAGATTGGCTCTGCATCTTGTGGTGCCAGAGGAAATAAAAGAGGAAATAAAAAGAACAATAGGTCCAAGGAAAATAGCATTAAGAATATGGGGGAAATGGAAAGAGAAATGGATGCCATATTTATCAAAGGAAGCCCCGATAGGTAGTTTAAGAAATGAGGAAGACGAAAGTATCATTAAAAAATTGAAACAGATGGGATATAGTAAAATCAAAGATTTATATAATGAAGAAAAAAAGGAATTAATGGAATGGAAACAATTGGAAACATTAGGGGGCAGGATAAATTGGTTAACACTAAGAGGAATTTGGGAACAAATTAAAAAGAAAGTAAGTAGTAAGGGAGAAAATATAATAGACAAGATATTAGAAGAGAGATTCGAAGGCAAAAAAGGTCTTAACAAAATATATGGAAGAATGATAGAAGATAAGGAATCTATATATAGAATGATGGAAAACAAGTGGGAAAAGGAAGGGGGCCTAGGAAGAGAAAAAAACAGAAAAGATAATCAATGGTTTAAATAAAATAAAAATAGAAAAATACAAGGAATTAGAACTGAAAATAATAACGAAATGGTATAGAACACCAATTCAACTGGCACACATGATTCAGGGATTAAATCCCAAATGCTGGCATTGTGGAAGTCGGGAAGCATGGGATTCACATCTGTGGTGGGAATGTGACGAGATACAAAAATTCTGGAGTCAAATTCTAGACCAGGTAGAATTACATACTAAAATAAAATTTGATATAAATATGCAAATTTTGTTAATAGGAATATATGGTGATAGAAGAGTTAAGGACCAAGACCAGGAATTAACGATGATGATGTTTAGAGCAGCACATGATGCAGTAATAGCTTGGGGTTGGAAAGAAAAAAAGAAATGGACACTTGAAAAATGGTATGAATATGTGTGGGACCAAATACAACTAGATGTTATGGACATCATAAGAAGCAAAAAGACATGGTCAGACAAACAGAAGAAAATTAAAGGAATTTGGACTCCATTTAAAAGATGGTTACAGGTCGTTAAACCAGATGATGAAAGCTGGAAGAAAAAAAATGAAAGAATCGAAAGAAGGCTCGTGTGACGGAGAAAAAAGGACTCCATTGTCAAGAGGGAGGGGTGGAGGGGGAGGGAGAAGGGGATGAAAAAGGACAAAAGGCATGGTAATCGTGGTTATGTATAGTTGTTTATAATAAAAACATTTTTTTTAAAAAAGAAGGGGCCGGGCCACCGACTGGGAGCAGCTGCTGGCAGTGCCGAAGCTGGGGGAGGGGGAGGAGCCAGGCCACGCCATGCCCCGCCCCCTCCACGCGGCTTCAGTTCTCCCACAGCTTCGCCAGCCTTGAGGGGGCAGTGCCAAGCCAGCATGGCGTGGCCTGGCTCCTCCCCTCCCCAGCTTCGGCTATTATAAACAACTCCCAGCAGGTCACCATCCCCCAACCACTCTTTACTGTGTTAGAGTGTCATTTTGTGTCATTTTGGTTGGTGGTGTGCCCCCGGATTTTTTTAATGTTAAAAGTGTGCCGCGGCTCAAAAAAGGTTGGGAAACACTGCCCTAACAGGCCAGAAGAGGGCATACAAATACCAAAATGCAGCTAGCACTTCCCCTCTGTTATTTTTTTTATTGAGGCAACCTGTTTGTAAAGTTGAGCTGTGTAACTGGACACTCTGAGTATGTGCAGAGCAAGGCCTTCCTTGAGCCAAGTCAGTTGGCAAAGGAGGTAGGACAGGGGTGGGCAACCTATGGCCCGCAGGCCAGATGCAGCCTGGCAGCCGATTCTGTCCGGCCCGGGGAGAAGGGCGTCGGGGGTGGGGCCAAGAGGAAGGGGTGCCGTTGCCGCCATCCCATCGCGGGCTCTGTGGGGCCTGAGTCGGCAGACAGGCTGGAGGAGCGGCAGTTTTGGAGTGCCTGACATCCCTGGAGGCGATCCAGGCCTGCAGCGGGAGCACTCGGCGACCTGCGGGGGCTGATCGCCCTGGCGACCCGGAAGACTTGATCGTCTTCCAGGTCGCCAGGTCGAATAAGCCGCCTCACATCGCCGACTGCTCCCGCTGCAGAACCGGATCGCCTCCAGCGATGGTAGGCACTCCATAGCAGGGCGATCAACTGGGGAACGGTTGGGGGCGAGAGCGGGCGGAGGCCTGCAGCCTCCGATCGCCTGCTGCTCTGCTGCGGTGGCAGCTGGGTCCGCTTTGCCATCCTCTGGGCTGGGGCCATTGGGCCATTCCATCTTGGGATCCTTCCTCTCTTGAGGATGTCAGCCGTCATCGTGGTTCGCACCTTGTCTTCTTGAATTCCATTTAATTTCATTTAAGTGGTTTTTATTATTATTCTATAATAATTTTATAATATAATACATAATATAATATTTTATATTATAATTTCAATATATTATAATGTCTATATATATATACTATAATATAATAATGATATTAATACTAATAATATATGAATATTTCTTGATATATTAATATGTTAATATTAATGATGTGTAATATATAGTAAATATAGTAAATAAATAAATAATGTAGATTAGAATGTAGTTCAGCCTTTAGGTGCTGCCCTCCATAATATTGTTTGGCTCTCGTGTGGCCCCTTGGAAAAAATAATGGCCCACCCCCCTTTGCTCTGCTCCCCATGGCTCCGCCCGCCCTCCCAAAGCGCCATGCCGGGCCACAGAAGTGGGCGAAATCACCACTTCTGAGGCTGGCGTGACGCCCCAGGAGGGAGGGCGGAGCCACGGGGGGGCCCCGGCTCCGCCCTCCCTCCCAAAGCGCCACGCCAGCCCCACAAGCGGTGATCTCGCCCGCCTCCGAGACCGCCCAGCATGTCGCTTTAGGAGGGAGGGCGGAGCCATGGGGAGCAGAGCAAAGGGGGGGTGGCGGCTGTGGATGGTGCTTGCGCCGCCGCGCGCATGTGCACTTTTTAAAAAAAAGTTTATTAAGTTAAAAAAAAGACATGAATACATACATATAAGTGACAGTGTGTAGGTAGGGTAGTGGGTAGTGGAGGGGCGGGGTGGAGTTGTGGGGAAGGGGGGGTAGGCGTATAGGGTAACACATAACAGTTTAAAAACAAACCATACAAACAGGTTGACTTCACCCAAAAAAATATCCGCTTAATATTTTAGTTTGGAGTCTTATTCTATATTTTAACTTCTTCATATCCAAAATCCCTTTAAGTTAATATTTTCTTTCTTATTAATGTATTCAACAAAAGGTTTCCATATTTTCGAGAAGTGAGCTAATGAATTTCCTCTCCATATTTGTGTTAAACGATCCATTTCTGCAATTTCTAATATTTTGTATAAGATTTCCTTTTCCTCAGGCATGTCTCCTCTCTTCCAATATCTGGCTGCTACAATTCTGGCTGCCACATTTATGTACCACACGAGCTTCTCCGGTCTTTTTCATCTGCTTTGGGTCTGTAATATCCAAAAGAAATATTTCTGGCTTTAAATCTAGCTTTACCTGTAGTATCTCAAGAATCAACTTTTGGACTTTCTTCCAGTATTTAACCATCACCCCACACGACCACCACTGATGAAAGAAGGTTCCCTTATCCTTCTGGCACTTCCAGCACAGATCTCCGTTATTCTTATAGCATTTGGCTATGAGTTGGGCCGGTGTTATGTACCATCTATATACCATTTTCATCTGGTTTTCCTTCAGGGTATATGCATAATTTTGTTTCCATGTACATTTCCAGAGCCTCTCCCAACTTTCTTGAGGTATATTGTATACTATGTTATCCTTCCATTTACCTATAATTTCCTTTATTGGTTGTTTTTCATGTCTTCTCATCAGTATCAATTTGTATAGCCTACTCACTCTTTTCCCTCCTGCTTGTAATAAGATTCTCTCAAAGGGTGTATAGTTTTCTTCCCATCCAATCTTTTATCTAGATTATATTTTTTCCCTAATTGGATATATTGGAACCAGCTTAAATTAAGTTCCCTTAGTTCCTCTTGGTTCTTCAGAAGGAATATATTTTGATCTTTCTTTAAGAGATCCTTATATGTTGGCCATTTTTCCTTTTATAATCTGGAATGCCTCTAGTGGTGAGGTCCATTGTGGGGTCTTCTTATAAATAGCGTCTTTATACTTATTCCAAATTTTTATTAATGGAGCTTTTATTATCTTCTATATATATAAAGGAGACACGGTCGTGCATTGACGATCATAGACAACTAAACCATGCCATGCAGAAGCACTAAACTAGCCAGCCCATAGAACCATAACCCCTCGGTACCAACGAGGCCCAAAACCAGACCCTAGGTACCTCCCAACACCCCCAAAAACCAGCCCAAAAAACCACCAAGGGAATTCCCATCCCGGCCTCTTCGCTGCCAGCGCGCACGCTTTGACCGTTCGCGCATGGCAGCCAACACTCACCCTCGCCTCCTCCTCCTCAGGAACAGCGGCGGGGGCGCCGTGGATGGAGGGAAGGGGCCGGGCTAAGGAGAAACCGAGCCGGCTTCTCCTTAGCCCCTCCTCCTCCCTCCCTCCATCCACGGCACGGCCGCCGCTGTCCCGGAACAGCGGGGGCCGTGCCGTGGATGCAGCAAGGGGGGGGCGGGCTAAGGAGAAGCCGAGCCGGCATCTCCTTAGCCCCTCCTCCTCCCTCCCTCCATCCACGGCACGGCCGCCGCTGTCCCGGGAACAGCGGGGGCCGTGCCGTGGATGCAGCAAGGGGGGGGGGGCTAGGGAGAAGCCGAGCCGGCATCTCCTTAGCCCCTCCTCCTCCTCCCTCCATCAGCCCCTCCCCCTCCCTCCCTCCATCCACGGCACGGCACGGCGCCGCTGTCCCGGAACAGCGGGGCCGTGCCGTGGATGCAGCAGCGGGGGGGCTAAGGAGAAGCCGCGCCGGCATCTCCTTAGCCCCTCCTCCTCCCTCCCTCCATCCCCGGCACGGCCGCCGCTGTCCCGGAACAGCGGGGGCCGTGCCGTGGATGCAGCAGGGGGGGGCGGGCTAAGGAGAAGCCGAGCCGGCATCTCCTTAGCCCCTCCTCCGCCCTCCCGCCCTCCACCACGGCACGCTGCCGCTGTCCCCGGAACAGCGGGGGCCGTGCCTGTGCCGTGATGCAGCAGGAGGGGGGGCGGGATAAGGAGAAGCCGAGCCGGCATCTCCTTAGCCCCTCCTCCTCCCTCCCTCCATCCACGGCACGGCCGCCGCTGTCCCGGAACAGCGGGGGCCGTGCCGTGGATGCAGCGAGGGGGGGGGGCGGGCTAAGGAGAAGCCGAGCCGGCATCTCCTTAGCCCCTCCCCTCCCTCCCTCCATCCACGGCACGGCCGCCGCTGTCCCGGAACAGCGGGGCCGTGCCGTGATGCAGCAGGGGAGGGGCGGGCTAAGGAGAAGCCGAGCCGGCATCTCCTTAGCCCCTCCTCCTCCCTCCCTCCATCCACGGCACGGCCGCCGCTGTCCCGAACAGCGGGGCCGTGCCGTGGATGCTTAGGAGGGGCGGGCTAAGGAGAAGCCGAGCCGGCATCTCCTTAGCCCCTCCTCCCTCCCTCCCTCCATCCACGGCACGGCGCCGCTGTCCCGGAACAGCGGGGCCGTGCCGTGGATGCAGCAAGGGTGAGGGGGCGGGCTAAGGAGAAGCCGAGCCGGCATCTCCTTAGCCCCTCCTCTCCCTCCCTCCATCCACGGCTCCATCGGAACAGCGGGGGCCACGTGGATGCAGCAAGGGGGGCGCTGTCCCTTAGCCCCTCCTCCTCCCTCCCTCCAACAGCGGGGGGCAGCGGGCCGTGTGATGCACGGGGGCGGGCTACGGAGAAGCTGCGCCGCCATCTCCTTAGCCCCTCCGCCTCCCCCCTCCCTCCATCCACGGCACGGCCGCCGCTGTCCCGGAACAGCGGGGGCCGTGCCGTGGATGCAGCAAAGGGGGGGCGGGCTAAGGAGAAGCCGAGCCGGCTTCTCCTTAGCCCCTCCTCCTCCCTCCCTCCATCCACGGCACGGCCGCCGCTGTCCCGGAACAGCGGGGGCCGTGCCGCATCTGCCCCTCCTCCTCCTCCTGCAGCACGGCCGCCGCTGTCCCGAACAGCGGGGGGCGGGCGGGGAAGCCGAAGCCGAGCCGGCATCTCCTTAGCCCCTCCTCCTCCCTCCCTCCATCCACGGCACGGCCGCCGCTGTCCCGGAACAGCGGGGGCCGTGCCGTGATGCAGCAGGGGGCGGGCTAAGGAGAAGCCGAGCCGGCATCTCCTTAGCCCCTCCTCCTCCCTCCCTCCATCCAGTCCTGGAGACACACAGAGAGCTAGACAGACAGAAAGAGAGAGAGAGATAGGGAGATTGATACAGAGAGAGAGAGAGAGAGAGAGAGAGAGAGAGAGAGAAAGAGAATGAGTGATAGAGAGAGACATAGAAAAACACAGACAGAGGCACACAGAGAAAGAAATAGAGAGAAAAACAGACAGACAGAGAGCTACAGACAGACAGACAGAGGGAAAGAAACAGAGACAGAGTGAGAGACAGAAAGAGACAAATAAATAGACAAAGGCAGAGATACATACAGATAGAGAGACAGATCGATAGACAGACAGACAGACAGATACAGAGAAAGGTAGAGATACACAGAGAGCGAGACATAGAGAGATAGACAAACACAGACAGACAGAGATAGAAAGACAAAGAAAAACAGAAAGAGATAGATAGAGATAGATAGACAGAGAATGGCATATGGCACAACAACGTGTGCCGGGCTCAGCTAGTGTGGTTTATAAATCCTTTGTCTTGCTTAATTCTATCATATATTAAGTACCCGTGCCACCCATGTTTATTTTCCCATCCTTCCGCATTTAGTAGTTTATTATCCTTTAGTAATATCCACTCTTTTATATTATCGAGGCAGTTCGCATCATAGTATGCCAGGAGGTCCGGAAGGTCGAAGCCTCCATTCTGTGGGAGGTCCAATAAGTATTTCTGTCTTATTCGTGGTTTTTTCCCTGACCAGATAAAATCTGCTAGATCTGTCTGCCATCTTTGAAGTAGGGATTGATTTTTTAAGATGGGTAATGTTTGGAATAAGAAATTTATTTTAGGACATATCTTCATTTTGATTAATGATATCTTCCCTAGTATGGATAGGTTTAATTTTTTCCAGTTTTTTCAAGTCTTCCTTTATTGATTTCCATATTTTCTCGTAATTGTTTTTTACATGTGCACTTTTTTTTGGAATTTTTTTTGGAATTTTTTTTTAATCGGAATTTTTTAAAAAAAAAAATTGCAGGAGAGTAGGAGGGCCGGATTCAAGGGGCTGGCGGGCCATGTGCGGCCCGCGGGGCGCCTGTTGGACAGGCCCACATTATACAATTCCTGTCCGCCATCTTTGCCAAAGTCCTCTAAGGCAGCCAGGAATTGCATGATCGCAGAATTATAGAGTTGGAAGGGACCCTCAAGGAATACACAATCCAAGCCTTCCTGACAGATGGCTGTCCAGTTTCTGCTTTCAATACTCCGGAGATCTCATTCTCAAACAATTGCTTTTGTTGTTGTAGCAACCCAAGATCTCCTTTGCCATTAAACATATGTTGGCATTATCAACGGTTGCCGAGAAGGAATCTGGATGAGAGGTTGTGTGTTCGTTTATATATTTGGAGAGAAAGAACACGCGTGCATAAATGAGCTCTGGCTGTTTCCAATGTCTCTCGATTGAGCAACAACAGCTTTCTTTCGGTCAGAGGGGATTTACTCCCATTAGGAGAGATGCTTCATGCCATAGGTTTTGTATAAACCAGCTGTGACGACACACTTTTTTGGCACATTTCAGCACGCAGAGAGACACCCAAGTCAATACTGTAATGCTGACACTGTGTTTTGTAATGTCCCTTTGGGGTTATGCACCTGTTGTCTTTGCAGGGGACATTATAAGCCTTGCGAGAAAAGGCCTATTTAGTTATAACAGCTCAGTTTCGGAAACTCAGAGCTCATTATGTTGCAGGAAGCATGTTTGTTTGTACCACAAAGGCACCTCCATGGCTTGATAAATCTGGAAGCAACCTGGCACACAGACACTTCATTACCCAACTTAAATAACTGTAAATACAAAACCCACCCTGTTTTGGAGCAGATGCCCCCAAAAGTTAAAAATGGCAGCATATATATAGAAAGGATTAGCTGCTGGCCTCTAGGGATGTACTGTATATATGCAGTGCCCAAATGCAACCACAAGAGGGCAGTATATAGAAAGGATTAACTACTGGCCTATAGGGATTTATGTATGCAGTGTTCTAACGCAACCACAAGAGGGCAGCATACGTCTAGAAAGGATTAGCTACTGGCCTCGTATGTATGTAGTGCTCAGACATAACCACAAGAGGGCAGCATTTAGATAGAAAGGATTACCTACTGGTTTATAGAGATATGCTCTGTGCTCAGATGCAACCACAAGAGGGCAGCAAGTCGCGGAGGACCCCAAGCAACATGGAGCGGTTATTGGGTGACCCACAGACCCCAAACAACCAGATCTGGCTGGGAAAGCGGTGCGTTACCCTGGAGGACGCGGAGGCCTATTGAAATAACCCCACCGGTTGCCAACATCGGAGGAAGGGACAACCAGGCGACAAGGCCGTTGAGTACGTTCGCGGGGTGTCGGGCCTCTTCCGCACACTTCCTAAAGAAGTTCTGCAGGAAATGTCCCCGGGATCGATCCTACAGCCCCCATAAATGGGGACTGTGCAACCGACTTGGAGCCCCAGCCACCAAAAACCTTTGAGGCCTCGGAGAATCGGGATGCCTCCCTCCCGGGACGGCATGAGCGGCAAGACTTCCACGACCTGCAAGACCCCTTCCTCTGACCTCAGCCTCCCCCAGGCGATCGCAGAGCTGGTCGAGGAATACACCAAACTTATGGACTTGTTCGTTAAGTTCGTGACAAGTATGGCAGCCTCCTGGGAAGATTGGGCATGCCCACCCCGCGAGTTCAGCACTTGACAGCATAGTCGATAACATGGATCACCCCCAGCATGAGACCTAACTGGCCCAGACCTCGGCTGGGACCCCGGTCGTGGGACTTCCCAACAGGGGGCACCTGAGACGGGCGAGGAAGGGGTGGCTGCAAGGTAGACGACAACTAGACCGTCACCAGGGACGACTTAGAGGCGATCCCGGGGAGGTGTGACCCCAAGATTGGAGGATCTGGGACGAGCCCCAAGCCCCCTGTCCACCCACACGAACGAGAGCCTGCCCACGAACCTCGAAGCCCTGCCACCGTTGGGGTTCCACAGCTGGGAGGAGGCTGCATCGGCCATCCTTGCCGATGCCCTTAAAACCCCGCCCCCCGACATTGCATCGTGGGTGGCTGGGGGAGCCAGGTCGGGCTGGAGCTGCTCAACATGGCGCCCGACCTTGAAGACGCCCAGACCAGGTTCACCAGGCTGGGAAGAAGGAGCCCCAGATGCAGTCCACAGTGGAAGTTCCCGCCCTTGGGACCCAAAAACCGGAAGCGACCCACAGTGGAAGCTCCCACCCTTGAGGAGGACCAGAAAACGGGTGGCCCACAGCGGAAGCTGCAAAATCCCGGAGGAAGCGGGAAACGTCGGCGGATGAAGCCCAGGCATGGGCCCAGCCCCTCCGACATACAGAACAAACACCGGACAAGTCTGGCCCCGACGGACATCGGCCAGTAATGTGGCCAGGCAGTGGATGCCCCAAGGAAGGAGGTCCAGACCGGTTGAGGCCAGGACCTCGGGGCCCCTGGACCAGAACTTTCTGGAACTCATACTATGGGCAGCAGAGCCCCGGACCCGCGCTCTGGCCCCTCAGTAAGGACAGCAAAGACACTGCTGCGGCAAACCAGGGCAACCCCTGGACTGCCACAGGGCAGAAGGCCGGCCGCAGAATCTGCTGGTGGTAAGCCACATTGATTCTGATCAGGCCGCCTAGTCTTCTGCCTTTAGCCGGTTAGACAAGGCCCTGTCAGGACTGTGTTTTCTGTCACTGTTGTATTGTTTATATTGTTTATATGTTACCCTGTAAGTCGCCTGGAGCACTTTCCGTGGAGGGCGACTCACAAATAAATTTATGGTTATGGTTATGGTTATGTAACGGAGAAAAAAAGGACTTCATTGTCAACAGGGAAGAGGGAGGGGTGGGAGGGGGGAGGGAGAAGGGGATGAAAAAGGACAAAAGGCATGGTAATCGTGGTTATGTATAGTTGTTTATAATAAAAACATTTTTTTAAAAGAAGGGGCCGGGCCACCGACTGGGAGCAGCTGCTGGCAGTGCGAAGCTGGGGGGGGGAGGAGCCAGGCCGCCACGCCATGCCCGCGCCCTCCACGCGGCTTCAGTTCTCCAGCAGCCCAGCCTTGAGGGGGCAGTGCCAAGCCAGCATGGCGTGGCCTGGCTCCTCCCTCCTCCAGCCGGCACTGCCAGCAGCTGCTCAGCAGGTCACCATCCCCCAACCGTTCTTCACTGTTTTAGAGTGTCATTTTGTGTCATTTTGGTTGGTGGTGTGCCCCGGATTTTTTAATGTTAAAAGTGTGCAGCGGCTCAAAAAAGGTTGGGAAAACACTGCCCTAACAGGCCAGAAGAAGGCATACAAATACCAAAATGCGGCTAGCACTTCCCCTCGGTTATTTTTTTATTGAGGCAACCTGTTTGTAAAGTTGAGCTGTGTAACTGGACACTCTGAGTATGTGCAGAGCAAGGCCTTCCTTGAGCCAAGTCAGTTGGCAAAGGAGGTAGGACAGGGTGGGCAACCTATGGCCCGCAGGCTGCATCCAGCCCAGCAGCCGATTCTGTCCGGCCCAGGGAGACGGGCGTCGGGGTGGGGCCAAGAGGAAGGGGGTGCCGTTGCCGCCATCCCATCGCGGGCTCTGTGGGGCCTGAGTCGGCAGACAGGCTGGAGGAGCGGCAGTTTTGGAGTGCCTGACATCCCTGGAGGCGATCAGGCCTGCAGCGGGAGCACTCGGCGACCTGCGGGGCTGATCGCCCTGGCGACCCGGAAGACTTGATCGTCTTCCAGGTCGCCAGGTCGAATAAGCCGCCACATCGCGACTGCTCCCGCTGCAGAACCGACGCGCCTCCAGCGTGGTAGGCACTCCATAGCAGGGCGATCAACTGGGAACGGTTGGGGGCGGGCGGAGGCCTGCAGCCTCCGATCGCCTGCTGCTCTGCTGCGGTGGCAGCTGGGTCCGCTTTGCCATCCTCTGGGCTGGGGCCATTGGGCCATTCCATCTTGGGATCCTTCCTCTCTTGAGGATGTCAGCCGTCATCTTGGTTCGCACCTTGTCTTCTTGAATTCCATTTAATTTCATTTAAGTGGTTTTTATTATTATTCTATAATAATTTTATAATATAATACATGATATAATATTTTATATTATAATTTCAATATATTATAATGTTTATATATATACACTATAATATAATAATTATATTAATACTAATAATATATGAATATTTCTTGATATATTAATATGTTAATATTAATGATGTGTAATATATAGTAAATATAGTAAAGAAATAAATAATGCAGATTAGAATGTAGTTCAGCCTTTAGGTGCTGCCCTCCATAATATTGTTTGGCTCTCGTGTGGCCCCTTGGAAAAAATAATGGCCCACCCCTGACGTAGGAGGTCTTTGCCAGGCTTGCTGCCTCACCCACCTTTTGAGGTTGTCGGGAGGGCTTTGATAGTGTTTTCCTGAATGGTGGAATGGGGTTGGGCTAAATGGCCTTTGAGAGTTCCTTTCCAACTCCTTCTCTGGAGGTTTTGAAGCACAAGCTGGATGGCCATCTGCCGGGAGGGTTTCATTGTGTCTTCCTTTATGGCAGGAGGAATCCCTTCGGACTATATAATTCTATGATCATGCATTATACCAGGGCTGTCCAACTTCTACCGGCCCAAGGGCCGGAATTCTGGTCACTGATCACCTGGGGGGCCGCTCCGGCCCCAGCCCTGTCTCTTCATCCTCGCCAGCGCAAGGAGGAGGAAAGAAAGCCCCACCCCCGGAGCCGATGCCGCGCACGCGTGGCAGTGGCCCAAAGGATGGGGCCTCCCTTGGCTCCGCCCTAGCCTCCCAAAGCGCCATGCCGGGCGGCAGAAGCGGGTGAAATCGCCGCTTCTGAGGCTGGCATGACGCTTCAGGAGGGAGGGAGGAGCCAAGGGGAGCCCCCCTTGGCCCCGCCCCCACCCCAAAGCGCCACGCCAGGTGGCAGAAGTGGGCGAAATCACCACTTCTGAGGCTGGCGTGACGCCCCAGGAGGGAGGGCGGAGCCACGGGGGGGCCCCGGCTCCGCCCTCCCTCCTAAAGCGCCACGCCAGACCCACAAGCGGTGATCTCGCCCGCCTCCGAGACCGCCCAGCATGTCGCTTTAGGAGGGAGGCGGAGCCATGGGGAGCAGAGCACAAGGGGGTGGCGGCTGTGGATGGTGCTGCGCCGCCCGCATCATGTGCACTTTTTAAAAAAAGTTTATTAAGTTAAAAAAAGACATGAATACATACATATAAGTGACAGTGTGTATGTAGGGTAGTGGGTAGTGGAGGGGCGGGGTGGAGTTGTGGGGAAGGGGGGGGGTAGGCGTATAGGGTAACACATAAGTTTAAAAACAAACCATACAAACAGGTTGACTTCACCCAAAGAAATATCCGCTTAATATTTTAGTTTGGAGTCTTATTCTATATTTTAACTTCTTCATATCCAAAATCCCTTTAAGTTAATATTTTCTTTCTTATTAATGTATTCAACAAAAGGTTTCCATATTTTAGAAGTGAGCTAATGAATTTCCTCTCAATATTTGTGTTAAACGATCCATTTCTGCAATTTCTAATATTTTGTATAAGATTTCCTTTTCCTCAGGCATGTCTCCTCTCTTCCAATATCTGGCTGCTACAATTCTGGCTGCCACATTTATGTACCACACGAGCTTCTCCGGGTCTTTTTTCATCTGCTTTGGGTCTGTAATATCAAAAAAAATATTTCTGGCTTTAAATCTAGCTTTACCTGTAGTATCTCAAGAATCAACTTTTGGACTTTCTTCCAGTATTTAACCATCACCCACACGACCACCACTGATGAAAGAAGGTTCCCTTATCCTTCTGGCACTTTCAGCACAGATCTCCGTTATTCTTATAGCATTTGGCTATGAGTTGGGCCGGTGTTATGTACCATCTATATACCATTTTCATCTGGTTTTCCTTCAGGGTATATGCATAATTTTGTTTCCATGTACATTTCCAGAGCCTCTCCCAACTTTCTTGAGGTATATTGTATACTATGTTATCCTTCCATTTACCTATAATTTCCTTTATTGGTTGTTTTTCATGTCTTCTCATCAGTATCAATTTGTATAGCCTACTCACTCTTTTCCCTCCTGCTTGTAATAAGATTCTCTCAAAGGGTGTATAGTTTTCTTCCCATCCAATCTTTTTATCTAGATTATATTTTTTCCCTAATTGGATATATTGGAACCAGCTTAAATTAAGTTCCCTTAGTTCCTCTTGGTTCTTCAGAAGGAATATATTTTGATCTTTCTTTAAGAGATCCTTATATGTTGGCCATTTTTCCTTTTATAATCTGGAATGCCTCTAGTGGTGAGGTCCATTGTGGGGTCTTCTTATAAATAGCGTCTTTATACTTATTCCAAATTTTTATTAATGGAGCTTTTATTATGTGGTTTATAAATCCTTTGTCTTGCTTAATTCTATCATATATTAAGTACCCGTGCCACCCATGTTTATTTTCCCATCCTTCCGCATTTAGTAGTTTATTATCCTTTAGTAATATCCACTCTTTTATATTATCGAGGCAGTTCGCGTCATAGTATGCCAGGAGGTCCGGAAGGTGAAGCCTCCATTCTGTGGGAGGTCAATAAGTATTTCTGTCTTATTCGTGGTTTCCCTGACCAGATAAAATCTGCTAGATCTATCTGCCATCTTTTAAGTAGGGATTGATTTTTTAAGATGGGTAATGTTTGGAATAAGAAATTTATTTTAGGAAATATCTTCATTTTGATTAATGATATCTTCCCTAGTATGGATAGGTTTAATTTTTTCCAGTTTTTCAAGTCTTCCTTTATTGATTTCCATATTTTCTCGTAATTGTTTTTTACATGTGCACTTTTTTTTGGAATTTTTTTTGGAATTTTTTTTTAATCGGAATTTTTTAAAAAAATTAAAAAAAATTGCAGGAGGGTAGGAGGGCCGGATTCAAGGGGCTGGCGGGCCGTGTGCGGCCCGCGGGGCGCCTGCTGGACAGGCCCACATTATACAATTCCTGTCCGCCATCTTTGCCAAAGTCCTCTAAGGCAGCCAGGAATTGCATGATCGCAGAATTATAGAGTTGGAAGGGACCCTCAAGGAATACACAATCCAAGCCTTCCTGACAGATGGCTGTCCAGTTTCTGCTTTCAATACTCCGGAGATCTCATTCTCAAACAATTGCTTTTGTTGTTGTAGCAACCCAAGATCTCCTTTGCCATTAAACATATGTTGGCATTATCAACGGTTGCCGAGAAGGAATCTGGATGAGAGGTTGTGTGTTTGTTTATATATTTGGAGAGAAAGAACACGCGTGCATAAATGAGCTCTGGCTGTTTCCAATGTCTCTCGATTGAGCAACAACAGCTTTCTTTCGGTCAGAGGATTTACTCCCATTAGGAGAGATGCTTCATGCCATAGGTTTTGTATAAACCAGCTGTGACGAGACACTTTTTTGGCACATTTCAGCACGCAGAGAGACACCCAAGTCAATACTGTAATGCTGACACTGTGTTTTGTAATGTCCCTTTGGGGTTATGCACCTGTTGTCTTTGCAGGGGACATTATGAGCCTTGCGAGAAAAGGCCTATTTAGTTATAACAGCTCAGTTTCGGAAACTCAGAGCTCATTATGTTGCAGGAAGCATGTTTGTTTGTACCACAAAGGCACCTCCATGGCTTGATAAATCTGGAAGCAACCTGGCACACAGACACTTCATTACCCAACTTAAATAACTGTAAATACAAAACCCACCCTGTTTTGGAGCAGATGCCCCCAAAAGTTAAAAATGGCAGCATATATATAGAAAGGATTAGCTGCTGGCCTCTAGGGATGTACTGTATATATGCAGTGCCCAAATGCAACCACAAGAGGGCAGTATATAGAAAGGATTAACTACTGGCCTATAGGGATTTATGTATGCAGTGTTCTAACACAGCCACAAGAGGGCAGCATACGTCTAGAAAGGATTAGCTACTGGCCTCTAAGAATGTATGTATGTAGTGCTCAGACATAACCACAAGAGGGCAGCATTTAGATAGAAAGGATTACCTCCTGGTTTATAGAGATATGCTCTGTGCTCAGATGCAACCACAAGAGGGCAGCATTTAGATAGAAAGGATTAGCTTCTGGTTTATAGAGATATGCTCTGTGCTCAGATGCAACCACAAGAGGGCAGCATACAGATAGAAAGGATTACCTCCTGGTTTATAGAGATATGCTCTGTGCTCAGATGCAACCACAAGAGGGCAGCATTTAGATAGAAAGGATTAGCTTCTGGTTTATAGAGATATGCTCTGTGCTCAGATGCAACCACAAGAGGGCAGCATACAGATAGAAAGGATTACCTCCTGGTTTATAGAGATATGCTCTGTGCTCAGATGCAACCACAAGAGGGCAGCATTTAGATAGAAAGGATTACCTCCTGGTTTATAGAGATATGCTCTGTGCTCAGATGCAACCACAAGAGGGCAGCATTTAGATAGAAAGGATTACCTCCTGGTTTATAGAGATATGCTCTGTGCTCAGATGCAACCACGAGGGCAGCATTTAGATAGAAAGGATTAGCTTCTGGTTTATAGAGATATGCTCTGTGCTCAGATGCAACCACAAGAGGGCAGCATACAGATAGAAAGGATTACCTACTGGTTTATAGAGATATGCTCTGTGCTCAGATGCAACCACAAGAGGGCAGCATTTAGATAGAAAGGATTAGCTTCTGGTTTATAGAGATATGCTCTGTGCTCAGATGCAACCACAAGAGGGCAGCATACAGATAGAAAGGATTACCTACTGGTTTATAGAGATATGCTCTGTGCTCAGATGCAACCACAAGAGGGCAGCATTTAGATAGAAAGGATTAGCTTCTGGTTTATAGAGATATGCTCTGTGCTCAGATGCAACCACAAGAGGGCAGCATACGTCTAGAAAGGATTAGCTACTGGCCTCTAAGTATGTATGTATGTAGTGCTCAGACATAACCACAAGAGGGGAGCATTTAGATAGAAAGGATTACCTACTGGCTTATAGAGATATGCTCTGTGCTCAGATGCAACCACAAGAGGGCAGCATTTAGATAGAAAGGATTAGCTTCTGGTTTATAGAGATATGCTCTGTGCTCAGATGCAACCACAAGAGGGCAGCATTTAGATAGAAAGGATTAGCTTCTGGTTTATAGAGATATGCTCTGTGCTCTGATGCAACCACAAGAGGGCAGCATTTAGATAGAAAGGATTAGCTTCTGGTTTATAGAGATATGCTCTGTGCTCAGATGCAACCACAAGAGGGCAGCATACAGATAGAAAGGATTACCTACTGGTTTATAGAGATATGCTATGTGCTCAGATGCAACCACAAGAGGGCAGCATACAGATAGAAAGGATTAGCTACTGGTTTATAGAGATATGCTCTGTGCTCAGATGCAGTGCTCGGATATAACCACAAGAGGGCAGTAGATAGGATATCTATAGGCGTATAACAGGGGTGCTCACACTTTTTCAGCTTGCGAGCTACTTATAAAACAACCAAGTCCAAAAGATCTACCTTCCGTGCGGCGCACCGTCGACGGTTGCTGCCGGACGAGAGAGAAGCAGGCCGCTCCGTCCTGCCTCTCTCTTGCCGGCAGCGGAGGCTCCATGGTTGCTTCCGGACAAGAGGCAGGGCACTCCGCCCTGCCTCTCTCTCGTCCGGAAGCAACCGTGGACAGTGTGCCACGCGGAAGGTGTGCCACACGCAGGGCAGAAGCACCCCATCCGGCTGCGATCGACCTCCTTTGGACCCGCAATCGACTGGTTGATCGCGATCGACTTCGTGGGCAGCACTGGCCTATAGGGATGAATGTATGCAGTGTTTAAATGGAACCACAAGAGGGCAGCGTATAGATAGAAATGTTTAGCTACTAGTTTATGTATGCTGTGCTTAGATGTAACAAGAGCGCAGTATATAGTTAGAAAGGATTAGCTATTGGTAACAACAAAGCTCGGAAGTCAGGAAATAAGCAATTTAATGAAGAGTTATGTTTTAGAAGGACGTGTTTGAGGCTGAGAGTGTGTGACCTCTAAGAGAAGGCCAAATGAAAGAAGAGAAAGGAAATGGGGAAAGGGATAAAGAAAGCAAAGGGATAGAAAAGGAAGGGGGGAAAGGGATGAAAGAAAAAGGGAACACAAAGCAAGGAAGGGAAAGAAGAGGGAAGGTGTGAGAGAAATAAGGGAAAGATAATAAGAAAATAGAGGGGGAGAAGGTGTATGAGGGAAAGGGAGGGAGTAAAGAGCAGCAAATAAAATGCATACCGAAGCAACACCAAGTATATTTACGAGTAATTTAATTAAGCTAAATAGCATGAGAGCCACACACCCCTAGAGTGTTGTGCCAAGGTGGAAGGGAAAGCCTCTAAGGCGGCACCGTTGGGTTCGGAGTGCCGCCAAGGGCAAGACATAAAGCAGGCAATTAATGTGACTCTTGCAATTTAGCTCTAGCCTGGGGGCCGTTCCTTGGATCACACCTGTGCCCCTTGGTGACGGCTGCCAGGTCGGGTGAGAAAAAAGAAGCTGAGGTTGGCGGGTGCGACACACACCATTCCAGGTCGAAATTAAAAAAGCTGGTTCCTTCAGGTCTCGAGGTGGTTTGCAATAAGAGACTAAGCACTCGAATCACGGAAGAGAAGGAGCAACTGCATAGGTTTGGTCGCCGGAACGAGGCCGACGGGATACAAGAAAGCAGCGATGACCCAGCCTTGGCATGGCTCATTCCAGAACGTCGCCGCACATTCGTTCGACCGGACAATGGAAGCCACATACCGCCGGGACGCAATGCACAATGAAACGCGACCTGCAGAGTTTTAAATTGATTGAAAAGGCTTTTGGGAGCTAGGAACTGATGCTGAAAAATTAAATACTACGTTGCTAACCTGGCTTGGAAACAGTAATGCAAAAAAGGGTCTTTTAAAAAAGTAACTCCAACCGTGCCTGTCTTTGGGGGTTGGTGCTAAATCCATATTTCTAAGCGGAAGAGCCGGCGTTGTCCATAGACACCTCCAAAGTCATGTGGTCGGCATGAATGCACCGAGCACCATTACCTTCCCGCCGGAGCGGTACCCATTGATCTACTCACATTTGGATATTTTCGAACTGCTAGGTTGGCAGGTGCTGGGGCTAATCCCTATCTCTAAGCGGAAGAGCCGGCGTTGTCCATAGACACCTCCAAAGTCATGTGGTCGGCATGAATGCACGGAGCACCATTACCTTCCCGCCGGAGCGGTACCTATTGATCTACTCTCATTTGCATGTTTTCAAACTGCTAGGTTGGCAGGTGCTGGGGCTAATCCCTATCTCTAAGCGGAAGAGCCGGCGTTGTCCATAGACACCTCCAAAGTCATGTGGTCGGCATGAATGCACGGAGCACCATTACCTTCCGTTTTCAAACCGGAGCGGTACCTATTGATCTACTCTCATTTGCATGTTTTCAAACTGCTAGGTTGGCAGGTGCTGGGGCTAATCCCTCTTTCTAAGCAAAAGAGCCAGCGTTGTCCATAGACACCTCCAAAGTCATGTGGTCGGCATGAATGCACCGAGCACCATTACCTTCCCGCCAGAGCGGTACCTATTGATCTACTCACATTTGTATGTTTTCGAACTGCTAGGTTGGCACGTGCTGGGGCTAATAGCGGAACCTCATGCCGCTCTCTGACTTTATGATTCTACATTATGGCCCATTATATGGCAGAGGGAGGGAGATGGAAGGCAAGGGGAAAATGCGGAGAGGTGGCTTACATAGCTCTATGACTGTTGAGTGTTTACTCCATCCCGTCCTTTCGAGCCACACTCAAAACATTGTGATTCTTATTGGCAAGTAAGTGGCACCCCACTAATGTTCATGGATTTATTGCTTATTTTTGAATACAGGTAAACACAGTAGCGTTGGGGAAGACGTTGTTAGTGGCTTGCAACTGGATAAGGACATATCCAAATTTCAAGGTTTTTTTTTTCTTGGCATGTTGGAGGGAGAGGTAGCCATAGTTTGCAAAACTACGGAAGTGTCGGCGGGGAGAAAGTACATGGTTAGTGAAGCGGCACCCAAGACCTCACACATGTCCACACACATGTCCACACACACCAGTCCAGCTCGCAGCAGCACACGCCATTATGTACAAAATAATTATGTCCGGAAAGTCCCGAGTTTCTTCCACCGGGCGTCCGCCACATCACGTCAGAAGTTGTTGCCGGCCGGAATCCCGCAACGGAGCGGCCGCTTCCTCGGTTTGATGCTTGTCCATCACCTGGAGGACGTCGTCCAGAATGGAAGGCCCCAAATCCACGTGGAGGGAGAGGAGCGACCCGGCGTGAGACAGGATGATGGCCTCATCGTCCTTCTTCTCCTCCTCGGTGAAGCCGTTCAAAGGAGCCGCGCACTTGCCGTTAGCCACAGCCAGCGGCTCCGGAGTCCGAGTGCCGTTGGTTGGGTTTGGCTCAGGGTCCGGCATTTGGGAAACTGGAGTCTTGTCATCGAGATGAAGGCGGGGAGGTTTCGGCGGGGCTTGAGCGGAAGGCAAGGTCAAGGCCTGCAGCCCACCGATGACCGGGAGAGAGATGGCGTTCTTCAGGAGCGGGGATGGGATCTCCAACGACTGCGGGTCGTAACCGGAGATGGTTGCGGTGCGGGAGAACTCGAAGGGCACCACGTAATGTCCGCCTCCGTCCTCGCTGAGGTTGCTCTCAGACCTCGGCAGGAGGTGGAACTTCCCTTGGAGGAAGGAAATGTCCCCAAACATGTCGTTCTCCCCGCCGCTCCCGATGTGGATCGTGTGCCGGAAATCCCCCAGCGGCGGGCTGATCATGTCCGAAGAGAGGATGTCGCGGAGTTTTTCCTTCTTCCCCCGGCGGCTTCCCCGTTTCAGGTAAATAGGCACTTTGGCAGTGGACATATCGGCGACAGTAAAGGAGGCAACGAAGACGGAAAGAGAGGCTATTCAGCGCTGGCCTGACCCATCCGAAAGAAGACCATAAAAGAAGATAATCCTCAAGCAAGGCTATGTTGACGTTGGACCACAAATGACGTTGGGAGAGCCCTTTTATCAGCAACAATAAGGATGTTTGGGATGTTTTCGGTGTCAATATCCGTAGCCTGCAGCAGCTATGTAGTGTTGCTCATTCACTGATACGGAGGCAAGGCCCAAAACAGAGTCATGTTGAGATTCTGAAAGATCCGTTCAGTCTTCTCTGTGCCGTCCACACAGAGAGACCCAATGCCACCTCCAACAAATATTTCCACCTTTTAATATCTGGAATCTGGCAATTCTGAAACAGAGATGGAAAGAAAAATTAGACATTCCATGAATTCGGACAACAGAATTATTATTATTATATTATTATTATTATTTCAATTTCTATACCGCCACTCCCCGAAGGCTCGGAGCGGTTCACAATACAAACAAACAATTTAATAATAAAATAACAATGCATTGTCAAAGGCTTTCATGGCTGGAATCACTGGTTTGTTGTGTGTTTTCCCGGCTGTATGGCCATGTTCTGGAAGCATTTTTTCCTGACGTTTCGCCCACATCTATGGCAGGCATTCTCAGAGGTTGTGAGGTCTGTTGGAAACTAGGCAAGTGGGGTTTATATATCTGTGGAATAACGTCCAGGGTGGGAGAAATAACTCTTGCCTGCTTGACGCAGGTGTGAATGTTGCAATCGGCCACCTTGATTAGCATTTAATGGCATTGCAGCTTCAAAGCTCAGCTGGTTGCTGCCTGGGGGGATCCTTTGTTGGGAGGTGTTAGCTTGACGCAGGTGTGAATGTTTTGCCTGCATCAATAGCACAACCTCTGAGGATGCATTCCATAGATGCAGGTGAAACGGCAGGAGAGAATGCTTCCAGAACAGACCCGGGCATCCTGCGGCCCGCGGGGCCGGATGCGGCCCGCAGGCCGATTCTGACTGGCCCGGGGAGAAGGGCATCGGGGCCCGGGCCATTTCTGCAAGAGGAAGGGCTGCCGCTGCCGCCATCCCATCACGGGCTGTGGGGCCTGCATCGGCAGACAGCCTGCCCCTCTGGAGAACGATTGGAGGAGCAGCGGCTTTGGAGTGCCTGCCATCCCGGAAGGTGATCCGGTCCTGCAGCGGGAGCAGTTGGTGACCTGCGGCAGCTGATTGCCCTGGCGACCCGGAAGACTTGATCGTCTTCCGGGTCACCAGGGTGATCAGCCGCCATAGGTCGCCGACTGCTCCCACTGCAGGCCCGGATCGCTCCCGGATGGCATGCACTCCAAAGCCAGGACGGCAGGCACTCCATGGCAGGGCGATCAGCTAATCGGGAACGGCTCTGACAGAACGGCTGGGGGCGAGAGCGGGCGGAGGCCTGCAGCCTCCGATCGTCTGCTGCTCTGCTCTGCTGCGGCGGCGGCTGGGTCCGCTTTGTCATCGTCTGGGCTGGGTCCATTGGGCCATTCCATCTTGGAATCCTTCCTCTCTTGATGTCAGCCTCTATCTTGGTTCACAGCTTGTCTTCTTGAATTTCATTTTATTTTAGTGGTTTTTATTATTATTTTATAATAATAATTATTATAATATAATAAATAATATAATATAAATAATGTTATATTATATTATAATTTCAATATATTATAATGTCTATATATATACTATAATATAATCATTATATTAATACTAATAATATATGAATATTTCTTGATATATTAATATGTTAATATTAATGATGTGTAATATATAGTAAATATAGTAATTAAATAAATAAATAATGTAGATTAGAATGTAGTTCCGCCTTTAGGTGCGGCCCTCCATGACATTTTTTGGTTCTCGTGTGGCCCCTTGGAAAAAATTATTGCCCACCCCTGTTCTAGAACAGGGCTGTCCAACTTCTTCGGGCCCAAGGGCAGGAATGCAGGTGACGGATCACCTTGGGGGCCGGAGCGGATGGCGTGGCCGGTTGCAGGGGCGTGGCCGCAGCGGGGCGTGGCCACTTGTGGGGGCGGGGCCGCTCCCGCCCTGGCGCACATGCCCAGCATCCTGCGCAGCCCGCCCCTTTTCGGCGGGGTGACCTCAGGCGCCACGCCTGACGTCACCCAGCCCCGCCGAAAAGGGGCGGGTTGCGCAAGATACCGGGCTTGCGTGCCAGGGACGGATCGCGAGTCGCTGCCCTCCGCCCGTGTCCTTGGCTCTTGCAGCGGAAGGTAGCTTCTGAAGGACCTTTCTTCAGCGGCTGCTGCAAGAGCTAGGGTCACGGCGGAGGGCGGCTCGCCGATCCCCGGCCCGCCTCCCGCCCCTGGCGCGCATGCCCGGCATCTTGCGCGACCCGCCCCTGACGTCACCCGCCGAAAGGGGCGGGCCGCGCAGATGCCGGGCTTTCGCGTCAAGGCGGGATGGCGAGCCGCCCTCCGCCCGTGTCCCTGGCTCTTGCAGTGGCCGCGCCTGAAGGAAGGTAAGCTCCCGGGCTTACCTTCCTTCCGGCGCAGCCGCTGCAAGAGCTAGGGAGACGGCGGAGGGCGGCTCGCCAATCCCGCCTTGGCGTGCAAGGCCGCGAGCGGCCCTGCGCGAGCGAAGAACAGGCGGGAGAAAGTCCCGCCCCTAGGGCATCGGACGTGGCTTCCCTTCGCCTCCTCCTCACTCGCGCCGCCCTCCCCCACCCCAGATTGAAATTTTTTTGTCCGAATTTTTTTTAAAAAAAACTGATGTCTTGCAGGGGGTTAGGGGGCCGTAGGGAAGGGGCTCGGGGGCCGTGTACGTCCCCCGGGCCGCCAGTTGGACAGCCCTGTTCTAGAACATGGCCATACAGTCCGGAAACACAAAACATCCCAACAACTACAATAATAACATTCATAATTGAAAGATTTAAAGATCGGACTGCAAAGACTGTGGCACAAGCCAGTCAAGGTGGTCCCAGTGGTGTTCGGCACACTGGGTGCAGTGCCTCAAGACCTTGGCCTGCACTTAAAAACAATCGGCGCTGACAAAATTGCCACCTGACAGCTGCAAAAGGCCACCCTAATGGGATCTGCACGCATTATTCGCCGATACATCACAGAGACCTAGGCACTTGGAAATGGTGTGATCAAATACTGATGTTCTTTGTGATGTGTATTAATCTTGTTTTGTATTAAATAATATTAATCATCATCTATCTACTATACACATAATAAAAGTGGAAATATGTATGTTTGTATGTGGCTGGGCTGTCCACTAACCGAGACAACTATAGCTCTCACTACTCAAGAGACACCAATGACCCTCCCTCAGTAATTGCAGGTTACTGAGAGTATTGTAAACATTAGGCATGGTTTCAAACCCAAAAATGGTGATTCTAAAATCAAATGGGGTGGGGGGATTTTTTTTTTGATTAGTAAAAGAAAGACTTACAAAAAAATTTCCAAAAATTTCTAAAATGTAACTTAATTACTAACGAAATTTGTTAGTAGTTCGTATGCCAGCGCATGCATGATATTCAGATGAGTTTTGGCCTACAACTCCCAGAAATCCTAACAGCTGGTAAATTGGCTGGGATTTCTGGGAGTTGTAGGCCAAAACTTGAATAAGTCACACTGAATTCTAGATGGGACTCTCCAAATAGGAAGGAGGGAGGGAAGGAGGGAGGGGTATTCTATTCTTGGAAGCAGCAAAAGAAAAGGAGGAGGAGCCCCCCCCCCCCCCTCGCTCCTCGCTGCCTCTCTCTCACCCCGATCCCGAGGGAGCGAGGGCCCAAGTTTGCCCAGGCTGGTCATATACCTACATTCCATGCACATGCAATAATACAGCAGTAATAACAATGGGTATAAGAAGAGGTAAAATTCAAACCGAAGTATTCTGACTGGTCCCTGCCTCATGCGGTGCAAACGGGCTCTTCTCTGTGAGCCCGGGAAAAGCCAGCGTTTTCTGCTTGGGTGCACACACATACATATTCTTTAGGGGGGATTTGCTGCAGAATCTTCTCTATGAGCCCGGGATTCTGCAGCAAACCCCCCCCAGAATATGTACCATATTTTTAAGCACCATAAGATGCACTTTTTTTCCTCCCAAAGTGGGAGGAAAAATCAGCCGCGTCTTATGGTGCGAATATGCAGGCGGGGGGGGCGCTGGAGCAGAGGGAGGCGGCGATATACTCACCCTGTCGCCGCCTCTCCTCTTCTCTGGTCCGTTGCGGCGGCGGAGGGACGCTGGTTCGCTCGCCATCTGCCTCCTTTTGCTTCCCCACCTTTGCTTCCCTCAAGGAAAGGGCGGAGGGAAGCAAAAGGAGGCGGAGGGCGAAGCAGGCCGCGTCACAGCGTCACAGCTTTGTGACCGGTTCGCTCTCCCTTCGCCTCCTTTTTGCTTCCCCCGCCCTCAAGGAAAGGGCGGAGGGAAGCAAAAGAGGCGGAGGGCGGAGCGAACCGTGTCGCGTCACAGCTGACGCGACGCGGTTCGCTCTCCCTTCGCCTCCTTTTGCTTCCCCGCCCTCAAGGAAAGGGCGGAGGGAAGCAAAGGAGGCGGAGGGCGCGATTAACCGCGTCGTCACGTCTGAACGATGACAGCAGTTCGCTCTCCCTCCGCCTCCTTTTGCTTCCCCGCCCTCAAGGAAAGGGCGGAGGAAGCAAAGGAGGCGGAGGGCGGAGCAGAACCTGCGTCGCGTCACAGTTGACGCGACGCGGTTCGCTCTCCCTTCGCCTTCTTTGCTCCCCCGCCCTCAAGGAAAGGGCGGAGGGAAGCAAAAGGAGGCGGAGGCGGAGGCGGCTCGTGTCGCGTCACAGCTGACCTTGACGATTCGCTCTCCCTTCGCCTCCTTTTGCTTCCCCGCCCTCAAGGAAAGGGCAGAGGGAAGCAAAGGAGGCGGAGGCGGAGCAAGCCGCTCGCGTCACAGCTGACTGACGACGTTCGCTTCCCTCCGCCTCCTTTTGCTTCCCCGCCCTCAAGGAAAGGCGGAGGGAAGCAAAAGGAGGCGGAGGGCGGAGCGGAGCCGCTCGCGTCACAGCTGGCCACGCGACGCGTTCGCTCTCCCTCCGCCTCCTTTTGCTTCCCCGCCCTCAAGGAAAGGGCGGAGGGAAGGAAAAGGAGGCGGGAGCGAAGCCGCTCGCGTCACAGCTGACGCGACGCGGTTCGCTCCGCCCTCCGCCTCCTTTTGCTTCCCCCCACCTTTTCTTCCCTCAAGGAAAGGGTGGGGAAGGAAAAGGGAGGCAGAGGGCGGCGAACCAGCGAGCCCTCTGAGAAGACGCACCTGCTGATAAGACTTACCTAGATTTTAGAGGGGGAGCGAAAATATTTTTTTCCCTATTTTCCTCCTCTAAAATCTAGGTGCGTCTTATCATCCGGTGCGTCTTATGGTGCGAAAAATACGTATGTGTGTGCACCCAAGCAGAAAACGCTGGCTTTTCCGGGCTAATAGAGAAGAGCCCGTTTGCACCGCATGAGGCAGGGACCAGTCAGAATACTTCGGTTTGAATTTTACCTCTTGTTATTGTTATTACTGCTGTATTATTGCATGTGCATGGAATGGTAGGTATGACCAGTTGGATTACTTATAATATTAGGCACTTACAGTAGCGTTCATTCTATTATACATTAGGTTGGTTTCTCACCCCAATACTCTTTGATGCTTTAGATCCTGGCAGGGCAGGAGAGGCAGGGAAGCCTGGAAAAATGTAAACAGAGGATTACTCAGAAGTAAATCCACAAAGGAGGGCACTTCATCCAAAGTGCCCTCCTTTGCAGATTTACTTCTGAGTAATCCTCTCTGTTTACATTTTTTCTGGGCTTCCAGCCGAAAGAAGGAGCGAGTTTAGGGCTTGCCTTGCCATAATACTTATTGGCAAGGGAGGCGGGAGGGTGGGGAGAGAGAAGGAGGTGCCCCCTTACGACATAATAACGACACTTAAGAAAATCCTGGCCTCCGAAGTTCTATAAAGAAAGTCCACTTCCTGGTTGGCGTTCCAGGTGCGGAAATACTCAAAAGTAGCATTTCTTACGAATTTCTTACGAATCATTTCATTTTCATAACTTTTTTCTCATGCCTAGTAAACATGTACAAGAACTCTGTCAATATCCTCCACAATCCTGCCCACCACCCAAGCTTTCATTCAGGGACACTCCATGACCAACAAAACATACTGGAGGTCTTTGGAGGGATTTAGAGAAGTTGTAGTTCACCTACATCCAGAATCCAAACAATGATGGATCTGGACCAAACTTGGCATGCATACTCGATATGCCCAAATTTGAATACTGGTGGGTTTTGAGGGGAATTGGCCTGGACATGTCGGAGTTGTAGGTTTTGGGATTTATAGTTCACATGCAATCAATGATTCCCTCTGAACTCCACTAAAGATGGAATTGGACCAAACTTGGCACACAGAGCCCCCATGACCAGCAAATAATACTGGAAGTCTTTGAGGGAAATTCACCTTGATTTGGCAATCCTGTCCCGTTTACCTGGTAGACCTGAGGAATTCTACCTATACGGGCTGCTTGACGACAAACACAAGGAGATAACCGATTTGGTGGCCAAATATCTCATGGCCGTTCTGGTCACGAGGAACCAGCATAATAAACTGCACACGGAAACACAATAGGCCGGATACTATTGGTGTTAATTTTAGAGTTGAATGGAGTTTTAACATTTATATTGTTCTATTTTCTGTATAAAATGATGTTGGTCTTCGACCGTAAATAAATATCTATCGATCACCTTGATTTGGAGGAGTTGTAGTTCACCTACATCCAGAATCCAAACAATGATGGACCAAACTTGGCATGCATACCCAATATGCCCAAATTTGAATACTGCTGGGTTTTGAGGGGAATAGGCCTGGGCATGTTGGAGTTGTAGGTTTTGGGATTTATAGTTCACCTTTAATCAATTATCCCTCTGAACTCCACTAAAGATGGAATTGGACCAAACTTGGCACACAGCGCCCCCATGACCAGCAAAAAATACTGGAAGTCTTTGGGGGAAAATTCATCTTAATTTGGGGGAGTTGTAGTTCACTTATAGACAGAGAGCACTGTGAAGCCAAACAGCAATGGATCTGGACCACATGTCGTACATATACCTGATACGCTGAAATTTGATTACTGGAGGGGTTTGTGGGGAACTGATTCTCCTTTCTGGGAGTTGTAGTTCACCCACAAACAGAGAAACTATGACCTCAACTGATGAGGGTCCTGGACCAAACACAGCACACAGAACCCTCATGACTAACTCCACCTACTGGAGCGGTTTGAGGGGACTGACTCGCCATAATGGGAGTTGTAGTTCACCCTCTTTGTAAAGATGCAGAAGGCTGGATTCTATGGCCCATTAATCCCTTTCCCAACTCCACGATTCTGTGATAATAAAGGGAAGCAGAGGACACAGAAGAAGTTCAGTCCTGTCCATGTTTTTCTCCGCTGCCAGAAATGCAAGGGAAGGCCTCCGAATGCCAAATGTGGGCCATGCTCGAAGGAGCCAACGGCCATGCTCCCCAACAACAATCGCAGCTCCGCTTTCACCAGCCAAAAGCTTTCCAATTAAGTCCGCAAGAGTTGCCGGCTGACAAAAGGACTAAGCAAACAGCCCACCCACTCGAGGAAGGCATCCAGCCCCTTTTATAACAAGGGGCCTCGACCTGCGTTAAACTATGGGCTGTTCTGTTCCTCTGCGAGGGAATAATTAACGCCGGCACCGCCACAAGCCTAATGAAGTCTAATCATTAAGGTTTTTTCTCAGCGAAACAAGACGGAATGCCGCTTCGCACGAGTTTCCAGGCTCTCAGAAGTATGTTGACGGGGAAAACAAAGATACGCAACGCTGGGCACCAGGATCCTGGAGATTTTTCCACAGCTAAGTTCTGATCCAGACCAGCACTATAGTGGGCCCTTCATGTTCACAGGGGAAAGGAGCACAAAGAGCAGGTGGCATATGCAAAAGTGGGGAAGAAAATTGCACAAAAAAATAAAATGATGATAATAATCAGGGACAGATCTAACGTTACGTGAACTACGCAGCCGCATAGGGCGCCCCATGGTCAGGGGCACCTCCGGCAGCCAGGTTCCACGCATGCGAATTTGGTGCAGGCTCTGGCTGCACCTCTTTTTGGCTCGTGAAGGGCACTCCTCCTTTGCGGCCTGCGTGAAGGGTGCATGCGGTGGCGGACCCAGGCCGCAGGCGCTTAATCGCTGAACACAAATCCGCATGCACGGAAACACATGTGCATTTGGTGTGGCGGGACTCCAGGCCCCAGGCGTGAATCGCCGAACACAAGTCCATGCACTCCGCATGTGCATTTGGTGTGGCGCTCCTCCTTTTTGGCCTCCTGTACAACGAACACATCTGCAGCCAACACTTTTTGGCCTCCTGTACGCTGCACCAAATGCGCATCGCGCGCACCAAATTTGGTGCAGGTTTGGTGCAGGGCGAGCAGGCCAGAGCGAAGCCGCAACTTACCGTACGCGAGGCCAAAGAGGAGGAGCGTTAATGACTGGCGGAGTCTCCGGTAACATGACCCTCCTCCTCAGTCTCCGGCTTCGTGTATGCTTCTACGCATGCGCATTTGGTGCGAGAGCAGCAGCGCGAGGAGGCTCATCGCACGAGGCCGGAGAGGAAGAGTAGGCATTGTTGTTGTTGGGGGGGGGGGTTGCTTACCTTAGTCCGGTCCTGATAATAATAATGGTATTCTTTAATATTCCACCCAATCTCCCCGTGGGAATTTGGGGCGGATTCCAGGATGCACAAACACAAAGGGTAAACATTCAATGCCTAGAAACAACCAAACACAGATAAAGCTAAAGGCTTCCCCTTCCGGCTCTGGAAGTGCTGCTCATCTCCGGTTCGGAGGATGGTGCTCATCTCCATTTCCAAGCTGAAGAACCGGCGTTGTCCATAGACACCGCCTAGTTTATTTGGCCAGCAGAAAGCTCCTTTATCTTACTGCCAGAGTGGTAACTATTGATCTACTCACATTGGCATGTTTTCAAACTAAGTAAACACACATCTCGGATGTTTTCAAACTGAAAGGTTCGCAGAAGCTGAGGCTAACAGCAGGAGAGAACCCGCTCCTCAGATTCAAACTGCTGACCTTCCAGCCAGCAAGTTCAGCAGCTCAATGCTTTAACCGTTGCGCCACCATGGCACCTTTTACCCTATTTTACCTAAGAGTAAAATTGTACCTCTCTAATAATCTCTAGATCTTCCAGTACAAGCCTACAGACAACTTCTACTACTGGAAGACCGAGAGATGCCTCAAGAAGTGCTCTCTAGTCCATAAACTGACCTTGCTTCCTACTGTTAACTGCCTTCGAGCTCACTTCATTCTATGTATGAGAGAACTCCAAATCCCCTTGTCATCAACAGCCCTGCAGACTCAGGACAACTGTGATTCTATCCATCTGTACTGAGATCTTCCTCTTTTCCTACTTCCATCACTGTCTGTTCTAACAAGTTATCTCTTCTTATATGAGACTAGCTGTACCCGGCACGCGTTGCTGTGCCCTTTTTAGGAGATGCGAGAAAGTCCAATCATCCACGTTGTGCCCTCCTCTAAACTGCAGTTGGATGGGGTGTGGGTCATGGGGGCATGGTGTGCCAAGTTGGTCTTTATCGGTCTTGGTTCTTGGACACAGTGGTCTGTGGGGAATGATGGGTTTTAGTACTACAAATCCCATTTTCCATGGCGGTACTTCAAGTCCCATCATGCATGGTCGGGGCTCTGTGTGCCAAGGTAGGTTACTGTAAATTCAGGCCATACACAATGTCCCATGAGCTGAGGCCTAGTTAGGAACAGCAAGTTAATGAAGCCTTACTGTCAATTCAGGCCATACACAATGTCCAATGAGCTGAGGGCTAGTCGGGAGAATCAAGTTAATGAAGTCTTACTGTCAATTCAGAGCGTAAACAGCTTCCCAGTAAGTGAGGGCTAGTTAGGTAAATCAAGTTAATGAAGCCTTACTGTCAATTTTGGGCGTGGTCTGTGATTTTTGGGGGTGTAAATTTTCAGTTGCAAGTGATTTGGGTGTTTGTGTTGGGGATTGGCTCAGGCCTTTTCCTTATTCTGTTTTGGCAGTTTAATATGGATCGGAATTTTCATGTTGGCTGGCCAGTGCAGCAGTTATGCAAATCCGCCCTTATTGGCAGCCAATCATGTTGTTCAGAATGTAGAGGCTGGGTGAGTCTTTGGCTGCCCCGGAGGATGCTGGTAAATGTAGTTTTATTTTTACTCATCGTTTTGGGGCCTTTTAGGTTTTTGGGGGGGAGTTTCTTTGCTACAAACATTCCTTGCTTGAGGCCTATTTCTGTTGGCAAGTATTGTGTTTCTGCGTTGTAAGGTTTCTTTGTTTGAGGTATACATCACATGACGTGAACCCATTTATATAATAGATGGCCATTGCCAGAAGGGACAAAGTGTTTCATCTATGCTGACGATCGTGCCATCAACGCTCAAGCAGGGAGATTTGAAATGGTTGAACAGAAGCTCTCTGAAGCTTTAGGTGCTCTTGCTGCCTATTACAGGGAAAACCAGCTGATTCCTAATCCATCTAAAACGCAGGCGTGTGCTTTTCATCTTAAGGACAGCCAAGCACCTCGAGCTCTGAGGACGACCTGGGAAGGAATCCCACTGGAGCATTGCAGCACACCAACGTACCTGGGAGTCACTCTGGACCGTGCTCTGACTCACAAGAAGCACTGCTTGACTATCAAGCAAAAAGTGGGTTCTAGAAATAATATCATATGAAAGTTGACTGGCACAACCTGAGGATCACAACCAGACACAGTGAAGACATCTGCCCTTGCACTTTGCTGCTTTGCTGCTAAGTATGCATACCCAATGTGGAACACATCTCACCACGTTAAAACAGTGGATGTGGCCCTTAATGAGACATACCTCATTATCACAGGTTGTCTCCACGCATACCACTGGAGAAATTATACTGTTTAGCCAGTATTGCATCACGCTGGACACCCCCCCTCCACTACTCTCAGTTCCGGATAGGCTATAGAACTCTATGCATGGGAGACTGAACCAACGAGCTGACGTCACTCGTACTGTATACGTCAGACACGCCCCCACCCCGCTCTCAACCCTGTATCCCTATTATTATTTATTTATTTATTATTCAGTTTTATATTCCGCTCCTCCCAGCAGGCTCGGGGCGGATCACAGACACAAAGCAATAAAAGCATACAATAAAACATTCAGTAAAAGCAGTAAAACGCGATATATAACCAAGATGGTACAAGGCTACGGCTCCTCAACTACGACGAGACGAACCAATCGAGTTTGGATTCACCCAAATGCTAGCCTGAAGAGGGCCGTCTTACATCCCCTTCGAAAAGGGAGGAGTTCAGAGACCATTCGGACATGGTCAGGGAACAAATTCCAGAGTACTGGAGCCGCCGCAGAGAAGGCTCTCTGTCTTGTACTGGACAGATGACAGGCGCGGGACGATGGTACAACCAATAAATTTTGCTCTTCCGAGCGCAGTGATCTCGGGGGAACATACGGGGTAAGGCGGTCCCTCAGGTACACAGGCCCCAGACCGTGCAAGGCCTTAGAGGTTAAAACCAGCACCTTGAAGGCAGTCCGGTACTCAATGGGAAGCCAGTGCAGTTGCCGGAGAATGGGAGTAATGTGCTCCCTCACTGGTGATCCCACCAGCAAGCGAGCCGCGGCGTTCTGCACCAGCTTGAGTTTCCGGATTGTCGGCAAGGGAAGGCCAACGTGAGGGCGTTACAGTAGTCCAGCCTCGAGATGACCGTCACTTGGATCACCGTGGCCAGATCGTCCCTGGACAGGTAGGGGGCCAGTCGCCTAGCCTGTCGTAGGTGGAAGAATGACGTCTGGCTGACCACGGAGACCTGGGCCTCCATGGTCAGCAGGGAGTCTAACTTGACACCCAGGCTCTTAACCAAGGGTGACGGGCTAAGTGGCTCGCCCTCCAGGGTAGGCAACCGGCACTCATCCAGCCCAGGTCGACCAGGCCACAAGATCTCCATCTTCGACGGGTGAACTCTCAGCGAGAGTGTACGGATTTGTGAGTTAATATTGATCTCTGACAATTTAATATTGCCCCCTAGGACAAGGGTTAGTGGATTATATTTGGAGAGTTGGACATCATCCTCAGCTCCGTGCTGCCAATACAACTCTGTTTAGGGGATTCTGAACCTACGAGCTGACGCCATACGGACTACACGTCAGACACGCCCCCATCCCGATCTTCACCCTGTGTCCCTTCTATGTACCCTCTATGAACGGAACTGTTTTGTGATACATTTATGACTCTACTTCTATATGATATCGACTGTATCCTGTATATGTACTTATAATTACTGTAATTGATTTCTTGATATCCTATGCGACACTCTACCTGCTTGCTATATTTGCTCCATTTAGATTGCATATATGCTTACATATTGTCATTCCACTTATGGTTGCTGCGTTGGGACGCACTTAGGATGACAGTACCATTTTACTGATATTATATTTTATATTGTGACTTATTGCTTGGTCTCTTTGTATAGACAGTGCTTGTTATTTACTCAGTGTGTTCACTGTCACCTGACATCCGCCAGGAAATAACAGCCAATAATGAAAGGCAATGACATCTCCGGCCCAACCTCTGTTCGGATATCAGCCAGCAAGCCAATATCTTAAATCAAGAAATAGTTTTCTAAGATCTACAGAGATACTTGAAGGAACGCCTCAGCAAGCAAGAGTCCAAAACTGGCAGGCTAAAACCCGGAACCTCAATCAGTGGCTGATATCGAATGAGAAACTCCCTTCTAAGACTGGACAACTTGAAAGGCGTTGAACAGACTGTGCTCTGGCACCACGAGATGCAGAGCTAACCTCAAGAAATGGGGCTACAAAGTGGAATCCACAACATGCATGTGTGGAGAAGAGCAAACCGCAGACAGTTCTGGCCCAGCTTACTTAATCAAATGCATCTGCCTCGATGTCCCACCTCGTAACCCAAGATCATCTTGGGAGGCCCTGCTCTCGCTTCCGCCAGCATCTCAACTGCGACTGGCATGGACGAGAGACAGGGCCTTCTCGGCTGTGCCCCCCACCACCACCTGTGGAATGCGCTTCCAAGCAAAATACGATCAACCCCATCCCTCCTGGCATTTAGAAAGAAGGTAAAATCTTGACTATGGGACCAGGCCTTTGCACAGTAACTCAATACGTGGAACGGATGGACTTGACGTGGAACGGATGGGAATAATTTGATTGATTGTTGTTAGTTTGTCTAATTGTTGCTGTTTTTAACTTGTTGTATTAATGGTTTTTATCCTGTTGTTTTTCGGCATCTAATTGCTGCCTGTTAGCCGCTCTGAGTGCCCCCTCGGGGGTTGAGAAGGACGGGGTAAAAAACCTGTAAGTAAATAAATAAATAAATAATTACAATGCCGTCTGAGCCCTGTCACGTGCACAATGGAGGACCTCCTTATAGCAACACCAGAGGCCCTCCCAAGTGGCCAGCTACTGGTCAAAGTACATTTAATATAATGTCAAGTTTTTAAACTTTGTGCTTTCTAAATACGAGGGCGGGTCAATAAGTCCGTGACTTTTTGAATTTCCCGCCTCTTAACTGAAAGGGCAACACTGCTCCTGTCGACAGGCACCTGTCAGTTGACTCCTGTCAAAATTTGAACAAGCCGCGTCATTTAGTTTGTGTTTGACAGCCATTGATAGCAGACTACTGTGTGATTTGAGGAGAACATTGAAAAATTTCATGTGCTCATTAAGCATTATTTTTTGCGGAGAAAACCATCACTCAAACCAAGGCTAAGCTTGATAAATTCTATGGGCACTCTGCACCATCCATTTCAATGGTAAAAAAGTGGTTTACTGAATTTCGTTGTGGCCGTACAAGCATGGAAGATAGTGAACGTTCTGGACGCCCAGTTGAGGTCTCGACACCCGAAACAATTGAAAAAATTCACGATATGGTGTTGGCCGATCGGAGATTGAAAGCGCGAGAGATTGTGGAAGCCATAGGCATCTCACGTGGCTCAGTGGCTTCAATTTTAAATGATCATTTGGGCATGAGAAAGCTTTTCGCAAGGTGGGTGCCGCGTTTGCTCACAATCGACCACAAACGCAATCGTGTGACAATTTCGCAGGAGTGTTTGGCTTTGTATAACCGCAATACGGATGAGTTTTTGCGCCGTTCCATAACCGTGGACGGAACGTGGATCCACCACAACACACCAGAGACCAAACAGCAGTCAAAACAGTGGGTTTCTCAGGGTGAATCGGCGAAAAGAAGGTCAGGGTGGGTTTGTCAGCCAATAAAGTCATGGCGACCATTTTTTGGGATGCACACGGTATAATCCACATTGACTACCT
This sequence comes from Anolis apletophallus, assembly GCA_030556195.1. Lineage (NCBI taxonomy): Eukaryota > Metazoa > Chordata > Lepidosauria > Squamata > Anolidae > Anolis > Anolis apletophallus. The sequence goes on along the minus strand of JARBWK010000019.1, from coordinate 7,205,365 downwards.
TCAAAAGCGAATATTATGCCAACTTATTGGGTCGATTTAATGAGGATTTGGAGGAAAAAAAACCCGACCGCATTTGGCCAAGAAAAAAGTTATTTTGCACCAGAACAATTTAAGGGTGCACACATGTGCAGTTGCCATGGCAACAATCCATGAATTGGGATACAAATTGCTCCCTCATCTGCCCTATTCTCCAGATTTAGCCCCGAGTGACTATTTCTTGTTTCCAAACCTGAAGAAATGGCTCGGCGGAAAGAGATTTGACTTCAACAATGACATCATCTCACAAACAAATACCTATTTTTATGACCTCGACAAATCTTATTTTTTGGAAGGGATAAAAAAAATTGGAGAAATGTTAGACAAAGTGTATAGAGCTCAAAGGAGACCACGTTGAAAAATAAAATTATTTTTTATCCAAAAACCTGTGTTTCATTCAAAAAGTCACTGACTTATTGACCCGCCCTCGTACATTACAACTGTACCCTCGGTTCGCTTCTGATACGAGATGGCCAAAGTAGGATAGCCTTAGTTAAGTCATCTTTGCCGAGCTATGGCCTCCCCTCTTACTCAGCAAGTAAAAACAGACGCCTGGCACTGCCCAGCCTGAATCAGCAGTGAGGACAATTCGGAACGGGTGGTTCCTCGGCCGGGGACAGGCAGGCAAGTGAAGCGCTTTTGTCTAAGCGCTTGGCGGGGCACTGGCACCAACCGGAGTGCAGTGCTGACAAAGCAGGTGTCGCAAGGCAGCCGTTTGGAAGGACACGCCGGAGCCTCGGCAGGAAGGGAAGGGTTCAGAAGGGGAAGCCGGCCTCATTAGCAGCGACTGCAGATTTGTTACGGAGCGACGACAACAACAGTGCCAAGCACCCACCAAAGCAGGAAGGAGCGTGCAGTTATGACTCCCTAGCTGTCAAAATTATTACTCATGTGCTCCTTGATAAGTTGTAATCACCTTAAGAGATAAATACAGCCACTCAGTGTTAACAAAGGGACGGTCCTATCCCATATTATCCCATATTGAGGAGGGGGCAATTTTGTTTTCTGCCCTGAGTCCCTTCGGGGAGAGAGAGCAGGTTATAAATAAATTATTATTATTATTATTATTATTATTATGCTGCAAGGCTTTGATTGTGTTTTCCTACAAGACAGAAGGTTGAATTGGGAATGTGGCGCAGCTGGCTAAGTGTCAGCTGCGTAAGATCTCTCTGACCAGTACGTGCAGAGCTGTTTGGGCTGGAAGTCAGCCTGAAGAAAAGGGAAGTCCTCTACCAGCCCGCACCATAGGAAGAACACCATCATCCCCACGTCAGCATAGGCACATCTGTGCTTAAGTCTTTTCAGCAGTTCGCCTACCTGGGAAACATCATCTCTTCAGACGCCAAGATTGATAAACAGCTAGATCACAGATTAGCAAAGGCATAGAGTGCATTCCGAAGGCTTCACAAAAGAGTCTGGAGCAACAAGCACCTGAGGCAAAGTGCGTACAGAGCTATTGTACTGTCTATTCTCCTCTATGGGTCTGAAACATGGGTCATCTATCGCCAACACCTACGACTCCTCGAACGCTTTCATCAGAGCTGACTTCGCACAATCCTAAATTTACACTGGACTATGTGACAAGACTCTAAGACAGTGTTTCTCAACCTGGGGGTCGGAACCCCTGGGGGTCGCGAGGGGGTGTCAGAGGGGTCACCAAAGATCACCCGAAAACACAGTATTTTCTGTTGGTCATGGGTTCTGTGTGAGAAATTTGGCCTAATTTTATCATTGGTGGGGTTCAGAATACTCTTTGATGGTAGATGAACTATAAATCCCAGCAACTACCGCTCCCAAATATCAAGCCTCTTTTCCCAAACTCCACTAGTGTTCATATTTGGGTATATTGAATATTCTTGCCAAGTTTGGTCTAAATCCATCATTGTTTGAGTCCACAGTGCTCTCAGGATGTAGAAAGCTACAACTCCAAAACCCGATGTCAATGCTCAACCAAACCTTTCCAGTTTTTTCTGTTGGTCATGGGAATTCTGTGTGCCAAGTTTGGTTCAATTCCATCATGGGTGAAGTTCAGAATGCTCTTTGATTGTAGGTTAATTATAAATCCCAGCAACTACAACTCCCAAAGGACAATATCAATGGACCCCCCACCAACCCCACCAGTATTCAAATTTGGGCATATCGGGTATTTGTGCCAAATTTGGTCCAGTGAGTGAAAATACATCTGGCATATCAGATATTTACATTACGATTCATAACAGTGGCAAAATTACAGTTATGAAGTAGGAACGAAAATAATTTTATGGTTGGGGGGTCACCACAACATGAGGAACTGTGTTAAGGGGTCACTGCATAAGGAAGGTTGAGAACCACTGCTCTAAGATCAGGCACTGTACCCGAGGACTGGAGGGAGGCAAATGTAAAGGATCCAGGGGTGATCCAGGAAATTATAGGCCAGTTAGTCTAACCTCAGTTCCAGGCAAAGTGATGGAAACCATTATTAAAGAAAAAATTACTAAGCACATAGAAGAACAGGCATTGCTGAAGGAAAATCAACATGGTTTCTGCAAAGGCAAATCATGTCTTACTAACTTGATAGAATTCTTTGAGGGTGTAAATAAACACATAGATAAAGGGGACCCAGTCAATATTGTTTACCTTGACTTTCAAAAGGCTTTTGACAAAGTCCCTCACCAAAGGCTCCTAAATAAGCTCTTCAGCCATGGAATCAGGGGACAGGTCTTGTCCTGGATTGGAACCTGGCTAAACTGTAGGAAACAAAGGGTGGTAATAAACGGACATTTCTCTGGGTGGAAAGAGGTGAGAAGTGGCGTACCCCAAGGTTCAGTTTTGGGTCCGTTACTTTTTAATTTATTCATTAATGATCTGGATGTAGGAGTGAATTGTGAGGTAGCAAAGTTTGCAGACGACACTAAAATGTTCAGGGTAGTTAAAAATGAAACTGACTGTAAAGAGCTCCAGAAAGATATCTCGAAATTGAGTGAATGGGCAACAAAGTGGCAAATGCATTTTAACCTAAACAAGTGTAAAGTCATGCACATCGGGGCAAAGAACCCCAACTACACTTATCAACCGATGGGATCAAAGCTTTCTGAGACAAACCAGGAAAGGGATCTTGGGGTTTTGGTGGACAGCTCAATGAAGATGTCAACCCAGCGCAGCAGCAGTGAAAAAAGCAAATTCTATGCTTGGCAGGATCAGGAAGGGACTCGAAAATAGGTCAGCAAATGTTGTATTACCTCTCTACAAATCTATGGTGAGGCCACATCTGGAGTACTGTGTACAATTCTGGTCACCGCACCTCAAGAAGGATATAACGGAACTGGAAAAGGTACAGAAAAGGGCAACAAGAATGATCCAAGGGATGGAGCGGCTCCCTTACGAAACCAGGTTGCAACGCCTTGGTCTTTTCAGCCTTGAAAGACGGCGTTTAAGAGGTGACTTGATCGAAGTGTATAAAATCATGCATGGGATAGAAAAGGTGAATAGAGAAAAAATATTTTCTCTGTCACCCAACACTAGGACTAGGGGCACTCCCTGAAGCTCCAAGGTAGGAAAGTTAGGACTAATAAAGGGAAATATTTCTTCACCCAGAGGGTCATTGGGTTATGGAACTCACTTCCAGAGGAGGTTGTGACAGCGGTCAGCCTGGACAGCTTCAAGGCAGGATTAGACAGATTCATGGATACCAAGGGAATCAGTAGTTACTGAAATGGACATCCAAGTGCCACCTCTGTATTGATTGAGGCAGGCAGGATTTCCCCGGGTACTGGTTGTGGGGGGTCGGGAGCAGGTGAGGGTTTTGCCCTCCTTTCTGCTAGAGATCCCCGTGTACAACTGGTGGGCCACTGTGTGACACAGAATGCTGGACTAGATGGGCTGAGGCCCGATTCAGCATGGCTCTTCTTATGTTCTTATGACAAATGTTGCTGTCCTTGAGCAAGCAGGGATCACCAGCATTGAGGCCATGCTATTGAGAACACAGCTGCGCTGGGCAGGGCACGTCTCTAGGATGGAGGACCACCGCCTCCCAAAGATACTGCTCTATGGTGAACTTGCCACGGGTCAGCGCAAGAGAGGTGCCCCCAAAAAGAGATATAAGGACTCCCTGAAACAACATCTCAGGCTCGGCCAGATTGATCACCAACAAGGGTCCACCCTGGCCTCACATCAGGAGGCATGGAGACGCACTATCCACAATGCTGCGGCCTCTTTCGAGAAGACACGCCAAATGGGTCTCGAAGAGAAACGACAACGCAGAAAGAACCGCAACTTGGAATCATCACCACCCAAGGAGACTTTCTGCGGTGCTTTCTGCAACCGGACTTGCCTATCTCAGGTTGGCCTTTTTAGTCATCAACGCACTTGTAAAAAGCGTGGTATGAGTTCTTCCCAAGAATCTTCGTTTGCTAAGTAATGCCGAAAGGATAATATTCAAGTCCAGCTGCCATTGTCCACTACTCAATACCTTTAGTCGAACGCCTGGGCCCACAGCCAGGTCTCTAGTTGTCTCCTAAAGGACAGGAGGGAGGTGGCTAATGTGATATCCTTAGGGAGGGAGTTCCACAGACGGGGGGCCACTGCTGAGGAGGCCCCGTCTCTCATCCCCACCAACCACATTTGCGAGAGTGGCGGGATCGAGAGCAGGGCCTCTCCGGAAGATCTCAAGCTACGTGATGGTTCATAGCAGGAGATACGTTCAGACAGGTAAACTGGGCCAGAGCCGTTTAGGGCTTTAGAGGTTAACACCAGCACTTTGAATTGTGCCCGGAAGCTAATCGGCAGCCAGTGAAGCCGGCGCAACAGAGGAGTGGTTCGCTCATGTACACCGCTCCTGTTAGCGATTCCAGCCATGAAAGCCTTTGACAATACAGGGTATATATGGCCGGTCCCAAGTTGCCCAGTAAGTGAAATGACTCCAGCCTAAACCTCCCATTTCCACAGCTAAACCAGTTTGGCCCTTTTAAGACCCAAGCATTACATTGTCACATTGACTCCTATTTAGCGCTTGTAACTCCTATTTATCCCTCGCATTTCCCTTCTTTTTCTCCCCATCAGCAGCTGCTTAAGGCAGGGACCGGGGCCCGGTGTTCGACAGAAACCGCCAGAAGGCAATGCTGCTTCGGAAACAACAAGGGATGGCAACGCACAACCAAACAACACAAATGGTACCATCTGCATCTTATACAATAATTAAAGTAATTTTCCTAGAACTTGGAGACAACCTCTCGGGCAGAGACTACTTTGCCAGGAATCAAGCAGACGTTTATTTGCAGGGCACTGCAATGCAGGAAAACACAATCAAAGCACCCCCGACAGATGGCCATGTGGCCGCTGCTTATAAACCTCCAGATACCTAGTCTTGGCATTATTTTGGACCCTTCTTCACCTTTTGTTGCTCATACTGATTTGCCAACACTTTTCTTTCCATTTCCTCTAAGTCCACGGTTTGGCCATTTGCCACGCTCCATTATTGCCATTTTTGCAAACTGCTGCTCTGGTTCCAATTGAGGGAAGATTCTCTTTTTTGGCTGGTTGTTTTGATCATGTTGTTGTGTGCCGCCTTTCAAGATAGGATCGCTGAAAGGTTGCCACAAAATAGCCCGAAGGCACACAACAACCAAAACATGCAAAGTACAATGGACATCTATGGCACTTTATAAACAAGAGTAATCTATCTATCTATGTATATAATAAAAGTCAGTGTTTGCGGGCGGTGGGTGGTGCGGTGGGAGGAATATGTGCCAGTGTTTCGATTGGCTGCCACTGTGAGATTATTTGCATAAAGGGCTCTGATTGGCCAGCCTCAGAACTCCAACATTCTACGGCCCAGACAGAAGGGATTGGCTGCCACTGAAATGGTATTTGCATAAATGACTCCGATTGGCCAACCACATTCCAACATTCTAAAGTGACTCAGAGGGAAAAGTGACTCAGTGACTCAGCAGGCAGTCAGCCACTGCGGCCCATAGCAATGTCGGATCAGGACCAAACTTGGCAAACAGGGGATCGATGGCCCACTTCACAACCTGGTGTGGTTTAGGGCAGGATGGGCCACGAATGATGGGATTTGTAGAACCTTCACAGCATTCATTTCCCAAACAACACTGTCGCCCCTATAAATCACAGACCAGGCCCAAATTTGACAGCAAGGCTTCCTCAACTTGATTTTCCTAACTAGGCCCCCAACAATGACAGAACAAGACCAAACTTGGCACACAGACCCCCCCCCCCAAGATGCACCCTACATCCTGGTGCAGTTTGGGGGAGGATGGACCATGGATGATGGGACTTGCAGTACTTTAATTCACTTCATTAGAGCACTGTGGCCCACACCAATGACGAATCAGGCCCAAACTTGGCAGACAGAAGCCCAATGGCCCACTTTACAAACCTGCTGCAGTTTACGGCAGGATGGCTCACAAATGATGGGATTTGCAATACCTTCACCCAATACATTTCCCACAGAACATTGCAGCCCCTACAAATCAGAGACCAGGCCCAAACTTGGCACACAGAGTACCCATGACCCACTCTACATCCTGGTGCAGTTTTGAGTGGGACGGACCATGGATGATGGGAGTTGAAGTACCTTCCCTCACTTCCAGAGACCACTGAAACCCTCATCCAGAGAATGATCAAGACCAAATGTGACACACACAGCCCCCATGACCCACTCTACATTCTGGTGCGGTTTGGAGGGGGATGGACCATGGCCAATGGGACTTGCAGTACCTTCACTAAGTTCCTGAGACCACTGCAAGCCACATAAACGTCTAATAGGAACCAACCTCGGCACACAATGCCTTCCTCAAATAACCCGGGCACCGCCGGGTCCTCAGCTAGTTATAATTTTAATATTAATATTAATATTCCCTGGCATTACTTCGCAAATGAAGATTCTTAGGAAGGACTCATCCCACGCTTTTTACAAGCACGTTGATGACTAATATTATTATTATTAATAATATTAATAATGATAATAACATTAATAATAATAAATACTATATAATATTTTCATAATAATATTAATACTCTGCTTCCCCAAAAACACAACACTTTGCTGTTCCAAAGCCCTGAACCACAAATTCTGTTGGTCTGGAGACTAAGACACAATGGATTCCAAAAATTCAAAAAATCCACCTAAAGATTATTAATGATTTTACACCAAGAACTGTTCAGAAGTGGAATATGCTGCTTGGGTGTGTGATGGGAGTCTCTTTCTCTGAAGGTTTTTAAGCAGAGGCTGGATGGCCATCTGTCAGGAGGGCTTTGATTGTGTCTTCCTGCCTGGCAGAATGGGATTGGACTGGATGGCTTTGGGGGAATCTCTTCCAACTCTAGGATTCAATAACAACAACAACCTTTGATTATAATAGCAATGATGACAAAGTCTCCTTCTCTTGAGGTTTTGAATCAGAGGCTGGGTGGTCATCTGTCAGGACGGCTTTGATTGTGTCTTCTTGCCTGGAACAATGGGGTTGGACTGGATGGCTTTGGGGATCCCTTCCAACTCTAGGGTTCTATAATAGTAATCTTTGATAATAATAATGATGATGGAGTCTCCTTCTCTTGAGGTTTTTATTCAAAGGCTGAGAGGCCATCTGTCGGGAGGGCTTTGATAGTGTCTTCCTGCCTGGCAAAATGGGGTTGAACTGGATGGCCCTTGGGATCCCTTCCAACTCTAGAAGTCTATGATTCGGGGGCTGGATGGCCATCTGTTGGGAGGGCTTTGATTGTGTCTTCCTGCCTGGCAAAATGGGGTTGAACTGGATGGTCCTTGGGATCCCTTCCAACTCTAGAAGTCTATGATTCAGGGGCTGGATGGCAGTCTGTCAAGAGAGCTTTGATTGTGTCTTTCTGCAGGGCAGGAGGGGGTTGGACTGGATGGCCATCTGTCAAGAGGGCTTTGATTGTGTCTTCCTGCCAGGCAGGAGGGGGTTGGACTGGATGGCTTTTGGGGGATCCCTTCCAACTCTAGAAGTCTATGATTCAGGGGCTGGATGGCCATCTCTCAAGAGGGCTTTGCTTGTGTCTTCCTGCCGGGCAGGAGGGGGTGGACTGGCCATCTGTCAAGGGCTTTGATTGTGTCTTCCTGCCAGGAGGAGGGGTTGGTCTGGATGGCCATCTGTCAAGAGGGCTTTGATTGTGTCTTCCTGCCAGGCAGGAGGGGGTTGGACTGGATGGCTTTTGGGGGATCCCTTCCAACTCTAGAAGTCTATGATTCAGGGGCTGGATGGCCATCTCTCAAGAGGGCTTTGATTGTGTCTTTCTGCCAGGCAGGAGGGGGTTGGACTGGATGGCCATCTCTCAAGAGGGCTTTGATTGTGTCTTCCTGCCAGGCAGGAGGGGGTTGGACTGGATGGCCATCTCTCAAGAGGGCTTTGATTGTGTCTTCCTGCAGGACAGGAGGGAGTTGTACTGGATGGCCATCTGTCAAGAGGGCTTTGATTGTGTCTTCCTGCCGGGCAGGAGGGGGTTGGACTGGATGGCTTTTGGGGGATCCCTTCCAACTCTAGAATTCTATGATTCAGGGGCTGGATGGCCATCTGTTAAGAGGGCTTTGATTGTGTCTTCCTGCCGGGCAGGAGGGGGTTGGACTGGATGGCCATCTGTCAAGAGGGCTTTGATTGTGTCTTCCTGCCAGGCAGGAGGGGGTTGGACTGGATGGCTTTGGGGGATTCCCCTTCTATGATTCAGGGGCTGGATGGCCATCTGTCAGGAGGGCTTTGTCTATGATTGGCAAAATGGGGGCTGGATGGCCATCTCTTCAAGAGGGCTTTGATTGTGTCTCTGCAGGGCAGGAGGGGGTTGGACTGGATGGCCATCTGTCAAGAGGGCTTTGATTGTGTCTTCCTGCCAGGCAGGAGGGGGTTGGACTGGATGGCTTTTGGGGGATCCCTTCCAACTCTAGAAGTCTATGATTCAGGGGCTGGATGGCCATCTCTCAAGAGGGCTTTGATTGTGTCTTCCTGCAGGGCAGGAGGGGGTTGGACTGGATGGCCATCTGTCAAGAGGGCTTTGATTGTGTCTTCCTGCCAGGCAGGATCTGCCAAGATGGCTTTGGGGTCTGAATTCTATGATTGGCCATCTGTCAAGAGGGCTTTGATTGTATCTTCCTGCCAGGCAGGAGGGGGTTGACTGGATGGCTTTTCAAGAGGGGTGTCCCTTCCAACTCTAGAAGTCTATGATTCAGGGGCTGGATGGCCATCTCTCAAGAGGGCTTTGATTGTGTCTTCCTGCCGGGCAGGAGGGGGTTGGACTGGATGGCCATCTGTCAAGAGGGCTTTGATTGTATCTTCAGGGGCTGGATGGCCTTCTGTTAAGAGGGCTTTGTTTGTGTCTTCCTGCCGGGCAGCCATCTCAAGAGGCTGGTTGCCTTCTGCCAGGCAGGAGGGCTTTTGGGGGATCCCTTCCAACTCTAAAATTCTATGATTCAGGGGCTGGATGGCCTTCTGTTAAGAGGGCTTTGTTTGTGTCTTCCTGCCGGGCAGGAGGGGGTTGGACTGGATGGCCATCTGCCAAGAGGGCTTTGATTGTATCTTCCTGCCAGGCAGGAGGGGGTTGGACTGGATGGCCATCTGTCAAGAGGGCTTTGATTGTGTCTTCCTGCCAGGCAGGAGGGGGTTGGACTGGATGGCCATCTGTCAAGAGGGCTTTGATTGTGTCTTCCTGCCAGGCAGGAGGGGGTTGGACTGGATGGCTTTTGAGGGCTCCTTTCCAACTCTAGAAGTCTATGACTCGGGGGCTGGACGACCATCTGTCAAGAGGGCTTTGATTGTGTCTTCCTGCCGGGCAGGGCGGGGTTGGACTGGATGGCTTTTGGGGGATCCCTTCCCACTCTAGGATTCTAGCTCTCTTCTCATCCTCCCATCCCAAAGCTTCGCCGCATACGTACATCGGGAGGCACGGCACCCCAGCCCATGCTATGCCACCAATGTGCCAATCCCAGGGGCTTCTCCGCCTGCCCTTGCGTCTCCATTTCAGCCCTGTCCAAAGATAGTTCCCGACGAGGGTGCGGCGCGGGCCTAAAATTACAAAGTGGAGCCCCAAGCAGGTAGAATTGGATATGATCCACGGGAGGCGCACGCACGTTACACACCCGAGAAAGCTATTCCATCATCATAATCACAAATAATATAAAGCAGGAACAAAGCGGCAGCGAGAGAGAGAGGACAAAAGGGAGAGGCCTGTTTGCAGAAATCCTTGCACAGCCCAGAAAACGAGAGTTCACAACCTTCTTTGTGCACCACACCCTGGTTGTAAACAGTCCAAGAGTTCTTGAGAAATATATATATATATATATATATATATAGAGAGAGAGAGAGAGAGAGAGAGAGAGAGAGCGCCAAGACAGATGGGAACAGGGGGAGCTTGCTTGCCAGATGGCCTACTACAAGATGTGTAACGGGAGGCCTTTTTGCAAGCAGCTGCCCTTGTATTCTTCCGGAGCAACGCAAAAATTAAAATATAATGATGCTTAAGTCATAAATCTGGTGCTAATATCTAGAAAGGAAAGGGGGAAAAAGAACAGATGGGAACAGAAGACAGAACAAGAGCCTGGTGTAAAGCAATGCAGTGGAGATGCTTTCTTTCCCAGGCTGGCAGGTGCCAAACCCAAAAAGCCATTGTCAGAAAGGGCAATCGCACAAAGGAGAGCCTGTGTCCCGTCCCCCCCCAATCGTCTTGCCAATCGGCCAACTTTCACGGTCCAAACAGCACAGCCGGCGACTTCTTTATCCCAGTGTTTCTCAACCTTCGAATGCCATGACCCCTTAATACAGTTCCTCATTGGTGGTGGCCCCCCAACCAGAACATTATTTTCGTTGCTACTTCATTAACTGTCATTTTTGTTACTGTTATGAATCGCAATGTCAATATCTGAGATGCCGGATGTATTTTCATTGGCACAAATACCCCCTTCGAATGCCGTGACCCCTTAATACAGTTCCTCATTGGTGGTGGCCCCCCAACCAAAACATTATTTTTGTTGCTACTTCATTAACTGTCATTTTTGTTACTGTTATGAATCGCGATGTCAATATCTGAGATGCCGGATGTATTTTCATTGGCACAAATACCCGTTCGAATGCAGTGACCCCTTAATACAGTTCCTCATTGGTGGTGGCCCCAACCAGAACATTATTTTCTGCTACTTCATAACTGTCATTTTGCTACTGTTATGAATCGCAATGTCAATATCTGAGATGCTGGGTGTATTTTCATTGGCACAAATACCCCCTTCGAATGCCGTGACCCCTTAATACAGTTCCTCATTGGTGGTGGCCCCCAACCAGAACATTATTTTCGTTGCTACTTCATAACTGTCATTTTGCTTACTGTTATGAATCGCAATGTCAATATCTGAGATGCCGGATGTATTTTCATTGGCACAAATACTCCCTTCGATTGTCGTGACCTCTTAATACAGTTCCTCATTGGTGGTGGCCCCCCAAACAGAACATTATTTTCGTTGCTACGTCATAACTGTCCTTTTTGCTACTGTTATGAATCGTAATGTCAATATCTGAGATGCCGGATGTATTTTCATTGGCACAAATACCCCCTTCGATTGCCGTGACCCCTTAATACAGTTCCTCATTGGTGGTGGCCCCCCAAACAGAACATTATTTTCGTTGCTACGTCATAACTGTCATTTTTGCTACTGTTATGAATTGCAATGTCAATATCTGAGATGCTGGATGTATTTTCATTGGCACAAATACCCCCTTCGAATGCCGTGACCCCTTAATACAGTTCCTCATTGGTGGTGGCCCACAACCAGGACATTATTTTCATTGCTACTTCATAACTGTCATTTTGCTACTGTTATGAATCGCAATGTCAATATCTGAGATGCTGGGTGTATTTTCATTGGCACAAATACCCCCTTCGAATGCCGTAACCCCTTAATACAGTTCCTCATTGGTGGTGGCCCCCCAACCAGAACATTATTTTCGTTGCTACTTCATAACTGTCATTTTTGCTACTGTTATGAATCGCAATGTCAATATCTGAGATGCTGGGTGTATTTTCATTGGCACAAATACCCCCTTCGAATGTCGTGACCCCTTAATACAGTTCCTCATTGGTGGTGGCCCCCCAACCAGAACATTATTTTCGTTGCTACTTCATAACTGTCATTTTGCTACTGTTATGAATCGCAATGTCAATATCTGAGATGCTGGGTGTATTTTCATTGGCACAAATACCCCCTTCAAATGCCGTGACCCCTTAATACAGTTCCTCATTGGTGGTGGCCCCCAACCAGGACATTATTTTCGTTGCTACTTCACAACTGTCATTTTTGCTACTGTTATGAATCGCAATGTCAATATCTGAGATGCCGGATGTATTTTCATTGGCACAAATACCCAATATGCCCAAATTTGATTACTGGTGGGGTTGCAGGGAAGGTTGATTTTGTCATTTGGGAGTTGTAGTATTATTTATCTATATTTATTTTGAGGATTTGTACCCCGCCCTTCTCTACCCCTGAAGGGGGACTCAGGGCATCTTACATCGGCAGCAATTCGATGCCCCACATATACAATCAAGAAAAACAGCAATCTATCTATTCTATTCTATGTATATAATAAAAGTCAGTGTTTGCGGGCGGTGATGTGGGGGTGCGATGGGAGGAATATGCGCTAGCTTTTCGATTGGCTGCAACTGTGGGATTACTTGCATAAAAGGCTCTGATTGGCCAGCCTCAGAACTCCAACATTCTACGGCCCCAGACAGAGGGGATTGGTGACCACTGAAATGGTATTTGCATAAAGGACTCTGATTGGCCAACCACATTCCAACATTCTAAAATGACTCAGAGGGAAAAGGAAAGGCTTCAGGCAGTCAGCCACTGCGGCCCATAGCAAAGGACCAAACTTGGGAAAGGGACCAATGGCCCACTTCACAACCTGGTGTGGTTTAGGATAGGAGGGGCCACGAATGATGGGATTTGCAGTACCTTCACCTCATTCACTTCCCAAACAACACTGTAGCCCCTATAAATCAAAGACCAGGCCCAAAATTGACAGCAAGGCTTCCTTAACTTGATTTTCCTGACTAGGCCTCAGCTCATGGGATATTGTTAGGCTTCCTCAACTTGATTTTCCTGACTAGGCCCCCAACAATGACAGAACAAGACCAAACTTGGCACACAGACCCCCACAAGGTGCACCCTACATCCTGGTGCAGTTTGAGGGAGGATGGACCATGGATGATGGGACTTGCAGTACTTCAATTCACTTCCTTAGAGCACTGTGGCCCACACCAATGACGAATCAGGACCAAACTTGGCACACTGGGGCCAAATGGCCCACTTTACAAACCTGCTGCGGTTTATGGCACGATGGCTCACAAATGATGGGATTTGCAGTACCTTCACCCAATTCATTCCCCACAGAACATTACAGCCTCTACAAATCAGAGACCAGGCCCGAACTTAGCACACAGAGTACCCATGCCCCACTCTACATTCTGGTGCAGTTTTGAGTGGGATGGACCACGGATGATGGGAGTTGAAGTACCTTCACTCACCTTCTGAGACCGCTGCGACCCTCATCCAATGACTGCTCAAGACCACACTTGGCACACAGAGCCCCCATGACCCTCTCTACATCCTGGTGCAGTTTGGAGAACGGGGGAGCATGGATGATGGGACTTCCACTTCCTTCCCTCACCTCCAGAGACCGCTGCAACCCTCATCCCGTGAATAATCAAGACCAAATGTGACACACCCAGCCCCCATGACCCACTCTACATCCTGGTGCTGTTTGGAGGGGGATGGTCCATGGCCAATGGGACTCGCAGTACCTTCACTAAGTTCTTGAGACCACTGCAAGCCACATAAACATCTAATAGGAACCAAACTTGGCACACAATGCCCTCCTCAAATAACCCAGGCACCGCCGGGTCCTCAGCTAGTTACATAATAAAATAAACAACAATCAACAGATTAAAAACCATTTAAAAGTGCAAATAGTCCAAGTTCTATAGTCACCACTTAATCCGAAGCCAGTTCACAGTCCGTTTCTATATCTTGTCATCATTTTACTGACTGCCTGCTATCCCACTTCCTCCCACTGGGAGGAAGTTGACCTAATTTCGCGGGGAGGCGAGGGGCCACCACGGAGAAGGCCCTGTCCCTTGTCCCCACCAAACGTATTTGCAACAAAGGTGGGATTGAGAGCAGGGCCTCCCCGGAAGATCGTAAATTTCGAGGTGGGACATAAGAGGAGATACGTTCGGACAAGTCAACTGGGCCAGAACCGTATATATAGGGCTTTAAAGGTCAAAACCAGCACTTTGAATTGTGCTCAGATTTATAGTTCACCTACAATCAAAGAGCATTCCGAACTACAGCAATGATGGAATTGAACCAAACTTGGCACACAGAACTCCCGTAACGGACAGAAAATACTGGAAGAGTTTGGTGGGCATTGACCTTGAATTTTGGAGTTGTAGTTCACCTACCTCTAGAGAGCACTGTGGACTCGAACAATGAAGGATCTGGACTAAACTCGGCTTGGATACTCAATATGCCCAAATGTGAACACTGGTGGAGTTTGGGGAAAATAGACCTTGACATTTGGGAGTTGTAGTTGCTGGGATTTATAGTTTTTTTGTTTTTTTAAAACAAATTTTTATTTTATTTTAACACACACAAAAAAACATACCAAACACTCACAGAACATTTACAATTCCCACCACCAACATGAGGAGTATTCCCTTTTATATATTCATTTCTTATGGAGACATTTGTTTATATCTTTATCTTTATACCTTTCCATTCTATATACTATATAACATTTGTATTCCTTATGGCTTGATCTCCAGAATGATTCATAATATGATTCTTTACCCTTGTCCATCTTTCTTCCATTTTTCTCATTCTATTTTCATTAATTTTTGAAGCATTTAATTTCCCATTCATAATTTCAAATTCCATTTGTTCCACCATATAATGATACCATTTGTTTACTGTCCATTTTGATTTATCTTTCCATCCTAATACTATTACTGCTTGTGCACATTCTATTATTGCTTCTTTTATTTCCCTATCATTTTCTGTTTTCACCATTTTTCCTATTACCGCAATTTCCTTTGTTATAATCCACTCATTTCCTAGAATTTGTTTTGCCTGATTTTGTATAGTCTGCCAAAAATGTTGTATATATTCACATTCCCACATCATGTGCATAAATCGCCCTTTCTGTTGGCATCCGTGCCAGCACTGACTACTCCCCTTTTTATAGTAGTATGCTAATTGACAGGATGTACGATACCATTTATGCAGTATTTTCCTCCTCATTTCTCGTACTTTGGTATTCTTTTTCATCCCTATAATCTCTACCACATTTCTCATCTCTTGTTCCGGAATTTGTAGCTCCATTTCCCACATACTTTTCAAATCCCGTATTGTACCTCCATCTGCCTCTAATAGCATTGTATATATATTGCTGGCCTGTGCCTTCATTCCTTCCCATTTGTCTCTTATTATCTTTTCAAAGGCGGTATCTTCACTCTTAACCATATTAATATTATCTTTTATTCTACAGTATGCACAAATTGCTCTTATCTGTAACCAGCTGGGATTTATAGTTCACCTACAATCAAAGAGCCTTCTGAACTCCAGCAATGATAGAATTGGGCCAAACTTCCCACACAGAATCTCTATGACCAATAGAAAATACTGTGTTTCCTGATGGTCTTTGGCGACCTCTCTGACACCCCCTCGCGACCCCCAGGTTGAGAAACACTGCTTTATCCCTACCAGCGTATGTAAGAACAATTAATTATAGACCTGTATTACAAAAATGCTCATAGGAAATGGTAAGGACTGCTGGAAAGAACATTATTATGATTACTATGACTGTTTGTTATGTCGTTGGGGGTTTAATGCTTATAGGGAGACAATGCCCCCATTCCTTCCAACTAAGACTTATAATAATTACTAGGCTTGAGTATCTGGCCTTGCCCGGGTTATTTGAAAAAGTCAATTTTAATTGTTTAAAATGCATAAGGTTTCGGGGTGAACTACAACTCCCATCATGCCAGGTTCACCCCGAAAAACTCCATCAGTACTTCAAGTTTGTGATGTTGGGCAAGTTTGCTCCAGATCAGGGGTGGGCAATTATTTTTTCCAAGGGGCCACACGAGAGCCAAAAAATATTATGGAGGGCCGCACCTAGAGGCGGAACTACATTCCAATCTACATTATTTATTTATTTACTTACTATAGTTGCTATATATTATACATCATTAATATTAACATATTAATATATCCAGAAATATTCATATATTATTAGTATTAATACCATAATTATTATATTATAGTATAAATATATATAGACATAATATAGTGAAATTATAATATAACATTATATTATATTATTTATTATATTACTATATTATTATTAATAATTACAACTACTAAAATTAAATTAAATTAAATTCAAGAAAATAAGGTGCGAACCAAGATGAAGGCTGACATCCTCAAGGGAGACATAGGCCCCACAGAGCCCGCAATGGGATGGCGGCAGCAGCACCCCTTCCTCTTGGCCCCGCCCCTGACACCCTTCTCCTGGGCTGGACAGAATCAGCTGCCGGGCCGGATTCGGCCCGCGGGCCGTAGGTTGCCCATCCCTGCTCCAGATGCATCACCGGTGGGGTTCAGTGTGTTCTCTGGCTGTAGAGTAAACTACAACTCCCACTATGGTGATTCAGTCCTCCAGAAGGTTGCGTTAGCCATGGGGTTCTGTGGGCCAAGTGCGGTCCAGATCCATCAATGGTGGAGTTTAGAGTGTTCACTGATTACAGGTGAACTATAAATCCCAGTGCCTCCAAAATGTCCAGGCCAATTCCCCTCCAAACCCACCAGTATTCACGTTTGGTCCGGATCCATCATTGTTTGGGTCCATAGTGCACTCTGGATGTACGTAGGTAAACTACAACTCCTATAAGTCCCTTCTCTTGATATTTTAAAGCAGAGGCTGGGTAGCCATCTGTCGGGAGGGCTTTGGTTGTGTCTCTTGCAAACTAAAGGCAGTTATGGTTTCCTTGGTTAGATAATAATAATAGTGGTAATAATAATAATAAATTTATGGTTTCCCTCTTTTCCTATTATTGTTGTTGTTTATGTTGTCGTTGTGTATTTTTCTGCTTTACTAAGCACTACCCCCTCTCCCAACGAGTTGTGTTATCTTATTTTGCGTCCAAAGTACAGCAGGCACAGCTTAATTATCTTGGCTTCGAAGGATCGATTGTGTAATTCTCAATCACAAAGCTGGAAATGTCTCATAGGCCACAGATTCACAGATTCCCCCAGTCCAACCCTATTCCGCCAGGCCAGAAGGCACAATCAAAGCCCTCCTGACAGATAGCCATCCGGCCTCTGCTTAATAAGCCTCCGAGGCCGCATATTCCACTACTGAACAGCTCCTGAACACATACAATGTGTAATTTCCCAACCTTCGCAACTATTTAGCAATATCCAAGTGCCTTCTGAGCTTATAACAAAGTATCTTTTCCAACCATTACCGCTATTTAGTGACATAATAAGAGGCAAAGTGGGCTCATGAGCATGGACAAAGTACTCTTTTCCAATACTGCAGCTGTTTAGCAATATTGACTCAACAAACCAGGCTTCTGAGCATGTGCAAAGTGCTCTTTCCCAACCATTGTACCTAATTAGTTACCTAAAAGCAACAAACCAGGCTTCTGAGCATGTGCAAAGTGCCCTTTTCCAAAGAATATTGCCATTTAGTGACCTAAAATCAGCAAACCAGGCTCCTGAGCATGTCCAGAGTGCCCTTTTCCAAAGACTATTGCTATTTGACCTAATAGAAGCAAATTTAGTGACCTATTGCCATTTAGTGACCTAATAGAAGCAAAGCAGGCTTCTGAGTATGTCCAGAGTGCCCTTTTCCAAAGACTATTGCTATTTAGTGACTTAAAAGCAGCCAACCAGGCTTCTGAGCATGTCCAGAGTGCCCTTTTCCAAAGACGATTGCTATTTAGTGACCTAATAGAAGCAAACCAGGCTTCTGAGCATGTCCAGAGTGCCCTTTTCCAAAGACTATTGCCATTTAGTGACCTAATAGAAACAAAGCAGGCTTCTGAGCATGTCCAGAGTGCCCTTTTCCAAAGACTATTGCCATTTAGTGACCTAATAGAAGCAAAGCAGGCTTCTGAGCATGTCCAGAGTGCCCTTTTCCAAAGACTATTGCCATTTAGTGACCTAAAATCAGCAAAGCAGGCTCCTGAGCATGTCCAGAGTGCCCTTTTCCAAAGACTATTGCTATTAAGTGAGCTAAAATCAGCAAATTGCCAGGCTTCAGCAAAGCAGGCTTCTGAGCATGTCCAGAGTGCCCTTTTCCAAAGACTATTGCCATTTAGTGACCTAAAATCAGCAAACCAGGCTCCTGAGCATGTCCAGAGTGCCCTTTTCCAAAGACTATTGCCATTTAGTGACCTAAAATCAGCAAATCAGGCTCCTGAGCATGTCCAGAGTGCCCTTTTCCAAAGACTATTGCCATTTAGTGACCTAAAATCAGCAAACCAGGCTCCTGAGCATGTCCAGAGTGCCCTTTTCCAAAGACTATTGCTATTTAGTGACCTAATAGAAGCAAACCAGGCTTCTGAGCATGTCCAGAGTATTGCTATTTAGTGTGCCCTGAGCATTTCCAAAGACTATTGCTATTTAGTGACCTAATAGAAGCAAAGCAGGCTTCTGAGCATGTCCAGAGTGCCCTTTTCCAAAGACTATTGCTATTTAGTGACCTAATAGAAGCAAACCAGGCTTCTGAGCATGTCCAGAGTGCCCTTTTCCAAAGACTATTGCTATTTAGTGACCTAATAGAAGCAAAGCAGGCTTCTGAGCATGTCCAGAGTGCCCTTTTCCAAAGACTATTGCCATTTAGTGACCTAATAGAAGCAAACCAGGCGTCTGAGCATGTCCAGAGTGCCCTTTTCCAATGACTATTGATATTTGGTGACTTAAAAGCAGCCAACCAGGCTTCTGAGCATGTCCAGAGTGCCACAATGCTGAGAAATCCCCAAACCTTGACACTGGCCACGCCCACCTGGCTCCACAAAGGCTTCTCCCTTTGCCTATTTGGTTTCCAAAGGCCTCCACCCTTGAAAAAGCCAATACTCACCGAGGATCTCTGCTGGGCGTCGGCTCCTCTTCCTGCGGCCGCCAAACAGAGAAAAGGCGCGCCCGCCGCCTGCCCAGGATTGCCACCCACCGCCAGGCCGCGCCCCCTCGAGCCCTGGACCAATCGCAAGCCGCGGCTGGCTAGGCAGCGTTCTATCCCCGCCCCTTTTGCTTTGCATATTGCAACATTGCTTAATCACAGGGAAGGGATTTGTGGCTTGACCTCCATCATCGAATAGAGGGCGGGGAGCATCATTCTCCAGGCATTCCTATGACATTCCCTTTGGACCTCTGTTTGGGGACCCATACATGATATTGATAATAATAATAATCTATTACACATGATAAAAGTGAAAATATGTATGTGTGTATATTTATTTGTTTGTTTGTTTGTTCGATTTTGTATACCGCTCCTCCCTGCAGGCTCGGGGCAGTTCACATAACATACATAAAAAAACAGTGTACATAAAAATTTAAAATTACATAAAATTCATATAAAACAAGGATCAGACAGGTAGATTAATATCCGGACTTCAATTAAAGGCACGCCTAAAAAGAGTAGTCTTGCATGCCCTCCGGAAGGGAATGAGCTCTGTAATCGCGCGAACATCGTCCGGAAGTGTGTTCCACAATACCGGGGCCGCTGCTGAAAACGCTCGTTGCCTTGTTATGGAAAGGTGACAGGAGCGGACTGATGGTATTACTAGGCACATAGAAGAGCAGGCATTGCTGAAGGAAAATCAACATGGTTTCTCCAAAGGCAAATCATGTCTTACTAACTTGTTAGAATTCTTTGAGGGTGTAAATAAACACATAAAGGGGACCCAGTCGATATTGTTTACCTTGACTTTCAAAAGGCTTTTGACAAAGTCCCTCACCAAAGGCTCCTAAACAAGCTCTTCAGCCATGGAATCAGGGGACAGGTCTTGTCCTGGATGGGAACCTGGCTAAACTGTAGGAAACAAAGGGTGGTAATAAACGGACATTTCTCTGGGTGGAAAGAGGTGAGAAGTGGCGTACCCCAAGGTTCAGTTTTGGGTCCGTTACTTTTTAATTTATTCATTAATGATCTGGATGTAGGAGTGAATTGTGAGGTAGCAAAGTTTGCAGACGACACTAAATTGTTCAGGGTAGTTAAAAATGAAACTGATTGTAAAGAGCTCCAGAAAGATCTCTCGAAATTGAGTGAATGGGCAACAAAGTGGCAAATGCATTTTAACCTAAACAAGTGTAAAGTCATGCACATCGGGGCAAAGAACCCCAAATACACTTATCAACTGATGGGGTCAAAGCTTTCGAGACAAACCAGGAAAGGGATCTTGGGGTTTTGGTGGACAGCTCAATGAAGATGTCAACCCAGTGCGCAGCAGCAGTAAAAAAGCAAATTCTATGCTTGGCATGATCAGGAAGGGAATCAAAAATAGGTCGGCAAATGTTGTATTACCTCTCTACAAATCGATGGTAAGGCCACATTTGGAGTACTGTGTACAATTCTGGTCTCCGCACCTTAAGAAGGATATAACGGAACTGGAAAAGGTACAGAAAAGGGCAACAAGAATGATCCAAGGGATGGAGCGGCTGCCTTATGAAACCAGGTTGCAACGCCTTGGTCTTTTCAGCCTTGAAAGACGGCGTTTAAGAGGTGACTTGATCGAAGTGTATAAAATCATGCATGGGATAGAAAAGGTGAATAAAGAAAAATTATTTTCTTTGTCACAAAACACTCGGACTAGAGGGCACTCCCTGAAGCTCCAAGGTAGGAAAATTAGGACTAATAAAGGGAAATATTTCTTCACCCAGAGGGTCATTGGGTTATGGAACTCACTTCCAGAAGAGGTTGTGACAGCTGTCAGCCTGAACAACTTCAAGGCAGGATTAGACAGATTCATGGATACCAAGTGTATCGGTAGTTACTGAAAAGGACATTCAAGTGCCACCTCGGAGTTGGTTGAGGTAGGCAGGATTTTCCCCGGGTACTGGTTGTGGGGGGTCGGGAGCAGGTCAGGGTTTTGCCCTCCCTTCTGCTCGAGATCCCCGTGTACAACTGGTGGGCCACTGTGTGATACAGAATGCTGGACTAGATGGGCTGAGGTCCGATTCAGCATGGCTCTTCTTATGTTCTTATGTTCTTATGATGGTACAGTTAGCAGGTTTTGCTCCTCTGAGCTTAGTGATCTCGGGAGAACATTATTATTATTATTATTAATCTCAAACTTCTATACCGCCACTCCCCGAAGGCTCGGAGCGGTTTACAAGAATTGGGAAAAAAACAATTCATAAAATCACAAACAGTAAGGGAGGGTATGGGGAGGGAATGGGGGTCGGAAAAGGAGGTCAGATCGGGGAGTCGAGGCCCCCATGGGGACCTTCGAGACGCCCACGGCTCCGAGTGCATTCTCAGTGCCCTCAAGGAGCGGCATACTAGAACAGCGGATGCCGTAACGGGACCACGGGCAGTCACCCAGCCCTGCAAAAGGGCAGTCTTTGCCACGCACACACGGCACCCCCTCCGGCAGTCTAATTGGACAAGGTGGGCCACTCGTTAGGTCCTTGGTTGAAGTCTTGGCTATGGCAGGTGCCTTGACAGGTCTGCTATTCCTTCTGGCGGAAAAACCCGCCCCCCAAAAGGTCCTAGTCCTATAGCACCGTCTCCGCCGGCAGGGGCCTTGTTGGTCCTTACTCGGAGGCTTGGTGGTAAGGCGGTCCCTCAGGTACACTGGCCCTAGACCGTGCAAGAACACAAAGGTGGAACCACAAGGGGATGACGCAATGCAAGCTCACAGGTGGTCACAATGAATCAAAATAGGGTTTATTAATTCAATGTATAAACAACAGTATATTGACAGAAGTATAGCATAAGTATAGCATAAAGAACGCATGCAATAGTAGCCAGTATATAGGATATCACAGCCTGGTTACGCGAGTACACAACAATAAAATAACATTAGGTCCATAGAAACAGGGGCAACAAGGGCAAAAGTCCAGGATAATGTGCAGTTCTGTGTTACTCACGACAGGAATGGGAAGTCCAGGGATGAAAGGTAGGCTGAGCGTGGTCAAGGGTAAACAAAAGACGAATCCGGGCAGTCGACCTAGATCGTGCAAGGCCTTAAAGGTCAAAACCAGCACCTTGAAGACAATTTGGTACTCGATTGGTAGCCAGTGCAATTGCCGCAGGATGGGAGTAATATGCTCTCTCACCAGTGCTCCCATCAGTAAGCGAGCGGCAGCATTTTGCACTAGCTTGAGTTTCCGGATTGTCGACAAGGGAAAGCCAACGTGGAGGGCGTTACAGTAGTCTAGCCTTGAGATGACCATCGCTTGGATCACTGCGGCCAGGTCGTCCCTGGACAGGTAGGGTGCCAGTCGCCTAGCCTGTCATAGATGGAAGAATGTTTTGCTAACCAAGGAGACCTGGGACTCCATGGACAGCAATGGGTCCAGCTGGACCCCCAGACTTTTTGCCGAAGGTGACGGGCTTAACTGCTCGCCATCCAGGGTAGGCAACTGGCACTCATCCAGCCCAGGCCACAGAATCTCTGTCTTCGATGGATTCACCTTCAGCCGGCTGGAACACAGCCAACCAGTCGCGGCCTCAAGGCATTGATGGAAACAATCGGGTACGGTGTCCGGCCTGCTGTCCATTCTCAGCACCAGCTGGGTGTCATCAACATACTGATAACACTCCAGACCAAAGTCGCGAACCAGCTGGGCCAGCGGCCGCATATAGATGTTGAATAATAAAGGGGAAAGGATAGCTCCCTGGGGGACCCCACAACTTAATGGGAGTCTCCCAGAGACCTCCTCCCCCTCTCCATGCGTTGTCCCCGGTCTTGGAGGAAGGAGGCCACCCATTTAAGGGCAGTCCCCCTAACTTCCGTCACGGCTAAACAGTGGGTCAATAATGCGTGATCTACCGTATCAAACGCTGCCGTGAGATCTAACAACACGAGCAGGGCTGACCCGCCATGGTCCAGCTGGCGGCGAAGTTGGTCTGTAATGGCGACAAGTACGGGCTGCATCCCATGCCCAATACGGAAGCCGGACTGGAAGGGATCAGGTCCAGCTGTGTCATCTAAGAACCGTTGCAGCTGATCTGCTACTGCCCTCTCAATTACCTTTCCTAGGAACGGCAAGTTGGAAACCGGTTGGTAATTGGAGGGAGCTGAAGGGTCTAGATTTGGCTTCTTCAGGAGAAGTCTTACCATTGCCTCTTTCAATTACTATATATCTGTATAATAATGTAATATATTTTGTGTGTTTACATTTATTATAATAATTGACTATAAATAGGCATCATTTAGATTATATATTCATTATTAGTTTATATTTATTATTATAAATAATAATATAATTTATAATTATATAATATAATTTAAAATAATAATATAATAAATGTGTTTATATTATATAATAGCTTGAGGACCCGGCGCTGCCTGGGTAATGTGAGAAAGGCATTGTGTGACAAGGTTGGTCTTCCTCAGTTATTTATGTGGCTTGCAGTGGTCCCAGGAAATTACTGAAGGTACTGCGAGTCCCATCATCCATGGTCCGCCCTCCTCCAAACAGCACCAGGATGTAGAGTGGGTCATGGGGGCTCTGTGTGCCAAGGTTGGTCTTGACCAGTCATTGGATGAGAGTCGCAGTGGTCTTAGGAAGTGAGTGAAGGTACTTCAAGTCCCATCATCCATGGTCCATCCTCCTCCAAACTACCTCAGGATGTAGAGTAGGTCATGAGGGCTCTGTGTGCCAAGTTTGGTCTTGACCAGTCATTGGATAAGGGTTGCAGCGGTCTTGCGTAGTAAGTGGAGGTACTTCAAGTCCCATCACCCATGGTTTGCCCTCCTCCAAACTGCAGTAGGAAGTAGAGTGGTTCATGGGGGCTCTGTGTGCCAAGTTTGGTCTTGACCAGTCAGTGTGTCAGGGTCGCAGCGGACTCGGGTAGTGAGTGGAGGTACTTCAAGTCCCATCACCCATGGTTTGCCCTCCTCCAAACTGCAGTAGGAAGTAGAGTGGTTCATGGGGGCTCTGTGTGCCAAGTTTGGTCTTGACCAGTCATTGGATAAGGGTTGCAGTGGTCTTGCGTAGTAAGTGGAGGTACTTCAAGTCCCATCACCCATGGTTTGCCCTCCTCCAAACTGCAGTAGGATGTAGAGTAGGTCATGGGGGCTCTGTGTGCCAAGTTTAGTCTTGACCAGTCATTGGATGAGTGTTGCAGCGGTCTCGGGAAGTGAGTGGAGGTACTTGCAGTCCCATCCTCCATGGTCTGCCCTCCTCCAAACAGCACCAGGATGTAGAGTAGGTCATGGGGGCTCTGTGTTCCAAGTTTGGTCTTTATCAGTCTTTGTTGGGGGCCACAGTTTTCTGTGGGAACCAAAGATTTTGAAAATACTACAAATCTCACCATCCTTTGTCCGTCCTCCCCCAAACCTCACCAGAACGTAAAGGGGGTCATGGGGGTTATGTGTGCCAAGCTTGGTCTAGGTCCGTCACCCGTGCCGCTCGCAGTGGCCTGTGATAATGGCAGCCAATCAGAAAGCTGCCACATACACCTTTTACTATATATATAGTGTGATTATATTTATTGTATTATACTTTTATTGCCTATGGGCTGTCCAACTGCCGGCCCTGTCCAACTGCAGGTGTTTTGGACTTCAAATCCCAGAAATCCTAACAGCTGGTAAACTGGCTAGGATTTCTGGGAGTTGAAGTCCAAAACACCTGCAGGGTCGGCAGTTGGACAGCCCATAGATACATCAGTTGTTACTATATATTATATTTATTATTTTATATAATCATTATATATATATTCATTATTAATTTAATATTAATTTTCCTCCAGAGAGCACTGTGGACTCAAACAATGATGGGTCTGGACCAAACTTAGCACAAATATTCCATATGCCCAAATATGCATGGGGAGCTGGAGCTGACAGAGGGAGCTCATCCACGCTCTCCCCGGATTCGAACCTCCGAGCTGTCGATCTTCAGTCTTGCCAACACAAGGCTTCAGTCCTGCGCCACCAGGAGCTCTTTATATATAATAACAATATAATATAAAATCTGTGATCTATCTCTTTATCAATCTTGGTATCTGAAGAGATTATGCTTCCCAGGTAGGTGAACTGCTGAATGGACTTAAGCACAGATGTGCCTATGCTGATGTGGGGATGATGGTGTTCTTCCTGTGCTGCGGGCTGGTAAAGGAGTTATGTCTTCTTCAGGCTGACTTCCAGCCCAAACAGCACTGCAGCTATTGCAAAGCAGGATGTTAGGCATATAGTGCTTTTGGAAGGCTTCAGAAAAGAGTCTGGAGCAACAAGCACCTGAGGAAAAGCACAGAAATCAGTGTGTACAGAGCTATTGTACTGTCTATTCTCCTCGATGGGTCTGAAACATGGGTCACCTATCGCCAACACCTACGACTCCTCGAACGCTTTCATCAGCGCTGTCTTCGCACAATCCTAAATATACACTGGACCGACTATGTGACGAATGTTGCTGTCCTTGAGCAAGCAGGGGTCACTAGCATTGAGGCCATGTTATTGAGAACACAGCTGTGCTGGGTAGAGCACATCTCTAGGATGAAGGACCACCGCCTCCCAAAGATACTACTCTATGGTGAACTCGCCATGGGTCAGCGCAAGAGAGGCGCCCCAAAAAAGAGATATAAGGACTCCCTGAAACAACATCTCAGGCTCGGCCAGATTGATCACCAACAAGGGTCCACCCTGGCCTCACAGAAAAACCTGTGGAAGACATGCCGAACAGGTCTGAGAACGACAAGAAAGACTTTCTGCTGTGCTTTCTGCAACCAAACTTGCCTATCTCAGATTGGCCTTTTTAGTCATCAACGCGCTTATAAGAAGCATGGGATGAGTCCTTCCTAAGAATCTTCATTCATGAAGTAATGCCGAGAGATGTGTGTGTGTGTGTGTATATATATATGTGTGTGTGTGTAATTTATTTTTATATATTGCATGCTTATATTTATTATATTATACTTTTATTGACTATACTAGATACATTTGTTACTATATATTATATCTAATTTTTTTTCCGTGTCGGGAGCGACTTGAGAAACTGCAAATCGCTTCTGGTGTGAGAGAATTGGCCGTCTGCAAGGACATTTTGATGTTCTACCATCCTTGTGGGAGGCTTTTCTTGGGTCCCTGCATGGGGAGCTGGAGCTGACAGAGGGAGCTCATCCCGGATTCGAACTTCCAACCTGTCAATTTTCAGTCCTGCCGACACAAGGCTTCAGTCCTGCGCCGCCAGGAGCTCTTTATATATAATAACAATATAATATAAAAGCAATCATATTTTAATTTACTACCTGCCTCTTGTCACAGCTCAAGGCAGGACTCAACAGTTAAAATATATAAATTAATTAAAATAGTTAAAATATGCCTTGTACCTAATCATGTGTGTGTATCATATATGTATGTATTGGGAGGGATAGCTAATATTCCAAAGACAAAACGGGGTTGCCCTGGATGGCCTTTGGGGTGTTTTTCCCCCAACTCTAGGATTCTACGTATGATGAAGAGCCATGTTTTCCTTCTGATGCAAGCCCATGTGATGCAACCAACCTCTTCCCTTGCTTTCCTTTGTGTTGATCGGAGCAGAGAGGAAATCAAAACCCATATTTGGCCTGCCTTTTCCTCTGACTGCACAGCCAGCCAAGCCTATAATTTTAATAATCTGTCAAGGTGGAATTCCTCTGATTTAGGGGAAGAGCGACATCATCGGCCAGGCACTCCATCGGAAGGAGATAGAAAAAGAAAAGCCCACGGGGTTCCTTTGGAGAGGAAGGCGGACAGATTTCATCTATTGGGTCTCTTTTGGAGAGACTGAGAGCTTGCCAAGAGGGGATTGGAAGGCCAAGATCTTTGTCCAGGGAGGAGAAAGCAAGGACAAGTCATTTGACCTAGATAGGGACACGGGGCAGGAAAACGTCGCCCCCCTTCCATCCGAAATGCCTGGGGCAAAAAGTGTTTTGCATTGCGGAATGTATTATTATTGATTTATTATGATTGCTATTGAATACTATCTATCTGCACATGTGTTCGGAATGAGCGGTCTTGGAGTTGGGATGAAGACAAGAAAAAGGGGAAGGAAGAAGAGAAGAGCGGAGGGAGGGAAGGTTTTAAGGAGGGAGGCAAAGGGGAGGAAGGAAGGAAAAGGGAGACAAAGAAACAGAAGGAAGGAAGCAACAGAAAGAAGGAAAAAGAAGGAAGGAACAGAAGCAAAAGGAAGGCAAGGAAGGAAACAGAAGGAAGGAAGGAAGGAAGGAAGGAAGGAAGGAAGGTGAAGGAAAGGAAGAAGGAAAAAGGAAGAAGGAAAAGGAAGGCAAGGAAGGAAACAAAAGGAAGGAAGGAAGGTAGGTGAAGGAAAGGAAGGAAAAGGAAGGAAAAGGAAGAAGGAAAAGGAAGGCAAGGAAGGAAACAGAAGGAAGGAAGGTGAAGGAAAGGAAGGAAGAAGGAAAAAGGAAAAGGAAGAAGGAAGGAAGGCAAGGAAGGAAACAGAAGGAAGGTAGATGAAGGAAAGAAAGAAGGAAGAAGGAAGGAAAAGGAAGAAGGAAAAGGAAGGCAAGGAAGGAAACAGAAGGAAGGAAGGTAGATGAAGGAAAGGAAGAAGGAAAAAGAAGGAAGGAAAAGGAAGAAGGAAAAGGAAGGCAAGGAAGGAAACAGAAGGAAGGAAGGAAGGAAGGAAGGTGAAGGAAAGGAAGAAGGAAAAAGGAAGAAGGAAAAGGAAGGCAAGGAAGGAAACAAAAGGAAAGGTGAAGGAAAGGAAGGAAAAGGAAGGAAAAGGAAGGCAAGGAAGGAAACAGAAGGAAGGAAGGAAGGTGAAGGAAAGGAAGAAGGAAAAAGAAGGAAGGAAAAGGAAGAAGGAAAAGGAAGGCAAGGAAGGAAACAGAAGGAAGGAAGGTAGGAAGGAAGGAAGGTAGGTGAAGGAAAGGAAGGAAAAGGAAGGAAAAGGAAGGCAAGGAAGGAAACAGAAGGAAGGAAGGAAGGTGAAGGAAAGGAAGAAGGAAAAAGAAGGAAGGAAAAGGAAGAAGGAAAAGGAAGGCAAGGAAGGAAACAGAAGGAAGGAAGGTAGGTGAAGGAAAGGAAGAAGGAAAAAGAAGGAAGGAAAAGGAAGAAGGAAAAGGAAGGCAAGGAAGGAAACAGAAGGAAGGAAGGTAGGTGAAGGAAAGGAAGAAGGAAAAAGAAGGAAGGAAAAGGAAGAAGGAAAAGGAAGGCAAGGAAGGAAACAGAAGGAAGGAAGGTAGGTGAAGGAAAGGAAGAAGGAAAAAGAAGGAAGGAAAAGGAAGAAGGAAAAGAAGGAAGGAAGAAGGAAAAGGAAGGAAGCAAAAAGGAAGAAGGAAAAGGAAGGCAAGGAAGGAAACAAAGAAGGAAAAAGAAGGAAGGAAAAGGAAGGGAAGCAAACAGAAGGCAAGGAAGAAGGCAAAGGAAGGAAGCAAGAAAGCAAGCAAGCAAAAGAAAGAAGGGAAAAGAAGGCAGGAAGGGAAGGAAGGGAAGAAGAAAAAGATGGAAGGAAAAGGAAGAAGGAAAAGGAAGGTGGGAGGGGAAGGAAGGGAAGAAGGAAAATTAAGGAATGGAAGTGGAAGGAAGGAAAAAGAAGGAAGGAAGGTAGGAAAAGGAAAAAGGAAGGAAAGGAAGGCCAGGAAGAAAGAAAGGGAAAGAAGGAAGCAAAAGGAGGAAAAGGAAGGAAGCGAAGCAAACAGAAGGCAAGGAAGAAGGAAAAGGAAGGAAGGGAAGCAAACAGAAGGCAAGGAAGAAGGAAAAGGAAGGAAGGAAGCAAGCAAGCAAGCAAAAGAAGGAAAATAAGGAAGGAAGGGAAGGACAAAAGGAAAGTAAGGAGTAAGAAAAAGGAAGGGGCAAAAGGAAGAAGGAAAAAGAAGGAAGAGAAGAAGGAAAAATAAGGAAGGAAAGGAAGCAAAAGGAATGAAAGGAAGAAGGAAAAAGAAGAAAGAAAGGAGGCAAAAGGAAGGCAAGCAAGGCAGCAAATGGAAGGAAAAGAAGGGAAAAGAAGGAAGGAACTGGAAATAAGGCCACAAAATTAAAGGAGCTGATCCTCCTTTGGAAATCGTTCAAATCCTGGATTTGCCACCTATCTAACCAGTTCAGGCGGGAAGGAACACAGCGGCTTGGAGAGGAAGCCTGAAAAACAACAACAAGATGATGGAAGGAATGGAACAAACACATCCTGGGAGGTAAAACAGCCATGAACTTAACTGGATTTGCAGAGGAAGTGAAGCAATCTCTCTGTGGAAAACCCTCCAGAGAAACACTCCGTTGGCAAGCTGCTTTTTGGAGTCTGGAGGTCATGAGTCACACAACATTATTGACTAATTGTACGGATTGTTTTCCCCCCATAGCATGAGCAAGCATGGCATAGTGATTGAAATACTGTACTATGAGGCTGGAGACCAACACACACATACACACCCGCTTTTGACAACCTCTTAAGTTTCCTTGGTTCTAGTCACACTCTCTCGGCCTCAAGTGGAGACAATAGAAACCCCCTTTAGAGTCACAACAACATGAAGAAGCCACCATACAACTTGCCCAAGGTTACCAAGTGGGTTTCAACGTCTGAGCAAGAATCTGAACCTCGGTCCAAAGCCGATTCCAATTCTCCTTGCCTCCAACGCCTTCCAGCCCCTTTCTCCTGAATCCCGGCAGCCCCTGAATTCCTTTCCCTGGAAGTCATCCTTCTCTTTCCAGCAAAAGCTGTTTTGCATTAATTTCTTGCCAAGTTTGGAAAACACGCTCGGTTTATATAAGCAACCATTTCGATGAAGGGAAAGATCTGGCTGGAAAGCAGCTCAGAGTGACATGGAAATCACATGTCAGGTTTGTGTCACCTCTTCGCAGGACCGCACTAAGGTAATTTTCAATGGTAAGCAAAAACATTTTTGGTGCCCTCCTCCAACAACAATGCCTCCTCCTCTCCAGCCTCGTGCGGTGAGCCTCCTCATGCCGCACCAAATGCGCATGCGCGAAACCATACACGAGGCTGGAGATTGAGGAGGAGGGTCATGTAGCCGGAGGCTCCACCTGCCATTAACGCTCCTCCTCTTCGGCCCCGTGCACGGTGAGTTGCAGCTCCGCTCTGGCCTGTTCGCCCGCACCAAATGAGCATGTGCGGAACTTCTGCGCATGCACATTTGGTGCGTCTCCAGCCTGCTCGTACTGCACCAAATGTGCATGCGTGGAACTTCCACGCATGCGCATTTGGTGCGTCTCCAGCCTGCTCGTGCTGTACCAAATGTGCATGCGTGGAACTTCAGCGCATGCGCATTTGGTGCATCTCCAGCCTGCTCGTGCTGCACCAAATGTGCATGTGCAGAACTTCAGCGCATGCGCATTTAGTGCGTCTCCAGCCTGCTCATGCTGCACCAAATGTGCATGTGCAGAACTTCAGCGCATGCGCATTTGGTGCATCTCCAGCCTGCCCGTGCTGCACCAAATGTGCATGCGTGGAACTTCAGCGCATGCGCATTTAGTGCATCTCCAGCCTGCTCGTACTGCACCAAATGTGCATGCGTGGAACTTCCGAGCATGAGCATTTGGTGCGTCTCCAGCCTGCTCGTGCTGCACCAAATGTGCATGCGTGGAACTTCCGCGCATGAGCATTTGGTGCGTCTCCAGCCTGCTCGTATTGCACCAAATGTGCATGCGTAGAACTTCTGCGCATGTGCATTTAGTGCAGGGCGAGCAGGCCTGCGTGGAGCCGCAACTCGCCGTACATGAGGCCGAAGAGGGGGAGCGTTTGGCAGCCAGAGGCGGAGGCTACATGACCCTCCTCCTCAGTCTCCAGCCTCATGAATAGTTCCGCACATGCTGGCAGCTCTGGCCCGCTCGCGCTGCAGCAAATGTGCAGGCGCAGAACCCGGCAGCCGGATGCGCCCCTGAACATGTGGCGCCCTACGCAGCCGCGTAGATCACGTAATGTAAGATCCGCCACTGCCTCTTTGGGGTCACCCATTGGGGAAAACAGAACTCTGTGCATGCTCAGGAAAACTCTGTACATAATTCCGAAGTCATTTTGTAGAAGCACTGTAGAAGCAAAGCACCAGCGCCACCTAGTATATACCACGAGAACTTTAGTTTTGTTAGAGTTCTGTAATGTTCACCACCAGAACTTTAGCAACACTGTAGAAGCAAAGCACCAGCGCCACCTAGTGTTCACCACCAGAACTTTAGTTTTGTAAGTACTTTAGAACCATGATTGCCAAGGCCTACCCACTGCTAGCCCCACCTATTGCCAACCTAGCAGTTCGAAAACAAGCAAATGTGAGTAGATCAATAGGAACCGCCTTGGCAGAAAGATAACAGCGCTCCATGCAGTCATGCCGGCCACCTGACCTTGGAGGTGTCTACAGAGAATGCCGGCTCTTTGGCTTAGAATTGGAGATGAGTACGACCACCAGAGTCGGACACGACTAGACTTAACTGTACATATATAACAATGCGAAATGAGTGGCTTGGAAATGAACAAACACTAAAAAGGTGAGGATCTGGATGAGAAACGGCCATTTTTGGTACCCTTCCAAGAAAAAACAAAAATATCATCCTTCTCATGACCCTAAACAACTCCAACTTGTCCTCATTCGTAAAATGTTAATTACAGTGTTTGAAAACGACCTTCCGTCCTTACAGCGAGCAGGGTGGCGTTCCAATATAGTAATAAACGCTAATTAAAACGATCCACGTTCCAAAACGTATCATCAAAAATGGGCAGCAAAGCTAAAGAAACAAAAGACAACAATGGAAGTCAGCAAGGATTTGAATTAAGGAATGTGAGCGTCTTTCCGAGGAGAATCAATGGCTTCGCGCCTGCGGGCCTCCAACAAAGCGTCCTTTGACATAAATTTAGCTTTACGCCGATGCCTGATCCCATAGAGGCCTGTTCTGGAAGCGGCTCGTTGTGAGAACGTGAGCAAGAGCAGGCTTGCGCCCAAGCGCGCCGCATTAGTTTTGAAATGCTTTCCTTCCTTCCCATCACAAACCCAAGAGGTGTTTCCCTGCCATAAATACCAGCGTCCGAAGGTAACTTCAGCAGCGTCAGAAACAAGGTCCAAGGCTAACCTCCTTGGCCCGCGCTGAAGGTTGCAGGCATAAACACACAAAAACCCTTTCAAACTCCAGGGTAAAATTCCTTGTCCTAGCTGCAGCAAAGGCTGTATGGCCATCTGTCGAGAGGGCTTGGACTGTGTCCCACTGCCTGGCAGAATGGGTTTGGACTGGATGGCCTTTAGGGTCCCTTCCAGCTCTAGGATGCTATAATCATCATCATCTTTGAGAATAGTAACGATAATGGAGTCTCCTTCTCTGGAAGTTTTGAAGCAGAAAAAGGAGGATGGATGGCTATCTGTCAGGAGGGCTTTTATTGTGTCTTCCTGCCTAGAAGAATGGGGTTGACCTGGATGGCCCTTGAGATCCCTTCCAATGGTAGGATTCTATAATCATTACTGTCCTCTTAGACAACAATAATGAGTCTCATTTTCTGGAGGTTTTTCAGCAGAGGCTGGATGGCCATCTGTCAGGATGGCTTTGATTGTATCTTCCTGCCTAGCAGAATGGGGTTAAACAGAATGGCCCTTGGAGTTCCTTCCAATGCTAGGATTCTATAATAATAATAATAATAATAATAATATTGATCATCCGATGGCTGGATGGACATCTGTAGGGATGGCTTTGATTGTATCTTCCTGCCTAGCAGAATGGGGTTGAACTGGATGGCCCTTGGAGTTGCTTCCAATGCTAGGATTCTGTTGGGATGGCTTTGATTGTATCTTCCTGCCTAGCAGAATGGGGTTGAATAATAATAATAATAATAATAATAATAGATAATAATAATATTGATCATCCGATGGCTGGATGGACGTCTGTTGGGATGGCTTTGATTGTATCTTCCTGCCTAGCAGAATGGGGTTGAACTGGATGGCCCTTGGAGTTCCTTCCAATGCTAAGATTCAATAATAATAATAATAATAATAGATAATAATATTGATCATCCGATGGCTGGACGTCTGTTGGGATGGCTTTGATTGTATCTTCCTGCCTAGCAGAATGGGGTTGAACTGGATGGCCCTTGGAGTTCCTTCCAATGCTAAGATTCAATAATAATAATAATAGATAGATAATAATAATAATGATCATCCGATGGCTGGATGGCCATCTGTTGGGATGGCTTTGATTGTGTCTTCCTGCCTAGCAGAATGGGGTTGAACTGGATGGCCCTTGGAGTTCCTTCCAATGCTAAGATTCAATAATAATAATAATAGATAATAATAATTGATAATCTGATGGCTGGATGGCCATCTGTTGGGATGGCTTTGATTGTATCTTCCTGCCTAGCAGAATGGGGTTGAACTGGATGGCCCTTGGAGTTCCTTCCAATGCTAGGATTCTATACTACTACTAATAATAATCATATTTGATAATAATAATAATAATGATTATCTGATGGCTGAATGGCCATCTGTCAGGAGGGCTTTGATTGTGTCTTCCTGCCTAGCAGAATGGGGTTGAACTGGATGGCCCTTGGAGTTCCTTCCAATGCTAGGATTCTATAATAATAATAGTAATAATAATAATTGATGATAATAATAATCTGATGGCTGGATGGCCATCTGTCAGGAGGGCTTTGATTGTGTCTTCCTGCCTAGCAGAATGGGGTTGGACTGGATGGCCCTTGGAGATCCTTCCCATGCTAGGATTCTATAATAATCATCATCTTTGATAATAAAATAATGATCATCTGATGGCTATATGGCCATCTGTCAGGAGGGCTTTGATTGTGTCTTCCTGCCTAGCAGAATGGGGTTGAACTGGATGGCCCTTGGAGTTTCTTCCAATGCTAGGATTCTATAATAATAATAATAATAGTAATAATAATAATTGATAATAATAATCTGATGGCTGGATGGCCATCTGTCAGGAGGGCTTTGATTGTGTCTTCTTGCCTAGCAGAATGGGGTTGGCTGGATGGCCCTTGGAGATCCTTCCCATGCAGGATTCTATAATCATTCATCATCATCATTGTGATCATCTGATGGCTTGCCATTGGTCAGAATGGGGTCTTCTTTGAAATGGGGTTGAACTGGATTGCGCTTGGGGTTCCATCCAATGCTAGGATTCTACAGCAATCTGACCAACAGATTAATTCCTGTCTGGCAAACTGGGCTGGACTGGATGGGCTTTGGGGGCCCCTTGGAACTCTAGAATCCTATGATTCCAAGCCACACTCTCAGCCTCAGAGAAAGGCCAAGTCCAACCTCCTTCTGAACAAACCTTGCCAAGAAAATCCCATTATTCGGTAAGGACTTGGGAGGCACGCAATCACGACACATAACGCAAGGCAAGGTAGTACTTTATGTGGCCATAGAAAAGACCTGATCCTGACGGGAGTCCAAAACGGCTCCAACCGGTTTGTTTGATAGGGATCTACCTGCACAGCTGCCTGTGTTTTTGGACTCTCCTTAGGGCTTTGTACGGAAGAGCAGCTGCGCTACACATTCGCAGAATCAGCATTGTATTGCCGGTCCTAAAGGTGCTTCTTGGTTGTTTCAAATGATCAAAAAATGGAATTCTAGGAACCTTTCGTGACTTTTAGAGAAAACATACAGATGGGACTTAAGTTGGAAAGCTGAGAATAATTATTATATAATGGTAAGATCCAAATAAAAATCCCCAAACAATTGCAAGTCTTAAATCCAGGAGGAGGAACTCCCTCCGTCGCTTCTCATCTCGGCTCCAAGATGGGTTTGGCTTGAACCCTCCGAAAGGCAATGGCCGCCGTTAGATCTTGACCACTTGAGCGGAGACACAGGGGCTTTGGGGCCCTTCATCGGAGACCTTCCTCTGGAGGTACAAGCGCCCGTAAGTGCCTCCGACGTGGCCTTTCGTTAGGCGGCCGGGATTTATGCAGACGCACCGGAGGATGTCCTGCGGAGGCAGAAAACCCAAGGAAACGCTGAACACAAATGCAATGTTTACATGGAAAAACACTACCCAACATGGCTCAGGCAAATGGAAAGCTTTGTATTCAACACTCAGTAATGCATCACACGAATGCATTTCCCCAGGACGGAACCGTGGCTGGATCTATACTGCCAAATAATGCCATTCAAACTGCGTTCTATGGATCTACACTGTGCATAATGTGGTTCAAACTGCATTCCGTAGGGCAGTGTTTCCCAACCAGTGTGCCGTGAGCGATCATCAGGTGTGCCGTGGGAAATTCGGGGGGGGGGGGGGGAGTCTAGTGTGTTGAAGTATAAAAACCCTAAGAAACCTACCTTGATAAAGGCACAAAATTACAACCACCCCCCTCCCCACCCGTTGTTTACTTGGTCTCTCCCTCTCCATGCATTGGGAAGGCCCGCCTCACTTTTCCCAAGTAGAGACCTCCTCTTGCCTCCTGGGGCTTCTGTGTGGGAAGTTTGGCCCAGTTCTATCATTGGTGGGGTTCAGAATGCTCTTTGATTGTAGGGGAACTATAAATCCCAACAACTACAACTCCCAAGTGTCAAGGTCTATTTTCCCTGAACTCCATCTGTGTTCACATTTGGGCATATTGAGTATTCATGCCAAGTTTGGTCCTGATCCAACATTGTTTGAGTCCACAGGGCTCTCTGGATATAGGTGAACTACAACTCCAAAACCCAAGGTCAATGCCCACCAAACTCTTACTGGGAAACACTGCCGTAGGGCAACACTGAATATGTAATACCATTCATATGCTTTCTATGGGTCTACACGGAGCATAGTATAATGCTGTTCAAACTGCATTCCGTGAGTCTACACCAGGTATGGGCAAACCCAGGCCATCCTACCCCTCCCTCCCTTCTCTCCTTCTCTCTTTCCTTCCACCCTTTTGTCCTTCCTTCCCTCTTTCCTCCCTCCTTCCCTCTCTCCCTTTCTCCTTCTGTCCTTCCCTTTCACCCTTTCATCCTTACTTCCTTCCCTCTTCCCTTTCTCCCACTGTCTTCTGTGAAGCCGGGCCCTCGATTGCTGCCATGGAGGCCTTTGGAGTCCGGGCTGCGGCAGCAATTGAGGCCCTTTTAGGTCTTCAGCAGGCAGCGCCGCTGCCAGCCATTCCCCTGCTGGCCACAGGAGACAGGTAAGATGGCGGCCGGCGGGCCTTCTTCTTTTCTCCGTGCTGACGGGGGTGGGGTGGGAGGAGGGGTTTGCATGCGCGTTAATGAGTACTGTGCGTGCATCGTCTGTGTTTGCCGCGGGGGATTCTGGGTGTTGTAGTCCCCTTGGGGTTTTCTGTGCGTTTTTTACCTTTTTGTTTGGGGGGGGGGGGGGTTAGTGGTAAGCATAGCTCGTTGCGTGGGGATTGTTGTGGCCTGGTTTGGTGTTTGTGGGTTCAGCGGTTTTGCTGTTTATAGGCTACTCACCACGACATCTCTCATTTTATATATAGAGATTATTATTATTATTATTATTATATTTTCTCCAGACCTTAATGAAAAACTTCAAATCCGACGGAGTGATCAGGACGTCGGGCGTGACGGGCAAAGCGGCGTACGGGTAGAAATTCTCGTAATCCACATTCATCTCTTCCGCAGGAGGGTAGAGCGGATAGTAACTGCTCAGGATTGCAGGGAGGGTGGAGAGAAAAGAGAGAAGATCCCATTACTTCCCCATTCGGAGAGGCTCCCTCCGCAGCTGCTGCTTCTCCTCTCTCCCCTGGGTACCAACCCGATGCCAAGCTGGGCTTCCCAACACCGCTGCTAAATTCCAGCCCTGCGGCCTCGGCATTCAAGGCCAAAAAAGGCGCCATGCACGTTCCCATCACTGGAATATATCCAGAGAAGGGCGACCAAGATGTTCAAAGGTTTGGGCCGCAATAAACAGCTTCCGCAGTTGGAATTCAACTTGTGGTGTGTCGTCCATCCCATTGCCCTCTTGAGCCCAGGGGACTCCTGACAACGAGCAGAGAGCCGGAGGAGTGCCCGTGAGCCATTGCCCATACATTTTGGCACCAAACATGGGAATTGGGTATGTTCGGCTTGCAAAAAAGGCGGCTGAGAGAAGCGTTTACATATTTGAAAGGACGTCCCATTGAGGAAGGGGGCAAGTTGGGTTTCTGTCGCTCTGGAGAAAGGACACAACGGAGCAACGGATTCAAAGAGGTTCCAGCTAAACATTCGGAGGAAATTCCCGATTCTAAGTGCTGTTCAACTGTGGAATATGTCAGAAATATTAACAATTAAATTTATTTATTTACTTCATTTCTATTCTGCCCTTCTCACCCTGCAGGGGACTCAGGGCGGATTACAATGTACACATTACATTTAGACACACAAACACACAAAATAGACAGAGGCAATTTAACATCTGGCCACCAGGGGGAGCTGTCACACTCCTTCAATTCTCAGCGTGTTTTCTGGACATCTTTTTTTTTAATGGCCTCGTAAATCAGTTAAATTTAGCCTCCCCACTAAGTGGTACCTTAATTTCCTACTTGACAGATGCAACTGTCTTTCGGGTTGTGAAGGTCAACAACAAGCTACACAATAGGTCGAGAGCCCACCTCGACTCGGGCAAGCCTCGAACTCATGACCTTCTGGTCAGTAGAGATCTTATGCAGCTGACTATCGTATACACCAGTGTTTCTCAACCTGGGGGTCGGGACCCCTATGGGGGTCGCAAGGGGGTGTCAGAGGGGTCACCAAAGACAAGCAGAAAACCCATTTTCTATTGGTCATGGGGGTTCTGTATGGGAAGTTTGGCCCAATTCTATCGCTGGTGGGGTTCAGAATGCTCCTTGATTGTAGGTGAACTATAAATCCCAGCAACTACAACTCCCAAATGTCAAGGTCTATTTTCCACAAACTCCATCAGTGTTCACCTTTGGGCATCTTGACTATTCATGCCAAGTTTGGTCCAGATCCACCATTGTTTGAGTCCACAATGCTCTCTGGATGTAGGTGAACTACAACTCCAAAACTCAAGGCCCACCAAACCCTTCCAGTATTTTCTGTTGGTCACTCATGGGAGTTCTGTGTATCAAGTTTGGTTCAACTCCATTGTTGATGGAGTTCAGAATGCTCTTTGAGTGTCGGTGAACTATACATCCCAGCAACTACGTCTCCCAAATGACAAAATCACCCCCACAACTCTACTAGTATTCAAACTTGGATGTATCAGGTATTTGTGCCAAATGTGGTCCGGTGAATGAAAATACATCCAATATTTTACATGATGATTCATAACAGTAGCAAAGTTACAGTTATGAAGTAGCAACGAAAATTTTATGGGGGGGGGGGGGTTTCACCACAACATGAGGAACTGGATTAAGGGGTCGTGGCATTGGGAAGGTTGAGAAACACTGGTATACACAGTCCCGTTGCTAGTTGATCAATAGGTATCGCTCCAGTAGGAAGGTAAAAGCGATCTATACAATCATGCTGGTCACATGACCTTGGAGGCGTCTATGGACAATGCCAGCTGCACCACATTCCCAGAATTTTTAATTACAAAAATGTGAGTCTAAAGGGTTAAATGCAGTTCAGTATAAGCAGGTGTGGCTGTAGCTTAGTACACCTCAGTGTTAGTTGCTCTCAGTCTGAAAAGGCTCCAGTCTGAGAGAGGCCTCAGTAGGAGATAAACCTCAGTAGGCTTCAGAGTTAGTAGGCTCAGTGTGTGAGGCCTGGTGTGAGGAGGCTTCGGTGGGCGCCCCAGCCACATATGCACATTTTCACTTTTACTTATTACTGCTTATGTGTAAGTTATATTGATTGTATTGTTTTATTATTTGCTGTTGTGTTCTTTTATTATGCATCATTGGACATGGCTTCATGTAAGCTGCCCCAAGTCCCCTTGGGGAGAATATTATTATTATTATTATTATTATTATTATAAATAAGAATGGAGGAAAACAGAGAACCAGCTATTGTATGGCTAGCAGGGTGATCGAGCAAAACGCAGAGGGGGATCGCTTATAATAAATAAATAAAATGTATATTATAAGTATAATACGAGGGTTGAATGAAAAGTAATGCCTCCACCTTCGTTACTTGGGTTTGGATGGGAATATTTTAATAAATCAAACGCAGAAATGATCCTTAGAATGTGCTCTTTAACTACCGCTATTCACTTTCCCACATAGTCACCAGACAATTGGATACATTTCTGCCAATGATGAACAAGTTTTCTGAAGCGGCAACGGAAAAAGTCAACACTCTGTTTCCGCAACCAGCGTCAGCATCCTGGGTGTCCATTGTGCACAGATCTTCCGATAGCCAAGCCAAGCAATCATGTGACCCACACGGTCTTGTGAAATGCCGATTATGCTTGACATTTCTCTCTGAGTGATACGATTGGCCTGAATCAGTCAACCTTTTGCTTGTGAAATTCGGTGGTTGCTGTCACAGGACGTCCAACTCTTTATTTGTCACGCAAGTCAGATGTTCCCACCTCCACATCTTTAAACTTACCCTATGACACCCAGTACTCACATCAACACAATCACCATAAGCAGCTTGCATTCTCTGATGAATCTCCTTTGGGGTGACAACTTCTGCTGTCAAGAATTCAATGACTGCACGTTGTTTAAGTTGCATTGACTGACCATCTGCGCAGGGTTCCATACATCGCACTTTAACAACACAACGGCTCAATGCTAAGGCTTCCTGCCAAAATGGAAATGTAGAGGAGAGTCTACCGAACAAGCCAGTACCTGCTGGGTACCAGTACTGCCATCGGTTGAGGAGTTACGAAGGTGGAGGCATTAGTTTTCATTCAACCCTCGAATAGGTTTACTCCAAACTGAGCTAAGGCTTCCTGCCAAGATGGAACTGTAGAGGAGAGTCTACTGAACGAGCCAGTACCTGCCGCGTACCAGTACTGCCATCTGTTGAGGAGTTATGAAGGTGGAGGCATTACTTTTCATTCAACCCTCAAATAGGCTTACTCCAAACTGAGCTAAGGCTTCCTGCCAAGATGGAACTGTAGAGGAGAGTCTACTGAACGAGCCAGTACCTGCCGCGTACCAGTACTGCCATCTGTTGAGGAGTTACGAAGGTGGAGACATCAGTTTTCGTTCAACCCTCAAATAGGCTTACTCCAAACTGAGCTAAGGCTTCTTGCCAAGATGGAACTGTAGAGGAGAGTCTACTGAACGAACCAGTACCTGCCGCGTACCAGTGCTGCCATCTGTTGAGGAGTTACGAAGGTGGAGGCATCACTTTTCATTCAACCCTCGTTATTATTATTATTATTATTATTATTATTATTATTATTATTATTAGGGTGAGGGACTGAACTTTGGAACAAACATGGAGAGAGAAAGGGATGCTGTGGCCAAAGATCTTACCTCCGCTGAGTCAGGATGTGCTTGAGGATGCGAGAGAAGCGATCCAACCCACTGGAAGAACTGGGCAGGAAAACAAAAAGAGGCACCAAATATTGTGAAAGGTTGGAAAACAATGTTCAGTTTGAAACCAGCGAATGCTGGTATCAGCAGACTACAACTCCCACCATGTCCAATCGCTGCTTAGAGTGGCTGTGGCTGCCATCCATCTTAGAGGGGAGGACAGCTTATGAATGAATCCTTTAAAAGGTTCGAATAGGGGGGAGCCACTCTTCTATGAAAAGAAATAAGATATGTGCACAATGAGAAGGAAAAGAAAGGACAGGACACATTGCTAAAGGCATTACTAACATGTTTGTGGGCAGTCGTACATGGGCTGACCTCACTGGCCCCATTTGCACAGCCTTGGATGTAATTCCTCTGGCCCTGGAGACATTCATTCACTCACTCACTCACTCACTCACTCACTCACTCACAAGTTAGTAGGGGATTTGGGTGGGGAAACGAAAACCCTGGCAACATCTGTAACTTTTACTCAGTTAGACGGGTCATCTATTAAGGGTGGACCATTTTCTTTGGGTACTAAGGATTTAAAAGGTCGGGTGGGACCTTGGGAAGGAGGTATAGATTTTGTAGTGGCTCCCATTAAGGGTCATGAAGTGGTATTAGGACTGCCTTGGTTAGAGCAAGTAAACCCCAAAATTGATTGGAAGACTGGGAGGGTGCAATGTGATCCTAGTGTGGGGAAAGGAGTCCTGGGCGAGGTACAGGGGGTACCTGTAGAATATTGGGATTATGCAGATGTGTTTAACCCTATATTGGCCCAAAGTCTTCCCCCTTTCCGCAATGTACAATGTAGTATAGAAGTTAAGGAGGGGGCTATTATGCCTAAGCCAAAAATATATGCTATGACGGTGCAGGAGAAGGTGGCTTTGAGGGAACAGATTGATGGATATTTGGAGAAGGGGTTTATCCAGAGATCTGAATCCCCTATTGCGGCGCCAGTCTTGTTTCGGGAGAAAAAGGATGGAAGGTTACGATTGTGTATTGATTATCGGGGGTTGAATGCTATCAGCACTACGAATTGTTATCCTTTGCCCTTGATTAAGGACTTGTTGGGCCAGCTAGGGGGCGGTAGATTTTTCACTAAGTTGGACCTGATTGACGCGTTTCATATGGTGCGGGTGAAAAAAGTGATCAATGGAAGACTGCTTTCTCTTGCCCCCTCGGGCTATTCGAATGGACCGTGATGCCATTCGGTTTAGCGGGAGCCCCCGGTATTTTCATGCAGCTTATAAATGAGGTGCTACACCCCCTTTTGTATAAGGTTTTTTTTGTATATTTGGATGATATCGTGATTGTGACGCGTACTAGAGAGGAGCATGTTCAGTTGGTTCGAGAGGTGTTGGAGAGGTTGAGGCAAGCTAGTTTGTATGTGAAGCTGAGTAAGTGTGAGTTTGGGAAAAGTCAGATTGATTTTCTGGGCTATAGGATTAGTGAGAGTGGAGTGGCTATGGATCCGGCTAAAGTGGAGGATGTGTTGAATTGGGAGGCTCCGCAAACCCGTAGGCAGTTGCAGGCTTTCCTGGGGCTGGCTAACTTTTATCGTACTTTTATACCTGGATTTTCAGCTATAACTCTCCCGCTCACGGAGTTGTTGAAGACTAAGGGGAAGGGGGAGTCGAAAAGAACCAAGTCCCCGGGTGCTAAGTTAGGTTGGACTAAGGAATGTCAAGAGGTGTTTGAGAGATTGAAAAGAGCTTTCACCCGTGGTCCTCTGTTAATGCACCCAAATGTAGACAAGCCTTTTGTTGTACAATGTGATGCTTCCGCTTGGGCATATGGAGTACTTTACAAACGTGGTGTCAGTTTCTGGAGGGGGCTGCTTTTCCTTTTGTGGTATTAACAGACCACCAGAATCTCCAGTATTTGAAGAACCCTCAGAAGCTATCTCCCAAATTGGTGAGATGGGCTCAGTATTTTGCCCAGTTTTAATTTCTCGTTGCAACATATAAAGGGGAAAGAGAATGTAGTGGCAGACGCGTTGTCCCGGTATCCCGATGTGGGAGAGAATTGTTTGGAGAAATCAGAGGAGGTGTTTACCAAGGAGCATTGGGGTTTGGCGGTGCAGACGAGGTCTCAGAGGGAGAGAGAGGTGAAGAAGGAAGAAGGAGTGGTAGATGAGTGGTGTTTGGAGTTACAAAAGGGTTATGAAGGTGATGTGTGGTTGCAGGGCCATGAAGGTGAATGCAATATGTTGAATGGTTTATGGGTTATGGGAAATAAAGTGTATGTTCCTCGAGGTGTGAGGAGGAAGGTTTTACAGCTAAATCACGATCATAAGTCTGCTGGTCATTGGGAAGTCACTTAAGACGCTTTTGGCCATAAAGAGGCGGTATTGGTGGCCAGGTATGAGAGCGGAGGTGAAGGAGTATGTAGAGTGTTGTGAGGATTGTTCTAGGAACAAGGAGTAGGCCGATAAACCGCAAGGGTTGATTCAAGTGGAGGCTACTCCATAGCGGCCATGGACGCATGTCAGCACTGATTTCGTGGGGAGTTGCCCTCTAGTAGGGGGTATAGATATATTTGGACTATATTAGACTTGTTTTCGAAACAGGCTCATTTTGTCCCTTTGAAAGGGTTGCCATCAGCGGAGAGGCTGTGCAGCATGTGTATCGATTGCATGGGTGCCCGGAACAGGTTCTTAGTGATCGTGGGGTTCAGTTTACTGCCCGGTTTTGGGAGAGGTTTCTGGAGGTGTTGGGGGCCCAAAGGCGTCTTACGACCGCTTATCATCCTTGCTGCAATGGGGCCGTGGGGAGAGCGCAAAAATCGCTAGGAGGGTATCTGCGTATATTTAGTAATAAGGAGCAGAATAACTGGTCGGATTTGTTGCCCTATGCCGAGATGGCGTATAACAGCTCAGTGCATTCTTCCACGGGAAAGTCCCCTTTCGAGGTGGTTTACGGCCAGGATGTGGCTCCTTTGCCCCAATTGTTGGAGGTTGGAGGGGAGGAAAAGAGTGAGTGGAGAATGAGAGCGCGGGATGATTGGAGGGAAGTGACGGAAGCTCTAGGAAAAGCACAACGGGCGTACAAGCTGTTTGGGGATCGACGAAGACAGGAAGGGGAGGAGTATGTAGAGGGCGATCTGGTATGGTTGTCCACACAGAACTTGAAATTGGGATACCCGTCCAAAAAATTAAGCCTGAAATATATTGGACCTTTCAGGGTTGAAAAGGCAGCAAATAAAGTCTCTTATACCCTCCTTTTGCCAAAGAGTCTAGGCAAGGTTCACCCTACATTCCACTGTAGTTTTTTTAAAGAGATATGTAGGGCCCTTCCGCCTGAGGATTGAATGGTGTTTTATTCCTACAGGGGGAGGATGCGGTGGAGAAGGACGTTATGTCAGATCTGGGAAATCTGAGCTTGGAAGAAGTTCAGGTTTCCAGCCTGCCATGAGGTGGTGCTGACCTTTGTCCCAGTTCTCCGGGAGGTGAAGTGACCTTTGTTCTAGTTACTGAAGGACTATGCTGAGTCAGTCTGGGAGTGATGTAACTTCCAGGTGTCTCCAGGGGAAGTGAGGCAACCTCTTCTGGACTCGGACATTGGACATTGGACTATTAGTGCTGACTCAGAGACTAATGAGGTCACATCCCTTTGGACTATGGGATTTGCTGATTCACCCGGATATGGTGCAACCCTGCCTGGACATTGCATAGGCAAGGGGAAGGGGGTTCGGGTATAAAAGGTGTGTTTGGGTGGCGGGACGGTGCTTTAGCTTTACAAGTGCTGTACCTGCAATAAAATCGTGTTGGACCGTGCTTCTATCTACGCGTGATCCTTACCGAAATTGGAGTGTCATTACATTAACATTCCAGCTTCTGGCCACCAGGGGGAGCTGTCAATTCCTCATTCTTTGCTTACTTCCTGGAGATTTTTATGGCCTCGTAAATCAGTTAAATTAGCCTCCCCACAAAGTGGTACCTAAATTTCCTACTTTATTTATTTATTTAATTAATTTCACAATATTTATATGCCGCTCTTCTCAACCTCGAAGGGGACTCAGAGCGGCTCACAAGCAAAATGAAAATACAATGAACTATAATTATTGTCACAGTACAACATCAATATTACATATCACATTGTACTATAAGAATATCACCTTGAACTATACAAATACAATAAACTATATTATTGCCACAGCACATCAATATTACATAT
Source organism: Anolis apletophallus (assembly GCA_030556195.1). Classification (NCBI taxonomy): domain Eukaryota; kingdom Metazoa; phylum Chordata; class Lepidosauria; order Squamata; family Anolidae; genus Anolis; species Anolis apletophallus. The sequence goes on along the minus strand of JARBWK010000019.1, from coordinate 7,160,626 downwards.
CACATTGTGCTATAATATCACATTGAACGATACAAATACAATGAACTATAATTATTGCCACAGCACAACATCAATATTACATATCACATTGTGCTATAATATCACATTGAACTATAACAATTATATCGGAATATTATTAGTAATATTGCATGTAACACAAAATATATAGTTATAGTATATTATTATTAGTAATATATTGCATTACATTACAACATTATCAATATTATATGTATACACAATATATTATACCATATTATATTATAATATAATATCAAATACAGCATACTATGTGTCATTGTCACAGTACAACAATTACATATCACATTATCTTATAACAAATTATATCGTTTATGGTTTTAATTAATGCATATTTATTGTTTTAATGATTGCTGCTGTATTTAATTGTGATTTTACCATTGTAATTGTTTGTAGCGGCATTGTACCGCTTCTATATGTAAGCCGTCCTGAGTCCCCCTTCGGGGGTAGAGAAGTGACGGGATAGAAATCCCACAAATAAATAATCTATCTATCTATGAATATAATAAAAGTCAGTGTTTGCGGGTGGTGGTGCGGTGGGAGGAATATGTGCCAGCGTTTCGATTGGCTGCCACTGTGGGATTATTTGCATAAAGGGCTCCGATTGGCCAGCCTCAGAACTCCAACATTCTATGGCTTCAGACAGAGAGGATTGGTTGCCACTGAAATGGTATTTGCATAAAGGACTCCAATTGGCCAACCACATTCCAACATTCTAAGGCAACTCAGAGCCCCCATGACATCCTGGTGCAGTTTGGAGAACGGGGGACCATGGATGATGGGACTTCCAGTACCTTCCCTCACTTCCTGAGACCGCTGCAACCCTCATCCAGAGAATGATCAAGACCAAATGTCACACACACAGCCCCCATGACCCACTCTACATCCTGGTGCTGTGTGGAGGGGGATGGACCATGGCCAATGGGACTTGCAGTACCTTCACTAAGTTCCCGAGACCACTGCAAGCCACATAAACATCTAATAGGAACCAACCTTGGCACATAATGCCTTCCTCAAATAACCCGGGCACCGCCGGGTCCTCAGCTAGTAAGAAATAAATATGTATATATGAAGTTACATTTAAAAATGTAGCCAATCCGAGTTACATACAAATTCAACTTAAGATCAAACCTCCAGAGCCTATCTTGTTTGTAACTTGACGACTGCTTGTATTCTGCCTTGGAGTTTCCTTTTCGAGAGGTTTTTTGAGCAGAGGCTGGATGGCCATCTGTTGGGAGTGCTTGGATGGTGTATTCCTTTATGGTAGAACAGGGTTGGACTGAATGACCCTTGGGGTCCCTCCCAACTATGATTTTGTGGCGGTTGGGCTTAAAAAGAGTTGTGGAACGACATGTTTGAAGGATGTTGGGTTGGAGATGCGTTTGGGGATGATGGTAGTTGCAAAGACAGCCATGTAGTTGGGGAAGACAATTCTCAAAAATTGGTCAGTGATCCAAAATTGCGGAGAATTCGCTGTTTTTCCTTCTTGGCGGGTGATCTCATTCTGTGGCTCCTTGGTGACCTCACCTTGTTGCCCAATCCCGGTTGCTCTTTCTAAAGAATCCCTTGCTAATCTCCAGACAGTTGAGTGTGTGAAGAAGAAGAGAAGATGATCCCATGGCAGATGTTAAGGGGCGGAAGGGGGAACAAGGCTGAGCGTCAGAGAGGAAGATGAGGGTGAATCAGGCATGATTCAGGACCCGAAAGTGTCGCCGTGTGAACATAAGAACATAAGAAGAGCCATGCTGAATCGGGCCTCAGCCCATCTAGTCCAGCATTCTGTGTCACACAGTGGCCCACTAGTTATACACGGGGATCTCTAGCAGAAAGGAGGGCAAAACCCTGACCTGCTCCCGACCCCCCACAACCAGTACCCGGGGGAAATCCTGCCTGCCTCCATCAACACAGAGGTGGCACTTGGATGTCCATTTCAGTAACTACTGATTCCCTTGGTATCCATGAATCTGTCTAATCCTGCCTTGAAGCTGTCCAGGCTGACAGCTGTCACAACCTCCTCTGGAAGTGAGTTCCATAACCCAATGACCCTCTGGGTGAAGAAATATTTCCCTTTATTAGCCCTAACTTTCCTACCTTGGAGCTTCAGGGAGTGCCCTCTAGTCCTAGTGTTTTGTGACAGAGAAAATAGTTTTTCTTTATTCACCTTTTCTATCCCATGCATGATTTTATACACTTCGATCAAGTCACCTCTTAAACGCCGTCTTTCAAGGCTGAAAAGACCAAGGCGTTGCAACCTGATTTCATAAGGGAGCTGCTCCATCCCTTGGATCATTCTTGTTGCCCTTTTTTGTACCTTTTCCAGTTCCGTTATATCCTTCTTGAGGTGCGGTGACCAGAATTGTACACAGTACTCCAGATGTGGCCTCACCATAGATTTGTAGAGAGGCAATACAACATTTGCCGACCTATTTTCGATTCCCTTCCTAATCATGCCAAGCATAGAATTTGCTTTTTCACTGCTGCTGCGCACTGGGTTGACATCTTCATTGAGCTGTCCACCAAAACCCCAAGATCCCTTTCCTGGTTTGTCTCAGAAAGCTTTGATCCCATCAGTTGATAAGTGTATTTGGGGTTCTTTGCCCCGATGTGCATGACTTTACACTTGTTTAGGTTAAAATGCATTTGCCACTTTGTTGCCCATTCACTCAATTTCGAGAGATCTTTCTGGAGCTCTTTACAGTCAGTTTCATTTTTAACTACCCTGAACAGTTTAGTGTCGTCTGCAAACTTTGCTACCTCACAATTTACTTCTACATCCAGATCATTAATGAATAAATTAAAAAGTAACGGACCCAAAACTGAACCTTGGGTACGCCACTTCTCACCTCTTTCCACCCAGAGAAATGTCCGTTTATTACCACCCTTTGTTTCCTACAGTTTAGCCAGGTTCCAATCCAGGACAAGACCTGTCCCCTGATTCCATGGCTGAAGAGCTTATTTAGGAGCCTTTGGTGAGGGACTTTGTCAAAAGCCTTTTGAAAGTCAAGGTAAACAATATCGACTGGGTCCCCTTTATCTATGTGTTTATTTACACCCTCAAAGAATTCTATCAAGTTAGTAAGACATGATTTGCCTTTGCAGAAACCATGTTGATTTTCCTTCAGCAATGCCTGTGCTTGGTAATTTTTTCTTTAATAATGGTTTCCATCACTTTGCCTGGAACTGAGGTTAGACTAACTGGCCTATAATTTCCTGGATCCTTTCTTGAAGATCGGAGTTACATTTGCCTCCCTCCAGTCCTCGGGTACAGTGCCTGATCTTAGAGAAAGGTTATATATTTTGGCTAGAATTTCAGCAATTTCACACTTGAGTTCCTTAAGAACTCTGGGGTGGATGCCATCTGGCCCTGGTGATTTGTTGACATTTAGTTTGGTAAGGCATGTGGGAACATCCTCCTTGTTTATCTCTATCTGGTTTAATTCATTTAATTCCCTCCCTGAAAAAACTGACTCAGCTGCAGGCATATGTTGTCTGTCCTCCTGTGTGAAAACGGAGGCAAAGAAGTCGTTTAGCCGCTCAGTAATCTCCTTGTCTTCACTTATTGTCCCTTACTTACCATTTTCGTCAAGTGGGCTTAGTCTTCCCCCAATAGGTAAAAATGCTTGACTTAAGCATGGAGCAGAGGATGCAGTAGGATCTGGACTGAATGGATCTGGACCACACTTGGAACATATACCCAATATGCCCAAATTTGAATACTTGGGGCGGGGGTTGGGAGAGATTGCCCTTGATTTTGGGGAGTTGTAGTTCACCTACAACCAGAGAAACTGTGAACCTCACACTTGGTATACAGAGCCCACATGACCAACTGGACACATACCTGCTAATCTCTTCGGAGCCCATATGGAAAAGCACGTCCACCGACGTCAGGCCCAAGACCACCCCATTGATCTCCAATGTGCAGGGATCCGAGACAAAGAGCACCCTCTGAAAAGAGACAAAACGGGTGGAGGGGAGAGAATTGGTCAGTCTGCAAAACAGGGGAGCCCTCGACACAGACTTCTAATTCAATTTAATGTCGTTTTTTTAAAAAATTACAAGTGGAACATGAGCCAATAGTGTGCGGCAGCAGCTTTAAAAGCCAATGTGATTCTAGGCTGCATCAACAGGAGGATAGTGCCCAGATCGAGGGAAATCATAGTCCCACTCTATTATTTATTTATTTATTTATTTATATGCGCCTTTCTCACCCCGAAGGGGACTCAGAGCGGCTTACAGGTAAAATGTAAATACAATATATTATATTATTGCCATAGCACAATATTAATATTATATATTACATTGTACTATAACATTATACTGTGATATTATTAGTAATATTACATGTATAAAATAAAATAAAATTAAAATGGCCGCAATATAGGTAGAGATCGGCGTTTCTCAACCAGGGGGTTGGGACAACTGAGGGGGGTCACGAGGGGCGTGTCAGAGGGGTCACCAAACATCATCAGAAAATACAGTATTTTCTGTTGGTCATGGAGATTTTGTGTGGAAAGTTTGGTCCAATACTATTGTTGGTGGGGTTCAGAATGTTCTTTGATTGTAGGTGAACTATAAATCCCAGCAACTACAACTCCCAAATGTCAAGGACTATTTCCCCAAAACTCCACCAGTGTTCACCTATCGGCATATCAAGTATCAGTGCCAAGTTCGGTCCAGATCCATCATTGTTTGAGTCCACAGTGCTCTCTGGATGTAGGTGAACTACAACTCCTAAACTCAAGGTCAATGCCCACCAAACCCTTCCAGTATTTTCTCTTGGTCCTGGGAGTTATGTGTGCCAAGTTTGGTTCAATTCTATTGTTGGTGGGGTTCAGAATGTTCTTTGACTGTAGGTGAACTATAAATTCCAGCAACTACAACTCCCAAATGTCAAGGTCTATTTTCCCCAAACTCCACCAGTGTTCACATTTGGGCATATTGAGTATTCATGCCAAGTTTAGTCCAGATCCATCATTGTTTGAGTCCACAGTGCTCTCTGGATGTGGATGAACTACAACTCACAAACTCAAGGTCAATGTCCACCAAACCCTTCCAGTATTTTCTGTTGGTAATGGGTGATTTGTGTGCCAAGTTTAGTTCAGTGACATCGTTGATGGGAGTTCATAATGCTCTTTCATTGTAGGTGAACTATAAATCCCAGCAACTACAGCTCCCAAATGACAAAATCAATTACCTCCCCAACCCCACCAGTATTAAGATTTGGGAGTATCAGGTATTTGTGCCAAATTTGATCCAGTGAATGAAAATACATCCTGCATATCGGATATTTACATTACGTTTCATAACAGTAGCAAAATTAGTTATGAAGTAGCAACAAAAATAATTTTATGGTTGGGGGTCACCACCACTTGAGGAACTGTATTAAGGGGTCGCGGCATTAGGAAGGTTGAGAAACCCTGGTATAGACTAGGGGTTGGGAAACTATGGCTCGCGAGCCATATGTGGCTCTTTTGAGGCTTGCACATGGCTCTCTCCATCTTGGTGCTGGCCCGCCTTCAGCTGAGCTGAGCTGTGCGGCGCGACCTTCACTCTCCTTCACCCCAAATTCTGCACGTGCAGCTGAGAGCCAGCATCTTGGCGCTGGTCCTGCCTCCAGCTGAGTTGCGCGTGCGGAATTTGGGATGAAGGAATTGCGCAGCTCAGCTGGTGGCGGGGCCTGCGCCAAGATGGAGAGCTTGGCACTGGCCCCGCCTCCAGCTGAGCTGCGTGTGCGGAATTTGGGGTGAAGAAGAGCGAAGGCCGCGCACGCAGCTCCGCTGGTGGCGGGGCCAATGCCAAGATGGAGAGCTTGGCACTCCCCTGCATTAGGAAGGTTGAGAAACCCTGGTATAGACTAGGGGTTGGGAAACTATGGCTCGCGAGCCATATGTGGCTCTTTTGAGGCTTGCACATGGCTCTCTCCATCTTGGTGCTGGCCCCGCCTTCAGCTGAGCTGTGCGCGCGACCTTCACTCTCCTTCAACCCAAATTCTGCACGTGCAGCTGAGAGCCAGCATCTTGGCGCTGGTCCTGCCTCCAGCTGAGTTGCGCGTGCGGAATTTGGGATGAAGGAGAGCGAGGCGCAAGAGCTCAGCTGGTGGCGGGGCCTGCGCCAAGATGGAGAGCTTGGCACTGGCCCCGCCTCCAGCTGAGCTGCGTGTGCGGAATTTGGGGTGAAGAAGAGCGAAGGCCGCGCACGCAGCTCCGCTGGTGGCGGGGCCAATGCCAAGATGGAGAGCTTGGCACTCCCCTGCACCACATCGGAGGTTCTGCAAGAAGCCCGCAGCAGGACCCACGGCGGGCCCATGCAGGCAGCACGGAGAAGGCCGCGCACGCAGCTGAGAGCCGGCATGGGGAGCTTGGCGCTGGCTCCGCCTCCAGCGGAGCTGCGTGCGCGGTCTTCACTCTCCTTCACCCCAAATTCTGCCCGCGCAGCTCCGCTGGAGGCGGAGCCAGTGCCAAGCTCTCCATCTTGGCGCTGGCCCTGCCACCAGCTGAGCTGCGCGCGCGGCCTTCGCTCTCCTTCACTCCAACTTCCACATGCGCAGCTCAGCTGGAGGTGGGGCCAGTGCCAAGCTCTCCATCTTGGCATTGGCCCCGCCACCAGCGGAGCTGCGCGCGCGGGCTTCGCTCTCCTTCACCCCAAATCCGCACACGCAGCTCTGCTGGAGGCGGGGCCAGTGCCAAGCTCTCCATCTTGGTGCTGGCCCCGCCACCAGCTGAGCTCTTGCGCGCCTCGCTCTCCTTCACTCCAACTTCCACATGCGCAGCTCAGCTGGAGGCGGGGCCAGTGCCAAGCTCTCCATCTTGGCATTGGCCCCACCAGCGGAGCTGCGTCTGCAACTGCTCGCTCTCCTTCACCCCAAATTCCAAGACACGCAGCTCCGCTGAGGCGGGCCAGTGCCAAGCTCTCCATCTTGGCGCTGGCCCCGCCACCAGCTGAGCTGCGCGCGTGGCCTTCGCTGTCCTTCACCCCAAATTCTGCACGCGCAATGGCCCCCCCACCAGCTGAGCTGCGTATGTGGAAGTTGGAGTGAAGGAGAGCAAGCCGCACAAGCAGCTCAGCTGGTGGCAGGGCCAGCGCCAAGATGGAGAGCTTGGCACTGGCTCCGCCTCCAGCGAGCTGCGCGTGCAGAATTTGGGGTGAAGGAGAGTGAAGACCGCGCACGCAGCTCCGCTGGAGGCGGAGCCAGCGCCAAGCTCCCCATGCCGGCTCTCAGCTGCGCGCGCGGCCTTCTCCGTGCTGCCTGCTTGGGCCCGCCGTGGGTCCCAAGGCCTGCTCCGGGCTTCTTGCAGAACCTCCAATGTGGTGCAGGGGAGGAAATTGGCCCACCTCCCGTGCTCAACGGGGCTCGTGGCGTTTCCGCGGCCCCCCGGTTTGGGGTGGGGGAGAGCTTCGGCCCGCCGCCCGCACCTTAAAAAATTTTTTAATTAATTATATGGCTCTTAGTGAAATAAATATTTCCAAATATTGTGCTTTTATGACTCTCTCAGACAAAAAGGTTCCCGACCCCTGGTATAGATGATGATCAGAGATTATGGCTTTGAATGAATGCAAATGAGACACAGAAACTGGCCTGGCTGTTTCCATCCCTCCATAGCATCAATCTACATTATTGTATGGATAGGGGACAATGCAAACAGGGGTTGGACTGTGAGTCCCAGCATTCCTAATCCAACGCAGGAGATTTCTGGTGGGAAATTCTAGGGTCAGGTTGAGGTAAGGTTTCTCTTGAGGGAGTTCCCTGCAAATGAAGAGGAAGGGAGGAAATAAAATGGACCGGCCGAGATTGTGCAAACTGAGCAGGGGAAGTCCCCATTTCCTTTCTCAGGATGACACACATTTCCTGGCACATTGGAAATGCAATCTCCTCCACCCTCAGAAATAACCGTAACAAGGGAAAAAAACCCTTTTAGGATTTTTTAAAATAACCTACCAAATTGTACTTTCATTTTACTTTCCCCAATCTAAGCAAGGGATCGACAGGGTCAGTTTCTTTGCAAACAAAAGCATGCATGTATGTTTGTTCTGCAAAGGCTTATACGTGGTTTGATGGATCGGGATCAAATGTGGCGCACAGACCCTTCGTGATGCGACTTAAAATATTGGTGGTATCCTTCCCTACTCCTAGGCTGCTAACCTGGCTGGGAGGGTCTGGAAATTGGAGTCCCCAGGAGTAACATTTCCAAGTTTTGCTTTTTGCTCAGAGGCTGCCTTTCTTTAACCACCACTGCCACCTAGTGGTGGCTCAGCTACTAGCACTCTCTTAACTGATGCTGCCATTCTTTAACCACCACTGCCACCTAGTGGTGGCTCAGCTACTAGCACTCTCTTAACTGATGCTGCCATTCTTTAACCACCACCGCCACCTAGTGGTGGCTCAGCTACTAGCACTCTCTTAACTGATGCTGCCATTCTTTAACCACCACCGCCACCTAGTGGTGGCTCAGCTACTAGCACTCTCTTAACTGATGCTGCCATTCTTTAACCACCACCGCCACCTAGTGGTGGCTCAGCTACTAGCACTCTCTTAACTGATGCTGCCATTCTTTAACCACCACCGCCACCTAGTGGTGGCTCAGCTACTAGCACTCTCTTAACTGATGCTGCCATTCTTTAACCACCACCGCCACCTAGTGGTGGCTCAGCTACTAGCACTCTCTTAACTGATGCTGCCATTCTTTAACCACCACCGCCACCTAGTGGTGGCTCAGCTACTAGCACTCTCTTAACTGATGCTGCCATTCTTTAACCACCACCGCCACCTAGTGGTGGCTCAGCTACTAGCACTCTCTTAACTGATGCTGCCATTCTTTAACCACCACCGCCACCTAGTGGTGGCTCAGCTCACTAGCACTCTCTTAACTGATGCTGCCATTCTTTAACCACCACCGCCACCTAGTGGTGGCTCAGCTACTAGCACTCTCTTAACTGATGCTGCCATTCTTTAACCACCACCGCCACCTAGTGGTGGCCCAGCTACTAGCACTCTTATAACGAATGCCAATTAAGCCATCAAGGGAAGGAAGAAAAGTCATATTTCTGTCTTCATATCTTTCTCCTATTTATTCAAAACCCATTTCCTTTCCTTTACCCATTATCTTGTTTATATATATATCCTTAAACAAAGTTTCTTAGAGCAAGGAATTCCTTCTTTGCAAAGTACAGGAGACTCTCAGTTAACTGGCACCCCTGGGGATAGATCGAGAACAAATGAATGTAGTTTCTGGTTGTTTGGGAGTTACTATGAAAAATAATCCTAATCTCTATATTGATTCAATTGTTATATTGAAATACAGTAATTGATAGGACATGAAGACAGATGTAACTTAACGCAACACAGTTTTGCTGCATTAGACATATATTTTAATTTTTTTTCAAATATTTCTTCAATTTTTTGCTGGTTTATTTTTATTTATTTATTTATTATGTTTATTTATATCCCACTTTTTCTCTCCCTTAGAACAGTATTTCCCAACTGGTGTGACATGGCACACTAGTGTGCCATGAGCGATCCTCAGGTGTGCCTTGAGAAATTGGGACCTCCCAACATGCTTTGCAAATGCGCACTCTGGCGTGCGCAAGGACGGAAGGAAGGAAGAGGTGCACATTACGTCTTTCCCTGAGGCTCCCCCCATCCCCTTATGCAAATCTTATTTACTTCCCCTTCTTAGTGCCGAGCGCAAGCGATAGTCAAAGGCCTTGGTTTAAAGATTGCTAGGATGTAGGCCGAAGGGGAGGGGGGCAGCCTGGAAGAGCGCGAGGCAAAGGAGTCCCGTCACGGCTGCTGCAGGAGCTGTTGGTGGCTGGCTATAGGCCGGTAAGCGCAAAGGAGGAGGAGGCGGCATGAGGGTGGGGCAGGGGAGGGGGGAGTTGTGCGCGCAGCTGGCAGGAGTGAAGGGGTGGGGCACACCACCAACCAAAATGACACAAATGACACTCTAACACAGTAATACATATAGTTAATATGTTTTTAAATGCATTTATACACTCAGTGTGTAACCTGGGCCTGTTTCGATGAACACAACATAGATATCCTGGCAGGAATGGCAGAAAGACACAAACTTCCCACACAGAACTCCCGTAACCAAGAGAAAATACTATAAGAGTTTGGTGGGTATTGACCTTGAGTTTTGGAGTTGTAGTTCACCTATATCCAGAGAGCACTGTGGACTCAAACAATGTTGGATCAGGATCAAACTTGGCATGAATACTCAATATGCCCAAATGTGAACACAGATGGAGTTTGAGGAAAATAGACCTTGACATTTGGGAGTTAGTTTCTGGGATTTGGTAAATGTAAAAAATGTGCCGCAGCTCAAAAAAGGTTGGGAAACAGTGCCTTAGAAGACTCAAAACGGCTAATATGTGGCCAGCATGACTGCATGAAGCATCTTTTGCTTTTCCCGCTGAAGCGGTTCCTATTGATCTACTCACACTTGCATGTTTTTGAACTGCTAGGTTGGAAGAAGCTGGGGGAAACAGAGGGAGTTCACCCCGCTCCCTGGATTTGAACCGCCTTTTGGTCAGCAAGTTCAGCGGTTTAACCCACTGCGCCACCGGGGGCTCCAAACAGGAACAGGTAAGGGCAAGTAAATAAACGAGCCAACCACAACGAGAGCAAAGTGAGTATTGGCAAGTACCTTCTCGTCTTCTTTCGACAGATCGAAGCCGGAGAACGGAGGCTGGGGATAAACATAGACATGGTGGACGTCTCTCAGAGAGGGGACGATGACCAGGCGTGACCCAGCACTACGGTTTGGGGGAGAAAAGAGAAAAAGATTTGCCAAGATGCATCAAAACCATTTCGGATTTTTTTCAGGGTTTTGCGTCGTGACTCATGATTTTAAAGCTGTTTTAATGCCCTTCATGACTCTCTCTCTTGCTCTCTCAGTGTCATCCTGCTCTCAGCTTATCCTTGTGGTGTCTCTGCTGCTCTCGCCTCTCTCCCGTGCGCACACTCCGCGGTGATCTGCCCTCATTAGCTGACCTGAGCAGAGCCTGCTATAGGGCAGGGGGCAGGCCAGGAAGAAGGTGGATGCTGGCCTGGCGGCGCAGCAAGCTGTCGCATGTGGCCGGGCAGGCGCGCCACTGCTGGGGCTGCTCTGTTGCCTGTGAGTGAGTGCGAGGCAAGCGAGTGCAAGTGCTGCGGAGAAGCTGCTGGCGGTGTGGGGGCGCTCACTGCTGGCCCGGCCTCGCCTCCTACTGCCACCTGTCCTGTCAATACTGATGGACGTGGCCTCATGTAAGCCGCTCCAAGTCCCCACTGGGGAGATGGTGGTGGGGTATAAAGATTATTATTATTATTATATTTAGAAGGGCTTGGCCTCATGTTAGCCGCCCCGAGTCCCCATTGGGGAGATGGTGGCAGGGTATAAATAAAGTTTAATTCAATAATAAAAATCATATATATATATATATATATATATATAGAGAGAGAGAGAGAGAGAGAGAGAGAGAGAGAGAGAGAGAGAGTTAATTAGTTAGTTAGTTACATTAGTTTGTGGAGTTCCGCAAGGGGCCATTCTCTCCCCTGTTATTCAACATCTACATGCAGCCGCTTGCACAGCTGGTGCGGAGTTATGGGCTGGAGTGCCACCAGTACGCTGACGACACCCAGCTCATTCTGAGGATGGAGGGCAGGCCGGGATCCATCCCGATAATTTCCAACACTGCCTCGAGGCCGTTACTGGATGGCTGCGTGCCAGTAGGTTGAGGGTGAATCCGGTGAAGACGGAGATCTTGTGGTCGGGCCGCTCGGGTGGTGTAGATGTCCAGCTTCTGACCCTGGACGGTGTGGCGCTATGCCCATCGCCTTCCGTTAAGAGCCTGGGGGTCCATCTGGACTCCCAGCTGACCATGGAGGCCCAGGTCTCCGCGGTCAGCAAGGTTGCTTTTTTTCATCTGCGACAGGCTCGGAGGCTGGCCCCCTATATCTCCCGGAATGACCTGGCCACGGTGATCCAAGCTACGGTCATCTCAAGGCTGGATTACTGTAACGCGCTTTACGTTGGCCTTCCTTTGTCGGCAACCCGGGAGCTCAAGCTGGTGCAGAACACTGCCGCCCGGCTCCTGTCTGGAACCCCAGCAGGCCGCCACATCACACCTGTTTTGCAGGATCTGCACTGGCTCCCAATCGAGCACCGGATCTCCTTCAAGGTGTTGGTTCTTACCTTTAAGGCCTTGCATGGCCTGGGGCCAGCGTACTTGAGGGACCGACTCACCCCACACTGTCCCCCGAGATGCTCCGAGGATGCTAATTTGTTAGAGATACCCTCGGCGAAATCGGCTAAACTGACATCTACTCGCCGGAGGGCGTTCTCCGTTATAGCTCCTACGCTGTGGAACGCCCTCCCGGCTGGAACGCGGGCTATAAAGGACCTGCTCCCGTTTAGACGCGCCTGCAAAACTTATTTGTTTAAGCAGGCCTTCGGTGAGTAGGTCCTGCCCATGTTCCGCTTTAGCCGCTGTCCTGGGGTGTCACGCTGTCTAATTTCTGAACTGTACCTGGGGTTTTGTATTTTGCTGTTTTAACTGTTTAATTGTCTTAGATGTTTTATCGCATTGCTTGTGTGTAGTTGTACCTTCGGTTCCTGTGAGCCGCCGCGAGCCTCAGGGAGTCGGCGGCATAGAAACCCGAATAATAAATAAAATAAATAAATAAAATGTACTGGTTCCAACTGTATATAAACACAACACAAATTAGACCTGGCTTGGGATGGGCTGAGTCCTTACCTCCTTGTCTCTTCAACGATGGTTTTCAGGCACATCTTGAAGATGTCGTCAAAGGAGCTGGTGAACTGGCAGTCCTGAAAGCAACACAAAAGCCGTGAGTGGGAGCTCAGGGGCCTAACACAAGTTCAAAACATTATGTGTGAAAAGGATCGAGGAGTCATAAGCTCTCACACCAGAAGTGATGTGAAGTTTCTCAAGTAACTTCTGACATGGAAAAAAAAAAAGCTGAACATGAGTCAACAATGTGATGCTGCAGCGAAAAGGGCCAATGCGTTTCTAGATTGCATCAATAGGGATCTAATGTCCGGATCAAGGGAAATCATAGCCTGACTCTCTTCTGCTTTGGTCAGACCTCACCTAGATTAACCCTGTGTTCGGTTCTGAGCAAAACAATTCAAGACGGAGATGGACCACAAGGAAAGCTCCCCCTGGTGGCCAGAATTTGCCTCCGTTCGTCTATATGTTGTGTATTGTGGGAAAACGGCAGGAATTGTCTGCTAGTATGTGTACCTGTAATCTGCTCTGAGTTCCCTTCGGAGTGAGAAGAGCGGAATAGAAATAAAGTAAATAAATCTATCTATCATCTATCTATATAATAAAAGTCAGTGTTTGCGGAGGAATATGTGGCAGCGTTTCAATTGGTTGCCACTGTGGGATTATTTGCATAAAGGACTCTGATTGGCCAGCCTCAGAACTCCAACATTCTAAGGCAATAGACAGAGGGGATTGGTTGCCACTGAGTGAGCATTTGCATAAAGGACTCTGATTGGCCATCTACATTCCAACATTCTAAGGTGACGCGGAGGGAAAAGGAAAGGCCTCAGGAAGTCAGTCACAGCGGCCCACAGCAATGATGGATCAGGACCAAACCTGGCATACAGGGACCCAATGGCTCACTTCACAACCTGGTGTGGTTTAGGCCAGGATGGGCCACGAATGATGGGATTTGCAGTACCTTCACCTGATTAACTTCCCAAACAACACTGCAGCCCCTATAAATCACAGACCAAGCCCAAAATTGACAGCAAGGCTTCCTTAACTTGATTTTCCTGACTAGGTCTCAGCTCCTGTGATATTGTTAGGCTTCCTCAACTTGATTTTCCTGACTAGGCCCCCAACAATGACAGAACAAGACCAAACGTGGCACACAGACCCTGCAAGACGCACCTTACATCCTGGTGCAGTTTGAGAGAGGCTGGACCATGGATGATGGGACTTGTAGTCCTTTCATTGACTTTCTTAGAGCACTGTGGCCCACACCAATGACGAATCAGGACCAAACTTGGCACACAGAGGCCCAATGGCCCACTTTACAAACCTGCTGCGGTTTATGACAGGATGGCTCACAAATGATGGGATTTGCAGTACCTTCACCCGATTAATTTACCACAGAACATTGCAGCCCCTACAAATCACAGACCAGGCCCAAACTTGGCACACAGAGTACTCATGAGCCACCCTACATCCTGGTGTAGTTTTGAGTGGGATGGACCACGAATGATGGGAGTTGAAGTACCTTCACTCACTTTTTGAGACCGCTGCCACCCTCATCCAATGACTGATCAAGACCTCACTTGGTACACAGAGCCCCCATGACCCACTCTACATCCTGGTGCAGTTTGGAGAACGGGGGACCATGGATGATGGGAGTTGCAGTACCTTCACTCACTTCGAGAGACTGCTGCGACCCTCATCCAATGACTGATCAAGACCACACTTGGCACACAGAGCCCCCATGACCCACTCTACATCCTGGTGCAGTTTGGAGAAGGATGGACCATGGATGATGGGACTTGCAGTACCCTCACTAACTTTCAGAGACCACTGCAAGCCACATAACCAACTCATAAAGACCAACCTTGCCACACAATGCCTTTCTCATTTAACCCGGGCACTGCCAGGTCCTCAGCTAGTAAATAAATAAAAGCGTCCAGTAAAGGGCCACCAAAACAGTCAAAAGCATGGAAGTCCTGTGAGAACCAGCTAAGGAAGCTGGGGATGTTTAGCTGGAGAAGAAAAAGGCCGAGAGGGGACAAACCCGCAAACGTTCACAGTCAGCCTCTTTGGCTCCGAACTCACCTCCACTTGTTTGTGCTTCGCATCAAGGAAGGGCCCGAGCTGCAAACAATCAGAGGAAACCACGAGTGATCCAAAGGGGGAAAACAGTAGTTAAGCACCATCATCCGTTTCCAAAAATAAAGCTAATCAGAGTGTTGGTTAATTTGGAAAAGGTCGAAAGGGGGGGGGAAAGGATGTGCTTTCGTGCCAAGTTTGGAAAACACCGGAAAGCTTTGACACAAGGAGGCAAAAAAGTAGCACAGGGATAAGCAATAGATGTTTCTGTACTACAACTTACATTATCCCAAGACATGGGGGCA
The DNA here is from genome assembly GCA_030556195.1 of Anolis apletophallus. Taxonomy (NCBI): domain Eukaryota; kingdom Metazoa; phylum Chordata; class Lepidosauria; order Squamata; family Anolidae; genus Anolis; species Anolis apletophallus. Next base: position 7,145,477 of record JARBWK010000019.1, on the reverse strand, counting down.
TTATCTTTTGGGTCATACTTTCGCCAAGCCTGAGCAGTGCGTTTCCTTTAGCGGAAGTTTTCAAGCAGAGGCTGGATAGACATCTGTCGTGAGGGCTTTGATTGCGTCGCCCTGCATCACAGAATGGGGTTGGGCTAGCCTCTGGAGCTCCTTTCTAATGTAATATACCCGGGCGGGTCAATAAGTCCGTGACTTTTTGAATTTCCCGCCTCTTAAGTGAAAGGGCGACATTGCTCCTGTCAACAGGCATCTGTCAGTTGACTCCTGTTAAAATTTGAACAAGCTGTGTCATTTAGTTTGTGTTTGACAGCCATTGATAGCAGACTATCGCGTGATTTGAGGAGAAAATGGAAAAAAGTGAATTTCATGTGCTCATTAAGCATTATTTTTTGCGGAAAAAAACCATCACTCAAACCAAGGCTAAGCTGGATAAATGCTATGGAGACTCTGCACCATCCATTTCAAGGGTAAAAAAAGTGGTTGACTGAATTTTGTTGTGGCCGTACAAGCACGAAAGCACGGAAGATGCCAAACGTTCTGGATGCCCAGTTGAGGTCTCTACACCTGACACAATTGAAAAAAATCATGATATGGTGTTGGCTGATCGGAGATGGAAGCCATAGGCATCTCACGTGGCTCAGTGGTTTCAATTTTAAATGATCATGTCGGTATGAGAAAGCTTTCCGCAAGATGGGTGCCACGTTTGCTCACAATCGACCACAAATGCAATCGTGTGAAAATTTCGCAGGAGTGTTTGGCGTTGTTCAATTGCAATATGGACGAGGTTTTGCGCCGTTTCGTAACCGTGGACGAAACATGGATCCACCACAACACACCAGACAGCAGTCAAAACAGTGGGTTTCTCGGGGTGAATCGGCGCCAAAGAAGGCCAAGGTGGGTTTGTCAGCCAAAAAAGTCATGGCGACCGTTTTTTGGGATGCACGTGGTATAATCCACATTGACTCCCTTCAAAAGGGTAAAACAATCAATGACAAATATTATGCCAACTTATTGGGTCGATTTAATGAGGATTTGAAGGGGAAAAATGACTGCATTTGGCCAAGAAAAAAGTTCTTTTGCACCAGGACAATGCAAGGGTGCACGCATGTGCAGTTGCTATGGCAGCAACCATGAATTGGGATATAAATTGCTCCCTCATCCACCCTATTCTCCGGATTAGGCCCCGAGTTACTATTTCTTGTTTCCAAACCTGAAAAAATGGCTCGGCGGAAAGAGATTTGACTCCAACCATGAAATCATCTCACAAACAAATACCTATTTTGATGACCTCAACAAATCTTATTTTTGGAAGGGATAAAAAAAAAAGGAGAAACGTTGGACAAAGTGTATAGAGCTCAAAGGAGACGACGTTGAAAAATAAAATGATTTTTTAATCCAAAAACCTGTGTTTCATTCAAAAAGTCACGGACTTATCGACCCGCCCTCGTAGATTGCCTGGAAGTCTGGTGGTGGCGCCTTTTAAGCAGAGTCTGGAATCTGGATGCCCATCTAGGGTTGAGCAGGAGGGCTTTTTAACTCTTTGCCTGGGAATCTTCCTGAATCTTGGCAGAGGGCTTTCTTTGTGTCTTGGCAGAAAGGGAACGGACTAGATGGCCTTTGGGGTTTCCTTCCAACTCTATGGTTCTATGGAAGCTTCTGCCTTACCAGGATGCAAACATCTGGTTTGTCTTTATTAATGACATTAATGAGGTCCAACAACGGGTCGTATGTGATGCTGTCGGAAGTGGTGTAAGGGCCGCAGGCAACCAGGACCATCTGGGGCTCCGGATCTGAAAGGGTTAAAAGCAAGGACAGTGTGGGAGAAATTCGTGAGAGCAGAACTTTAATGTGGATCTACACTGCCATATAACCAAGTGTAGACCCATAGAATGCAGCCTGGACTGCATTATATGAGTCTACACCAGTGTTTCCCAACCAGTGTGCCGTGAGCCATCATCAGGTGTGCCGTGGGAAATTGGAACCTCCAATCCCCTTTCTTCCCCCTCCTGCCGAACACTTTTCCTCTCCACTCGGGCTCCCTTCTTCCCAACCTCGCTCTGCTCGCTTTGCTCACGCTGCCGCCATTTTGATCCGAGAGGGCAGCGTGAGCGTGTTCAGGAGGGGGGAGGGAGGAAGACGTGGGGCGAATCTACACAGTAGCGCCCGCACGAGTCACGTCTTCCTCCCTCCCCCCTCTCCTCCTGAAGAAGGGAGCCCGAGTGGAGAAGAAAAAGTCAGTGTTTGGCAGGAGGGGGAAGAAAGGGCGCGAAGGGGAAGGGGGAGGAAGAGGTCTCTGTCGAAAGCTGGCATGGGCAAACTTGGACCTTCCAGGTGTTTTGGACTCCAACTCCCACCATTCCTAGCAGCTTCAGGTCCTTTTCCCTTTTCCGCCTCAGCCACTTAAGCAGGAAAGGGCCTCAGGCTGTTAGGAATGGTGGGAGTTGGAGTCCAAAGCACCCAGAGGGCCGAAGTTTTCCCATGCCTGTTTTAGGAACCTTAAAATGGTGAGCCTCCTTCCAACATTGTGATTCTGGATAGAAAACAAACAACAACATAACATAACATTGTTTGAGTCCACAGTGCTCTCTGGGTGTAGGTGAACTACAACTTCCAAACCCAAGGTCAATTCCCAAGCAAACCCTTTCAGTACTTTCTGTTGGTAATGAGAGTTCAATATGCCAAGTTTGGTTCAATTCCATTGTTGCAAGAGTTCAGGATGCTCTTTGATTGTGTGTTAACTACAAATCCCAGAAACTGTAACTCCCAAATGCCAAGGTCTATTTTCCCCAAACTCCATCTGTATTCACATTTGGGCATATTGAGTATTCATGCCAAGTTTGGTCCTGATCCAACATTGTTTGAGTCCACAGTGCTCTCTGGATATCGGTGAACTACAACTCCAAAACTCAAGGTCAACTATATGTATTACTGTGTTCGAGTGTCATTTTGTGTCATATTGGTTGGTGGTGTGCCCCAGGATTTTGTAAATGTAAAAAATGTGCCGCGGCTCAAAAAAGGTTGAAAAACACTGGTCTACACTAACCACAACCAGATAACCCAAACTGCATTATATGGCAGTGTAGATCCAGCCCGAATTCAAGAGCTCTAATATAGCTTTTAAGAAAAGTTAAAAAACCCCAGGATTTTGAACTCACCTTCAAGCAAATCTGTAGGTTTATGAAATGGAAGTGGCACTCCCTGAAGAGAGAATAAATGAAAAATATTTGGGGATCAATAGCCTAATACTCCATAAGAAGCTACTTTCAGTATTCCTATGCAATGGGAAAGCCTAGTATCAATATTGGTATTTATATCGGTAGCACAATGTATTATTATTATTATAATTATTATTAGTAGTAGTATCAATATTATTTTTTATAACAGTAACACAATGTATTATTATTATTAGTATTAGTAGTACTACACAGATATGGTTTTTACCCTTAGACAACTGCAAGAGAAATGTAGAGAGCAGAACAAAGGACTCTATGTCACATTTGTCGACCTCACCAAAGCCTTCGACACTGTGAGCAGAAAAGGTCCTGGAACGTCTAGGTTGTCCCTCCCAAATTCCTCAAAATGATTATCCTGTGACATGAGGGCCAGCACGGTTAAGTCAGATACGGCGATGCTCTCTCGGAGCCCTTTCTCATAACTATCGGAGTGAAGCAAGCTTGTGTTCTTGCACCAACCCTATTTACAATCCTCTTCAGGGCTACGGCAGACCTCGAAGAAGAAGAAGAAGCATATGTATACGCTATCGTACTGATGGTAGCTTGTTCAACTTAAGCCGTCTGAGGGCTCGCACTAAGACTCTAAACTATCTAGTCCGTGAGCTGCTTTTTGCTGACGATGCTGCCCTTGTTGCCCATTCAGAAGCAGCCCTGCAGCGTCTCACGTCCTGCTTTGCAACAGCTGCAGAGCTGTTTGGGCTGGAAGTCGGCCTGAAGAAAACAGAAGTCCTCTACCAGCCCGCACCACAGGAAGAACACCATCATCCCCACGGCAGCATAGGCAAATCTGTGCTTAAGTCCGCCCAGCAGTTCACCTCCCTGGGAAGCATCATCTCTTCAGACGCCAAGATTGACAAAGAGATCGATCACAGATTAGCAAAGGCATAGAGTGCATTCGGAAGGCTTCACAAAAGAGTCTGGAGCAACAAGCACCTGAGGCAAAGCACCAAAATCAGTGTGTACAGAGCTATCATACTGTCTATTCTCCTTTATGGGTCTGAAACATGGGTCACCTATCGCCAACACCTACGACTCCTCGAACGCTTTCATCAGCGCTGTCTTCGTACAACCCTAAATAATACACTGGACCGACTATGTGACGAATGTTGCTGTCCTTGAGCAAGCAGGGATCACCAGCATTGAGGCCATGCTATTGAGAACACAGCTGCGTTGGGCAGGGCACGTCTCTAGGATGGAGGACCACCGCCTCCCAAAGATACTACTCCATGGTGAACTCGCCACGGGTCAGCCCCCAAAAAGAGATATAAGGACTCCCTGAAACAACATCTCAGGCTTGGCCAGATTGATCACCAACAATGGTCCACCCTGGCCTCACATCGGGAGGCATGGAGATGCCCTATCCACAATGCTGTGGCCTCTTTCGAGAAGACACGCTGAATGGGTCTCAAAGAGAAACGACAATGCAGAAAGAACCGCAACTTGGAAATAACATCACCCAAGGAGACTTTCTGCTGTGCTTTCTGCAGCCGAACTTGCCTATCCCAGATTGGCCTTTTTAGTTATCAACGCACTTGTAAAAAGCGTGGGTTGAGTCATTCCTGAATCTTCGTTTGCGAAGTAATGCCGAGAGAGAGTAGTACTAGCAGTAGTAGTAGTATCAATATTGGCATTTATACCGGTAGCACAATGTAAACATCAGCAGTTGAAACCAATAAAACACTAACACTAGATAGCATAAAGCCAATGGGGAAAGAAGCCCAGAGCAAAGCATTAGCAATACATCAAATGTCTCACCTCGTATAGCTTGGATGCAAAAAACTGCTTCCCGGTACTGTTGATGCCTTCCAGAACAACCACCTGAAAATAGGATTAAAATTATTTATTTATTTATTTACTTTATTTATATTCTGCCCTTCTCAGGGCGGATCACAATGAACATATACAGGCAAGCATTTAGACACAAACGCAAGACAGAGGAAATTTAACATCTGGCCACCAGGGGGAGCTGTTGCACAACTTCATTCTTCAGTGTTGCGATCTTTATGGCCTCATAAATCAGTTAAATTTAGCCTCCCCACAAAGTGGTACCTTAATTTCCTACTTGACAGATGCAACTGTAGATTAGAATGTAGTTCAGCCTTTCGGTGCAGCCCTCCAAAATATTTTTTGGCTCTCGTGTGGCCTCTTGGAAAAAATAATTGCCCACCCCTGATCTACAGAGATACTTGCAAGAACTCCTCAGCAAGCAAGAGTCCAAAAGTGGCAGGCTGAAACCCACAACATCAATCAGTGGCTAAGACCAGATGAAAAACTCCCTCCTGGGCACACAGAGGACTGTGCTCGGGCACCACGAGATGAAGCCAATCTTACGAAATAGGGCTACAAAGTGGAGCCCACCACAAGCGAGTGTGGAGAAGAGCAAACCACAGACCACCTACTATAATACAACCTCGGCCCTGCCACATGCACAATGGAGGACCTTCTCACAACAACACCAGAGGCACTCCAAGTGGCCAGCTTCTGCTCAAAGGACATTTAGTATAATGCCAAATTTCTAACTTTGCTTGCGGTTCTTCTATACATTACAACTGAGTTCTCAATTCGCTTCTGACACGATAAATAAATAAACATGTCAAGATGCCTCACCTGTCCAGGGAAAAGGGAATATTCTCGAAGCTCTGAGATGTCCACTGGAATGAGGCCACCCGAGGAGTGTTCCCGGTCACCTTCCAGGACAATGGATTTGGCATTGAGTTTGCCATTGGCATCACAGCCAATCTGGCCCAGAACCGTCACTTGATTCTTAAATTCAGTAAATCACAACATATGAATCATTTTTTGACATTAAAGATATTATTCACATTGAGTTTTTCCCCCCAGAACTGAGATGAATTTTAATCCAGTTCCATCTTGCCTCCTGCACTGTGCATATAATATATTGTATATACATATAATATTGATATTATAATGTAATGCACTATAATACCACTACTACTAATATATTATAATTATATATTTTATATTACATGTAGTATTACTAATAATATTACAGTATAATGTTATAGTACAATGTAATATATAATATTAATATTGTGCTATGGTAATAATATAATATATTATATTTACATTTTACTTGTAATGTAATATACAATATTAATATTGTGCTATGGCATTTTCTGAGTCCCTTCGAGGTGAGAAGGGCGGCATATAAATGTCGTAAATAAATAAATAAATAAATAAATAAATAAATACTGCTATTAAAGAAGTAATCAAACTTATCAATGGAACTAAACCAAATCTATATGTAGTAGGACTAACACTAAAAATCATAATAATTAAAATCGTTAGTATAGAAATATATTCGAATTAAATAATATATTGTGTTGTCATCGAAGGCTTTCAAGGCCGGAATCAGCCTGGAAAACTCACAGCAACCCAAATACTATATCTATGTATCTATCTATGTATTGATGTATTTATGTATTGATGTATCTATCTATGTACTGTATTGTAGCGATGTATCGATGTATCGATGTATCGATGTATCTATCTATCGATGTATCTATCTATGATACATAGATAGATACATCGATAGATAGATACATCGATACATCTATCGATGTATCTATCTATCAATGTATCTATCTATGTATTGATATATCTATCTATGTATCTATCTATCGATGTATCTATCTATCGATGTATCTATCTATCAATGTATATCGATGTATCTAACTAGCAATGTATCTATCTATCTATCGATGTATCTATCTATCTATCGATGCATATCGATGTAGCTAACTAGCGATGTATCTATCGATGTATACTATCTATCTATGGATGTATCTATCTATCGATATATCTATCTATGGATGTATCTATGTATCTATGGATATAACGATCTATGGATGTATCTATCTATCGATATATCTATCTATCGATGTATCTATCTATCGATGTATCTATCTATGTATTGATGTATCTATGTATCGATGGATTATCTATCTATCGATGTATCTATCTATGTATCGATTGATGTATCTATCGATCTATGTATTTATCTATCGATCTATGTATCTTTCTATCTATGTATCTATGTATCTATGTATCTATCTATCTATCTATCTATCTATCTATCTGTATGACTTAATTCTGTCTCTGCAATTCAAGCAATGGGCCCAATTGACACTATCACAATCCTCCTGCTAAGTATAACTACATATTATCATCACCACCATCACCAACAACATCATACTATGTAACACATTTTTTTCCTGAGTTATAACTGTCATTTCCTAATTGAGTCTTCCATAAAAACATGGGAAAAGTTCATTAAACTGCAAAAAAAACCCCTTTGTTCTGAAAGGTTTAAAATGGCGTATTTTCGTTAACTTTTGAGTTTCAGGTAATGGAAGAAAAAAAAATACAAAAGCAATGTTACTAGAGTAAGAGCCTCTACTTTCACAATCAGGACCACATAATTAGACAGGAATTAACGCTTTCAAACCAGGATCAGACCATTTTTCAAATTTTGTTGACACACTGTTATTAGACGATATTTAAGGGACGGCCTCTATACCTCATCTCAATATTAGTAAAGAATTAAGAAGCAATAATCATATAATCTTAGGCACAGAGCTCACCTGCACAGGGATGCTCAGAGAAGAGAATTCTTCAATCTTGTAATGCTCCTTTAGTGCTTCGCCTAATTCTTCAATTTTATATGACAGTACTGTTGGGGGGAAAATAATAAGGATAGGATAATATTTTCAGGGTCCAGATTTAGCTTTGGGAGGAAAAAAACGTGCAAACACAGGCCTTCTCTGAGCATGTACAAAGTGCCTTTCTCATCACCAAGTAATTATTATTTATTTATTTATTTATTCAGTTTTATATTCCGCTCCTCCCTGCAGGCTCGGGGTAGATCACAACATTCAATAAAACATCAATTCAACAATGTTAAAAATATCAGGATTTACAACTTCCTTAAAACTCATAGACGTGATCATACAAATACATTTCCGGTTTAACTAAAAGCAAGTCTAAAAAGGGCGGTCTTGCATGCCCTCCGGAAAGGGACAAGTTCCGAGATCGCACGGGTGTCGGCTGGGAATGAATTCCACAGCATAGGGGCCGCAGCAGAAAACACTCGCTGCCTAGTAGAGGACAAATGGCAGGAGCGGATCGATGGAATAACTAACAGATTCTGCTCCTCCGAGCTCAGCGATCTCGGGGGAACGTACGGGGTAAGGCGGTCCCTCAGGTACACAGGCCCTAGACCGTGCAAGTCCTTAAAGGTTAACACCAGGACCTTGAAGGCAATTCGGTACTCGATAGGAAGCCAGTGCAGTTGCCGTAAGATGGGAGTTATGTGCTCTCTCACCGGTGCTCCCACCAGTAAGCAAGCTGCAGCATTCTGCACTAGCTTGAGTTTCCGGATTGTCGACAAGGGAAGGCCAACGTAGAGGGTGTTACAGTAGTCCAACCTCGAGATGACCGTCGCTTGGATCACCGTGGCCAGGTCATCCCTGGACAGGTAGGGTGCCAGTCGCCTAGCCCAGTGTTTCCCAACCTTTTTTGAGCCGCGGCACACTTTTAACATTAAAAAAATCTGGGGGCACACCACCAACCAAAATGACACAAAATGACACTGTAACACAGTAAAGAATGGCTGGGGGATGGTGAGCTGCTGGGAGCAGCTGCTGGGAGTGCCGAAGCCAGGGGAAGGGGGAGGAGCCATGCGATGCCCCGCCCCTTCCCCCCAGCTTCAGCTCTCCCACAGCTTCTCCAGCCTTGAGGGGACAGTGCCAAGCCAGCATTGTGCTGGCTCCGCCACTGTTGGCTTGGCACTGCCCCCTCAAGGCTGGCGAAGCTGTGAGGGCGCTTAAGCTGGGGGAGGGGGTGGATCCAGGCCACGCCATGCCCCGCCCCTCCCCCCAGCTTCAGTTCTCCCACAGCTTCACCAGCTTTGAGGGGGCAAGCCAGCATTGTGCTGGCTCTGCCATCGCTGGCTTGGCACTGCCCCCTCCCGAGGCTGGCGAAGCTGTGGGAGTGCTGAAACCGGAGGGGGAGGGGGCGGAGCCAGGCTGCGTCATGCCCCCCTCCCCCCAGCTTCAACTCTCTCACAGAGGAGGAGCATGAGCGGTGGACAGGCTTCAGCAGGTGGGGCTCCTCCTCCGCATGGCTTCAACAAGCAAGGGGCGAGAGTCGTGGCGGGAGTCATGGCAGATTGGAGGCTGGTTGGGGAAACGGCCGAAGGAGGCGGTGCCCCGGTCCCTTCTTCTTTTTCTTTGCGGCCGCCCGTCCCTTCTTCCTCCTCTCCCAAGCAGCAGGAGTTCGGCAGGAGGAGGGGGGAAGGAAGGGGGGCAGAGAGCTTTTCTCACGGCACACTAGTGTGCCACGGCACACTTGTTGAGAAACATTGGCCTAGCCTGTCGGAGATGGAAGAATGATGTTTTGCTGACCATTGAGACCTGGGTCTCCATGGACAGCAATGAGTCCAATTGGACCCCCAAACTCTTTACAAGGGATGACGGGCTAAGTTGCTCGCCATCCAGGGTAGGCAACCGGCACTCATCCAGCCCAGGGCAACCGGGCCACAAGATCTCCGTCTTCGACAGATTCACCTTCAGCCAGGTGGAGCGCAGCCATCCAGTCACAGCATCCAGGCATTGATGGAAACAATCGGGTACGGTATCCGGCCTGCCGTCCATTCTCAGCAGAAGCTGGGTGTCATCAGCGTACTGATAACACTTCAGACCAAAGTCGCAGGCCAGCTGGGCCAAGGGGCGCATATAAATGTTGGATAATAAAGGAGAGAGGATGGTCCCCTGGGGGACCTCACAACTTAGTGGGAGCCTCCCGGAGACCTCCTCTCCCCTCTCCACACGTTGTTCCCGGTCCTGGAGGAAGGAGGCCACCCATTTAAAGGCAGACCCCCTCACCCCAGTCATGGCTAAACGGTGGGCCAACAATGCGTGGTCTACTGTATCAAACGCTGCTGTTAGATCTAACAAAACAAGCAGGGCTGATCCACCCTGGTCCAGCTGGCGGCGAAGTTGGCCTGTAATGGCGACAAGCAGCCATGTATGTACCTATGTATGTGTGTGTGTGTGTGTGTAAGGAGCCCCTGGTGGCGCAGCGGGTTAAACTGCTGAACTTGCTGACCAAAAGATTAGCAGTTCAAATCCAGAGAGCGGAGTGAGCTCCTGCTGTTAGCTCCAGCTTCTGCCAACCTAGCAGTTAAAAAACATGCAAATGTGAGTAGATCAATCTTTGTAATATTATAATGTAATAAAATATAATACTAATAATACAATATTATAATTATATATATACTAGCTTGGGGACCTGGCAGTGGCCGGGTTATTTGAGAAAGGCATTATGTGCCAAGGTTGGTCTTTGGTACTTCAAGTCCCATCACCCACGGTCCACCCTCCTCCAAATTGCAGTAGAAGATAGAGTGGGTCATGGGGGCTCTGTGTGCCAAGTATGGTCTTCATCAGACTTTGTTGGGGGTTGCAGCGGTCTTGGGCAATTCGTAGAGGTAGTTGAAGTCTCATCATCCATGGTCCGCCCTCCTCTAAACTGTAGAAGGATGGAGACTGTGTCATGGGGGCTCAGGGTATCAAGTGTAGTCTTTATAGGTCTTTGGTTCAGGACTGCAGTGGTCTGTGGGTAATGAAGGCTTTGAAAGTACCACAAATCCCATAATCCATGGAGGTACCTCAAGTCCCATCCATGGTCCACTCCTCCAAACGGCAGTAGAATGTAGAGTGGGTCATAGGGACATTGTGTGCCAAGTTTGGTCTTTATTGTTCTTGGTTGGGGGCACAGTGGTCTGTGGGAAGTAAAGCATGTGAAAGTACTAAAATTCCCATAATCCGTGGTACACCTCCCCTAAACCTCACCAGGATGCAAAGGGGGGTAATGGGAGTTATGTGTATGGTCTCGATCAGTCATTGGATGAGGGGCGGAGTGGATTCAGTACATGAGTGAAGGTACTGCAACTCCCATCTTCCATGGTCCCTCCTCCTTCAAACTGCAGCAGCATGTAGAGTGGGTCATGGGGGCTCTTTGTGCCAAGTTTGGTCTTCATCAGTCATTGGATGAGGGTCGCAGTGGGCTTGGGAAGTGAGTGAATGTACTTGAAATCCCATCATCCATGGTCCGCCCTCCTCTAAACTGCAGTAAGATGTAGATTGGATAATGGGGGCACTGTGTGCCAAGTGTAGTCTTTATGGGTCTTTGTTCAGGGCCGCAGTGGTCTGTGGGGAATGAAGGGTTTGAAAGTACTACAAATCCCATAATCCGTGGAGTACTTTAAGTCCCATCATCCATGGTCCTCCCTCCTCCAAACTGCAGTAGAAAGTAGCATGGGTCTTAGGGGCTCTGTGTGCCAAGGCTGGTTAGTGTTAATTCAGGCCATACACAATGTCCCATTAACTTAGGCCTAGTCAGGAAAATCAAGTTAAGTAAGTCTTACTGTGAATTCAGGCTAAGCAGGAGAATCAAGTTGAGGAAGCTGTACTGTCAATTGAGGCTGAGGCCTAGGAACCTTACTGTCAATTGAGGCTGAGGCCTAGTTTGTAAAATCAGCTGAAGGAAGCCTTTTTGTGAAGTACTCTCTCCGACACCTTTGAGATTTGGGATGTAGGAATGCTGGCCAATCAGAGCCGGTTTTGCAAATTCTCCCTCAGTGGCAACCAATCATGTTGTTTGAATATAGAGTCTTGGATTCCTGGATGCTGGCCAATCAGAGTCCTTTATGCAAATACTCCCTCAGTGGCAACCAATCCCCTCTGTTGCCTTAGAATGTTGGAGTTCTGAGGCTGGCCAATCAGAGTCCTTTATGCAAATAATCCCACAGTGGCAACCAATCGAAACACTGCCACATATTCCTCCACCCTCCGCAAACACTGACTTTTATTATATACATAGATAGAGATTTACATGTAATATTACTAATAATATTACAATATAATGGTATAGTACAATATAGTAAGATATAGTACTGATATTGTACAATGCTAAAATAATATAATATATTGTATGCATATGTATCTTGTAAGCCGCTCTGAGTCACCTTCGAGGTGAGAAGGGCGGCATATATAAATGTCGTAAATAAATAAATACTGCTCTGGCAGGAAAGTAATGGCGCTCCATGCAAACATTTTATTTATTTATTTATTTAATGACATTTATATGCTGCCCTTCTTACCCCGAAGGGGACTCAGAGCGACTTACAAGATACATATACTTCAATATATTGTATTATTAGCATATGCCGGCCACGTGACCTTGGAGGTGTCTACGGACAACGCCCTTTGGTTTAGAAATGGAAATGAGCACCACCCCCCAGAGTCGGACACAACTGGACATCATGTCAAGGGGAAACCTTTACCTTTTTCTGTTCAGGTCACAGAACTTCATACATATATATGTACAAATTACCTTCTCGGTTTTCCAGTAGGTCCTGGAACATATATTTGTAGGGCTTGCTAAGGGAATCCTTTGCAGAACTGAACAGCTTCAGAGAAGTCTTCAAGCCTCCGTTTCCACTCCAAGTAGTGTCCAAAACGGAGCCGAAAGAGGTGGCCACTTCGCCACGTTGACTCCGAGATGCGTATTTCTGAGACGGAGTAGCACTTTGGAGGCAGGGAAAGAGGAAGATTGGTTCGAATTACATTTTCTTGACGCTATCTCGGCTTGTTTTGATTGGAAAACCACTCTTTAGTTACTCTGCACACCTACACTATTGTATTTTTATTTCCCCGATCCCAAGTCTTAATTGGGAAATAAAAAGGACTAGAGATACATAAGGGAGCATCAACATTTTTTGTGGCAAGAACCTCACGATCTTAAGAACCAAAGGCCAAGTCACGCAAACCCGAGTCAGCAGGAATCAAACACAACGTCGAGTGGAAGGAGCAAGCAGGCGGCTGCCATATGCCGCTATGGGACCCTTACCTGGGGGAGAAGCTATTGGGGGAAAACGCCAAGCGTGGGCTACGGCTGGATAGGGTCCGCTTAGAGCGCGGGTTCTCGGGCGTCGTGATCTCCCGCTTCTGAGAAGTCTGCAAGATATTTCAAGTCAGAACGTCAGGATCCAACAAAGGGCCGAAAGCTTTCATTAGTCCAAAACCCGGGTTTTCTAGGCTATCTGGCCATGTTCCAGAAGCATTCTCTCCTGACGTTTCGCCCACATCTATGGTAGGCATCCTCAGAAGTTGTGAGGTCTGTTGGAAACCAACTGCCAACCTAGCAGTTCGAAAACATGCAACTTTGAGTAGATCAATGGGTACTGCTCCGGCGGGAAAGTAACGGCGCTCCATGCAGTCATGCCTGCCACATAACCTTGGAGGTGTCTATGGACAACGCCGGCTTTTCGGCTTAAAAATGGAGATGAGCACCAGGGTCTCAGAATGGGTCACGACTGGATTTTATGTCAGAAGAAAACCTTTGCCTTATGTCTTTTTAAAATCTAGACCAGGGGCCCTCGAACTTTTTAAACAGAGGACCCTCAAACCGTTGGGAGGGCTGGATTATAATTTGAAAAAAAAAAAAGGTATGAATTCCTATGCACACCGCACATATCTTATTTGTAGTACAAAAAACACTGAAAAACAATACAATAATTACAATGAAGAACAATTTTAATGTATATAAACTTATTAGTATTTCAATGGGAAGTATTTATATGTATATATCTTTTTTATTGTGTTCATTGCTGGTGTTTTGATTTTATTTTCTTGTAATTTGTTGTTTGGGCTTGGCCTCGTGTGAGCCGCCCCGAGTCCCCATTGGGGAGATGGGGCAGGGTATAAATAAAGATTATTATTATTATTATTATTAAGTGTGGGGCTGCTTTTGGCTGACGAGATAGAATTGCTGTTGTTGTTGTTGTTGTGTGCTTTCAAGTCTTTTCAGACTTCGGTTGACCCTGAGTGAGGGCCGGGTAAATGACCTTGGAGGGCCGTATCCAGCCCTCGGGCCATAGCTTGAGGACCCCTGGTCTAGACAGACTTACTTTTGATGGCGATGTGTAGGCATCCAAGAGGTCCTCATCTTCTTCTTCGAGGTCAGGACTGAGAAGAGCTAAGGATCAAGTTTAGAAACGTTTCCTGTTAACCTTATTGCATCTCAAGGCCAAACTCCTGATTCGGTCAAAGCCAGACAAGATTCTTGATTCTCTCGAAGGAATCAATGGTCACCAGACAGAGGTTCTAAAATGCAATAAGCTCCCAGCTACCAAAACCATGGGGATTGGAAGATGCTGGATAAATGGCGTTACTGGTTGTTTGAAGGGTTACTATTAAAAACAAATACGAAGCCCCATGCTTTACTATTCCAAAATCACTCCAAAAAGAAAATGAGAAGCAATATTTATATGCTGCCCTTCTCACCCCGAAGGGGACTCAGAGCGGCTTACAAGTAAATTGTAAATACAATATATTATATTATTGCCATAGCACAATATTAATATTAGATATTACATTGTACTATAACATGATACTGTAATATTATTAGCAATATTACATGTAATATAAATTATAACATTATAATATATTATTAGTAGTAGTATCATACTGTATTACATTATATATATTAATATTATATGTATATACAATATATATTATATTATATTGTAAGCACACTGCAGGAGGCAAGATGGAACTGCCTTCCTGGCCCCTCTCTTCACTCTAATACAGGGGTAGGGAACCTATGGCTCATGAGCCACATGTGGCTCTCTAGGCCTCGGTTTCCCAACATGCAGCGGGGAGGAGTGACGCAAATGCGCCATGACTGCCGCTACCGCGCCGCCGTCACCGTCGCTTCCTCATCCCCCACTGCTCTCGGGGCTCTCTTCCTTTCTTTCTCCCCCTTCACCCTTTCCTTCTCCCCTTCCTTTTCCCTCCCTCTCTCCCCTTCCTTCTTTCCTCCATTCTCCCTCTTCCTTCCTTCCTCTTCCTTCCTTCCTTTCTCCCCCTTCACCCTTTCCTTCTCTCCTTCCTTTTCCCTCCCTCTCTCCCCTTCCTTCTTTCCACCATTCTCCCTCTTCCTTCCTCTTCCTTCCTTTCTCTCCCTTCACCCTTTCCTTCTCTCCTTCCTTTTGCCTCCCTCCCTCTCCTCTTTTCTTTTCTCTATTCTCCCTCTTCCTTCCTCCCTCTTCCTCCCTTTCTTTCTCCTTCATCCTTTTCTTCTTTCCACCATTCTCCCTCCCTCCCTCTTCCTTCCTTCCCTCCTATTCTCCCCCCCAGTCTTCCTTTCCTCCTCCTTCCTTTCTTTTCACTTCCCTCTCTCCCTTTCTTTTTCTTCTTTTCCCTTCAATATTTTACTTTTTCCTCACTCAAGACCAAACTCCTTTCTTTTCCCCACCCTTTCCTTTCCTGTCTTTCTTTTCCCCTTCTTGTCTCTCTCCTGCTTTTTTCTTCCTTTTCCATAGTTCGTTCTTCTTTTCTTTCTTCCTCTCTCCTCCCTCATTTCCTCTTTCTTTCTTTCTTTCCCCCTTCCTTCCTTCCTTCCTTCCGCCTTCTCTTCCTTCCCAGAGTCCTGAGTGTGCCTTTTGCAGAGCCAGGTCTGAAGTGTCCCCTCATTCTGCCTCTATGGGAATCCTTTCCTCATCGTATGTACGTACAGACTCACATTTAGTTGAATTCAGTCTTAAAATCTATTATATATATTCTATGGCTCTCACTGAAATAAATTTCCAAATATTTTGCTTTCATGGCTCTCTGAGTCAAAAAGGTTCTCGAACCCTGCTCTAATACAGAATCTCCTACTCTTACCTGTCCAACATGGTGCTAGACACCTAGAATACTAACAAGGACTCAAAGGGTTAAGGCAATATACTTGTGACTAATTGTGCAAGCCATTTGTTTCCCTAGGAACTTCTGCCACCATAATATCCCACTGTTAGCCCTCTCCAATTGCACATTATTGAGGATACGGCCCAGAAAAGGCGTTGAGCTCTTTGGCGCCAGGACAGGTCTCTTTCTTCGCCTGAGGTTTTGCAACTCGCTTATTAAGTACCTGAAAGATACACAGATGCCGTTAAAAAATACAGGAGGCCGAATTCCCCTTCATTTGCACATGTCTGGGCTCCTTACACCAGCATTTACCTTTGCTTTCCATGAGAGAGAATATTTGCATGTACATCCTGACATATTTTTGAGATTTGACCCAGATTGAAGCACAACATGCCTTTATGCTCCAAGTACACTAGACATGGGCGAACTTCAGCCCTATAGTTGTAGTTCACCTCCATCCAGACCACACGATGAACCCAAACAATGATGGATCTGGACCAAACTTGGCATGCATACCCGATATGCCAAATTTAAATACTGATGAGTTTTGAGGGGAATTGGAATAATAATAATACGTGACACAGTCCTAGACACTTGGGAAGTGTTCAACTTGTGATTTTGTGATCAATATAATAATAATAATAATAATACATGACACAGTCCTAGATACTTGAGAAGTGTTCAACTTGTGATTTTGTAATAAATATAATAATAATAATAACACATGACACAGTCCTAGACACTTGGGAAGTGTTCAACTTGTGATTTTGTGATAAATATATAATAATAATAATAATAATAATAATAATACATGACACAGTCCTAGACACTTGGGAAGTGTTCGACTTTTGATTTTGTGATAAATATATAATAATAATAATAATAATACGTGACACAGTCCTAGACGCTTGGGAAGTGTTGGACTTGTGATTTTGTGATAAATATATAATAATTATAATAATACATGACACAGTCCTAGACGCTTGGGAAGTGTTCGACTTGTGATTTTGTGATCAATATATAATAATTATAATAATAATAATACATGACACAGTCCTAGACGCTTGGGAAGTGTTCGACTTGTGATTTTGTGATCAATATATAATAATTATAATAATAATACATGACACAGTCCTAGACACTTGGGAAGTGTTGGACTTGTGATTTTGTAATATATAATAATAATAATAATAATACATGACACAGTCCTAGACGCTTGGGAAGTGTTCAACTGGTGATTTTGTAATAAATATTATAATAATAATAATAATAATAATACATGAGACAGTCCCAGACACTTGGGAAGTGTTCCACTTATGATTTTGTGATACTAAATCCAGCATATAGATCTCATTTGTTGTGACATACTGTGTTGTTGTTTTTTGTGTCAGTAAAATAATACATGAAATCCCTTACGTTATACTGGAAGTCGAGCAGGACATTCACTGTAAGATGAAGAATTTTCTTTGTGGCAATGAAAGCAACCAACTCCTCTGCCAATTCGGTTTCGTTCATCCTGTGCAACAAGCAAAGCTCCTCCACTATTACAGAAAGAGAGGAAAACAACACATTATTTCCTTATTATTATACTAGCTTTGGGACCCGGCAGTGCCCGGGTTATTTGAGAAAGGCATTGTGTGCCAAGGTTGATCTTTGGTACTTCAAGTCCCATCATCCACGGTCCACCCTCCTCCAACTGCAGTAGAAGATAGAGTGGGTCATGGGGGCTCTGTGTGTCACATTTGGTCTTGATCATTCATTGGATGAGGGTTGCAGCGGTCTTGGAAGGTGAGTGAAGGTACTTCAAGTCCCATCATCTGTGGTCCATCCTCCTTGAAACAGCACCAGCGTGTAGAGTGGGTCAAGGGGCCTCTGTGTGCCTATTTTGGTCTGTATTGGTCATTGGATGAGGGTCGCGTTGTTTTCAGGAAGTGAGTGAAGGTACTGCAAGTCCCATCATCCATGGTCCATCCTCCTTCAAACTGCAGCAGGATGTAGAGTGGGTCATGGGGGCTCTGTGTGCCAAGTTTGGGCCTGGTCTGTGATTTGTAGGGGCTACAATGTTCTGTGGGAAGTGAATCGGGTGAAGGTACTGGAAATCCCATCATATGTGGGCCATCCTGCCAGAAACCGCACCAGGTGGTAAAGTGGGTCATTGGGCCTCTGTGTGCCAGGTTTGGTCCTGATTTGTCATTGGTGTGGGCCACAGTGCTCTAAGGAAGTGAATTAAAGTACTGTAAGTCCTATCATCCAATTCAGGCCCTAAACAACATCCCATGATCTGAGGCCTAGTCAGGAAAATCAAGTTGAGGAAGCCTTGCTGTCAATTCAGGCCCTAAACAATATCCCATGACCTGAGGCCTAGTCAGGAAAATCAAGTTGAGGAAGCCTTGCTGTCAATTCAGGCCCTAAACAATATCCCATGACCTGAGGCCTAGTCAGGAAAATCAAGTTGAGGAAGCCTTGCTGTCAATTCAGGCCCTAAACAACATCCCATGAGCTGAGGCCTAGTCCGGAACAACAAGTTGAGGAAGCCTTGCTGTCAATTCAGGCCTTACACAACATAACATGAGCTGAGGCCTAGTCCGGAACAACAAGTTGAGGAAGCCTTGCTGTCAATTCAGGCCTTACACAACATAACATGAGCTGAGGCCTAGTCCGGAAAAACAAGTTGAGGAAGCCTTACTGTCAATTCAGGCCTTACACAACATAACATGAGCTGAGGCCTAGTCCGGAACAACAAGTTGAGGAAGCCTTGCTGTCAATTCAGGCCCTAAACAATATCCCATGACCTGAGGCCTAGTCAGGAAAATCAAGTTGAGGAAGCCTTGCTGTCAATTCAGGCCCTAAACAATATCCCATGACCTGAGGCCTAGTCAGGAAAATCAAGTTGAGGAAGCCTTGCTGTCAATTCAGGCCCTAAACAATATCCCATGACCTGAGGCCTAGTCAGGAAAATCAAGTTGAGGAAGCCTTGCTGTCAATTCAGGCCCTAAACAATATCCCATGACCTGAGGCCTAGTCAGGAAAATCAAGTTGAGGAAGCCTTGCTGTCAATTCAGGCCCTAAACAATATCCCATGACCTGAGGCCTAGTCAGGAAAATCAAGTTGAGGAAGCCTTGCTGTCAATTCAGGCCCTAAACAATATCCCATGACCTGAGGCCTAGTCAGGAAAATCAAGTTGAGGAAGCCTTGCTGTCAATTCAGGCCCTAAACAATATCCCATGACCTGAGGCCTAGTCAGGAAAATCAAGTTGAGGAAGCCTTGCTGTCAATTCAGGCCCTAAACAATATCCCATGACCTGAGGCCTAGTCAGGAAAATCAAGTTGAGGAAGCCTTGCTGTCAATTCAGGCCCTAAACAATATCCCATGACCTGAGGCCTAGTCAGGAAAATCAAGTTGAGGAAGCCTTGCTGTCAATTCAGGCCTTACACAACATCCCATGACCTGAGGCCTAGTCAGGAAAATCAAGTTGAGGAAGCCTTGCTGTCAATTCAGGCCCTAAACAATATCCCATGACCTGAGGCCTAGTCAGGAAAATCAAGTTGAGGAAGCCTTGCTGTCAATTCAGGCCCTAAACAATATCCCATGACCTGAGGCCTAGTCAGGAAAATCAAGTTGAGGAAGCCTTGCTGTCAATTCAGGCCCTAAACAATATCCCATGACCTGAGGCCTAGTCCGGAAAAACAAGTTGAGGAAGCCTTGCTGTCAATTCAGGCCTTACACAACATAACATGAGCTGAGGCCTAGTCCGGAAAATCAAGTTGAGGAAGCCTTGCTGTCAATTCAGGCCCTAAACAATATCCCATGACCTGAGGCCTAGTCAGGAAAATCAAGTTGAGGAAGCCTTGCTGTCAATTCAGGCCCTAAACAATATCCCATGACCTGAGGCCTAGTCAGGAAAATCAAGTTGAGGAAGCCTTGCTGTCAATTCAGGCCCTACACAACATAACATGAGCTGAGGCCTAGTCAGGAAAATCAAGTTGAGGAAGCCTTGCTGTCAATTCAGACCCTAAACAATATCCCATGACCTGAGGCCTAGTCAGGAAAATCAAGTTGAGGAAGCCTTGCTGTCAATTTTGGGCGTGGTCTGTAATTTATAGGGGCTACAGTGTTGTTTAGGAAGTGAATCAGGTGAAGGTACTGCAAATCCCATCATCCGTGGCTCATCCTGCCCTAAACCACACCAGGTTGTGAAATGGGCCATTGGGCCCGTGTGCCAAGTGTGGTCCTGATCCGTCACTGCTGTGGGCCGCAGTGACTGACTGCCTGAGGCCTTTCCTGTTCCCTCTGTGTCACCTTAGAATGTTGGAATGTAGATGGCCAATCAGAGTCCTTTATGCAAATACTCCCTCAGTGGCAACCAATCCCCTCTGTCTGGTGCCTTAGAATGCTGGAGTTCTGAGGCTGGCCAATCAGAGTCCTTTATGCAAATAATCCCACAGTGGCAACCAATCAAAACGCTGCCACATATTCCTCCGCACCTCCGCCCGCAAACACTGACTTTTATTATATACGTAGATAGATGAGTGCAGACTCATATAATGCAGTATATTGGTTTCAAACTGCCTATATCCAATGGGCCATGAGCCAAGAGTGTGATGCAGCAGCTAAAGAGGCCAAGGCGATCCTAGGCTGCATCAATAGGAATATGGGACCCAAAGTGAGCCATGGGCCAACTCTCTTCTGCCTGGGGTCAGGCCTCAGCTGGAATACTGAGCCACAACGGTTAAAGCGGTGTCAAACTGCGTTAACTCGACAGTGTGGATGCAGCCACTTACACTTCCCGGCCAGAGCGCCTTCGTCTTCCCCTTGGGCGACGTCCAGCCCGAAGACCATCAGCTCGGCCACCACGGCCTCCAAAGCTGGGGACTCCATTGCTTCTGGCCGACTTCTTTCCCGCCACCCTTGGAGGAAAGAAGCCACGCCCCTGGGCACCTTATATGGGGAAAGGAGGCGGAGTCGCGCTCCTTGGGAATGGCTACTTGGGCCTTGAATGGGCGTGGCCTAGGGCGAGCCAACGCTCCAATGGGAGGACTTCTATGCAAAGTACGTCTGGTCTTCAACTCAAGTGGGCGTGGCCATGTGAGTGCCAACGCTCCAATGGGAGCACTTCTATGCAAAGTACGTCTGGTCTTCAACTCAAGTGGGCGTGGCCATGTGAGTGCCAACGCTCCAATGGGAGGACTTCTATGCAAAGTATGTCTGGTCTTCCTGGGTTTTTTCCTGACTTCATCTCCCAGAATTCCTGGCCGTTTCTCAGGCTGGCTGGGGTTTCTGGGAGTTGAAGTCCAAACCAGCTGGAGGGCCAGAGTATTGAGAAACACTGCTTGTTATCCACACTGCAGAATTAAAGCAGTTTGACATGACATTAATTGCCACAGGCCAAGTCTATGGAATGCTGGGATTTGTAGTTTGGTGTGGCATTTATCCTTTTTAAAAAAAATAAGGAGTCTACAAATCTATAGAATGCAGCCGTAGTACTTAAAGTGGTCTCAAACTGGTATAATTCTTCAGTGTGGATGATGTCGAGGACTGAATCTGATCCCAGGATCTGATCCCTGATTATATGCTTTGAATCGGATTATATAGCAGTGTAGACTCATATTATTCAACATTTATATGCGCCCCTTGGCCCAGCTGACTCGTGACTTTGGTCTGGAGTGTTATCAGTATGCGGATGACACCCAGCTTCTGCTGAGAATGGACGGCAGGCCGGACTCCGTACCCGATTGTTTCCATCAATGCCTTGAAGCCGTGACTGGTTGGCTGCGCGCCAGCTGGCTGAAGGTGAATCCGTCAAAGACGGAGATCCTGTGGCCCGGTCGCCCTGGGCTGGGTGGGTGCCGGTTGCCTACCCTGGATGGCGAGCAGCTAAGCCCGTCATCTTCGGTTAAGAGCTTGGGTGTTCAGTTGGACTCCCTGCTGACCATGGAGTCCCAGGTCTCCGCGGTCGGCAGGGCGTCCTTCTTTCACCTACGACAGGCTAGGCGACTGGCACCCTACCTGTCCATGAACGACCTGGCGACGGTAATCCAGGCGACGGTCATCTCGAGACTGGACTACTGTAACGCCCTCTACGTTGGCCTTCCCTTGTCGACAATTCGGAAACTCAAGCTAGTGCAGAATGCCGCTGCTCGCTTGCTGACGGGCTCGTCGGTAAGGGAGCATATTACGCCCATCTTTCGGCAGCTGCACTGGCTTCCCATTGAGTACCGAATCGCCTTCAAGGTGTTGGTATTGACCTTTAAGGCCTTACACGGCCTAGGGCCTGCGTACCTGAGGGACCGCCTTACCCCGTATGTACCCCCGAGATCACTGCGGTCAGAAGAACAGAATCTGCTGACGGTACCAACAGTCCGCTCCTGCCATCTATCTGTGACTAGACAGAGAGCCTTTTCCGCAGCAGCTCCAGTGCTGTGGAACTCTCTCCCGGAGAGTGCACGAGCCATTTCCGAGCTAGTACCATTTAGAAGGGCTTGTAAGACTGCCCTCTTTGGCCTGGCCTTTAATTAAGGCATAGAATGATGGTATCCCAAGAACCATATTGTCACCCTGCACCTCGAAATGTGTCAAATTGTGTGTTTTTAATGTGTTTTATTCTTTTATTGTAGGGCCCCATGTCTGCGACATGATGCCCATTTATATTGTTGTACCCGCCCCGAGCCTGTAGGGAGGAGCGGTATACAAGATCGAAGAAATAAATAAATAAATAAATAAATATAATCCAGCTCAAAGCAGATGTGGATTATCTGCTTTGATAATCTGGATTATATGGCAATGCAGAAGGGGTCTAAATCTACACGGCCAGCTAATTTGGGATAATCAGATAATCTATGGATCAGATCCTATAATATAGATAGTGTAAACCTAGCCCAGGCATGGGCAAACTTCAGCCCTCCAGATGTTTTGGACTTCAACTCCCACAATTCCTAGCAATCGATAAACTGACTGGGATTTCTGGGAGTTGAAGTCCAAAACAGTTGGAGAACTGAAGTTTGCTCGTGCCTGATCTAGCCTAAGGGTACGTCTACATCAGGCCTGGGCAAAGTTGGGCCTACCAGGTGTTTTGGACTCCAACTCCCAGCATTCCTAGCAGCCTCAGGCCTGGTCTACATTGAACGGTATGATCTCATCTGCCCTTTCCGTTATCTATTATTACATTATGTTTTGGGATGAAATTATTTGCTGTACACTTTTCTTACTTCATTAACAATTTTAGGTATCTTAATTAGGAAATGTCATATTTTCATTCAGAAGTGAATTGAGAATGCAGTTATAATGTAAAAACACACACAAGGTAAAGGGAAAGGTTCCCCCCCGAAATTAAGTCCAGTTGTGTCCATCTCTGGGGTGTGGTGCACATCTCCATTTCTAAGTCGAAGAGCTGGCGTTGTCCGTAGACACCTCCGAGATCACGTGACTGCATGGAGCACTGTTCCTTTCCCGCCGGAGCGGTACCTATTGATCTACTCACATTTGCATGTTTTCAAACTGCTAGGTTAGCAGAAACTGGGGCTGAGAGTGGAAGCTCACGTCACAAAACTTTCAAAACTTCAACTTACTGGAGGTGCCTGGCATGCTCTCTAGTACGCGGCAGAGGGCATTTGCTGTGGCCGCGCCAACCTTGTGGAACACCCTCCCTGAGGAGATACGAGTCACCTGTTGCCGTTCCGCAGAGCCGTTAAGACCTGGCTATTTAGACAGGCATTTGGCCCATAACCAATGCCCGTTATCACCAGCGCCCTGTTACGTCGCCGCCACCGCATTTCTGCTGCCTCATTGCAGTTATTGTTGGGAATGGGATTTTAACTGGGGGGTTTTAAATTGGTTTTATTGTGTTTTATGTGTTTTACTTGCTATTTTAATTCTGTGAACCGCTCTGGGCTCCAGAGAGAGCGGTATATTAAGTTGAACTAATAAATAAATAAATTATTATTATTACATTAATTGGTGATTTTTAAGACAGAACCAATTAGGAACTGCCATTTATAACGAAAATTTGATTTTTTTTTAGAGTTCTGAAATGTTCACCACCAGAACTTTAGTAACACTGTAGAAGCAAAGCACCAGCACCACCTAGTGTTCACCACCAGAACTTTAGTAACACTGTAGAAGCAAAGCACCAGCACCACCTAGTGTTCACCACCAGAACTTTAGCAACACTGTAGAAGCAAAGCACCAGTGCCATCTAGTGTTCACCACCAGAACTTTAGCAACACTGTAGAAGCAAAGCACCAGAGCCATCTAGTGTTCACCACCAGAACTTTAGCAACACTGTAGAAGCAAAGCACCAGCGCCACCTAGTGTTCACCACCAGAACTTTAGCAACACTGTAGAAGCAAAGCACCAGCCCCACCTAGTGTTCACCACCAGAACTTTAGTAACACTGTAGAAGCAAAGCACCAGTGCCATCTAGTGTTCACCACCAGAACTTTAGCAACACTGTGGAAGCAAAGCACCAGTGCCACCTAGTGTTCACCACCAGAACTTTAGCAACACTGTAGAAGCAAAGCACCATCGCCACCTAGTGTTCACCACCAGAACTTTAGAACCATTTAGAACCATGATTGCTCAGGCCTACAAAGGATATTTATCCTTTGAAAAGGAGCTGGCCACTTGGAGTGCCTATGGTGTTGCCGTGAGAAGGTCCTCCATTGTTTATTTATTTCGGATTTATTTCGGATTTCTATGTCGCCGACTCCCGGATTGTGTATGCGGCAGGGCTCTGTGGTCTGTGGTTTGCTCTTCTCCAGGGTCACATGTAACGGACTCCCCTTTGTAGCCCCATTTCTTAAGGTTGGCTCTGCATCTCGTGGTGCCGGAGTGCATTCTATCCAGCGCCTTCCAATTCACCCAGCCTTCTGTGTACTCAGGAAGGAGTTTCCCATCCGGTCTCAGACACTGATTGAGTTTCTGGGTTTTAGCCTGCCACTTTTGGACTTTTGCTTGCTGAGGTGGTCTTGCAAGTATCTCTGTAGATCTTAGGAAGCTGTTTCTTGATTTAAAGCATTCTCAGACACTGATTGAGTTTCTGGGCCTTCCAATTCACCCAGCCTTCTGTACTCAGGAAGCTGTTTCCCATCCGGTTCAGACACTGATTGAGTTTCTGGGTTTTAGCCTGCCACTTTTGGACTTTTGCTTGCTGAGGTGGTCTTGCAAGTATCTCTGTAGATCTTAGGAAGCTGTTTCTTGATTTAAAGCATTGGCTTGCTGGCTGATATCCAAACAGAGGATGGGCCAGAGATGTCAATGCCTTGGTCATTTTGTTACTTGCTGCTACTTCCCAGGGGATGGGAGGTGGTGCAGTGCCAGCTAAACAGTGTAATTTCTCCAGTAGTGTAAGGCGAAGACATGCATCCACTGTTTTAACGTGGTGGGACGTATTCCTAATTGGGCGTTTGTACTTAGCAGGAGAGTAGCAAAGTGCAAGGGCAGATGTCTTCACTGTGTGTGGTTGTGATCCCCAGGTTGTGCCAGTCAGCTTTCGTATGATGTTATTTCTAGCACCCACTTTTGTTTTACATCGAGCAGTGCTTCTTGAAAGTCAGAGCTCAGTCCAGGGTAACTCCCAGGTATTTGGGTGTGCTGCTCCAGTGGGTGTATCCCAGCTCATCCTCAGAGCTCAAGATACTTAACTTAAAAGTTTGGGAGTGATTCTGGATTCATCGCTGAGCCTGGAACCCCAGGGCGCGGTGGTGGCCAGAGGAGCTTTTGCACAACTAAGTCTTGTGCGCCAGCTGCGCCCGTTCCTTGGGAAGTCTGACTTGGCCACGGTAGTCCACACTCTGGTTACATCTCGTATAGATTACTGCAATGCGCTCTACGTGGGGCTGCCTTTGAAGACTGTTCGGAGACTCCAACTGGTACAACGGTTGGCAGCCGGACAGGGGCGGTCTAAGGTAATATGAAATGGTAGGCGAACATTATTTTGGTGCCCTCCCCCCCCCAAACATTATTTTGCCCCCCCCCATGTAAAACAAATATACAATTATAATATCTCAATACCATTAGTAGTATTATATTGTATCAATGTACTGAATATACAATATATTATAGCATACTCATACTATATTATATCATAATTATATTATACTACATTACAATATAATTATATTATAATATATTGACATTATAATACAATATAACATTCTATTATATTATTATTATAAAATAATAAATAAAATTATTTATTTCAATAAAATTATCCTCTACTAAATATTTTCATGACTCCTATAAAACTCAAATAACCCAAAATAAAGTAAAATAAAATATTATATATTACTATTTTGTACAATACCACTATACTGCAATATTGTTTGTAATATTACATGTAATATAAAATATATAATTATACTATTGTTATATTGTATTTTTATTATATTGTTTGACAATATTAAGCAGAACTGTATAATAATCAACAAGAAATGCAATGTAAATGCATCAAAATCAGAATCTATTACCTACCACCCGTCTTATAATCCATAGGAGTCTCCCATAAGGCCAAAATTAGGATCCCAATGTAAATGTAAATAGAAAAACAGCCAAAATGTTCAAATGAGGTCGAATACAGGCAGTGAGGCCTGGGCAAACTTGGGCCCTCCTCTAGGTGTTTTGGACTCCAACTCCCACAACTCCTCATAGCCTCAGGCCCTCAGGTCTAGACAGAAATAGTGCCGAAGAAAGGAAGGAGGGAGAGAAGAGATCGCAGAGGAGGAGGAGGAGGAAAGCCCTTCATTCATTCCTTCACTTACACTTCCTTCACTGATTCTTTTCTCCTTCCCTGCAAACGCGGGGCGGAGACAAAAGGAGGGGAAGCACTCCCCTACCTGCCCGATAGGGAGTGCTTTGCTTACAGGCTTCTGCGCAAGGGAGCTACTGGGCATGCGCGGAGGTTTTCGTGGATGTGCAGTTGCTCCTGCGCTCAACTTCAGCTCTGGAGCAACTGCACCTGCGCGAAAACTTCCACGCATGCCCAGAAGTGGCGTCGGAGCACACAAGGCCGGGGCCCAAAAGCAGGCAGTTGCGGTGCTGCCTGAGAAACATCAGCAGGGCCAGGATGGCGCCCCATGCGGCCAGGATGGCGCCCCCTTCCCAGATGGCGCCCTAGGCGGCCGCCTACTTGGCCTACCTTGTAGGACCGCCCCTGCAGCCGGATTACAAACGAGGGCGACATACAGGGAACATACCACCCCCCTGTTATGTCAGCTCCACTGGCTGCCGGTACATCTCCAAGCCCAATTCAAAGTGCCAGTTCTGACCTTAAAGCTCTAAATGGTTCTGGCCCAGCTTACTTGTCCGAATGCACCCATCCCTACATCCCACCTTGAAATCTAAGATCATCAGGGGAGGCCCTGCTCTCACTCCTGTCTACAGCTCAAATGGCAGGGACGAGGGACAGGGCCTTCTAGGCGGTGGCTCCCCGCCTATGGAACACACTCCCAACCGAGATATGATCAATCTCTTCCCTCCTTTCTTTCCGAAATAAAGGCGTGGCTGTGAGACCAGGCGTTTGGTCAATAAATGCAATCAGCACCTTAAGGGATGAACTGGATTGGCGTGAAGACGGATGAGGCTGGTTTTAATGTTTAATGATGACTTCTGTAGTTTTAATTATGTTGTTTTTATCATGTTATGTTAATGCTGTGATGTTACTGTATTGTTGAAATAGCCTCTTAATGGAGTTGATTGTAAGCCGCCCTGAGTCCCTCTTCTGGGGTTGAGAAGGGCGGGTTAGAAATATGGTAAGTAAATAAATAAATACACACATTTTAGATGGATTAGGAATCAGCTGGTTTTCCCTGTGATAGGCAGTAAGAGCGCTTAACACTTCAGAGAGCTTCTGTTCAGCCATTTCAAATCTCCCTGCTTGAGCAGTGATAGCATGATCATCAGCATAGATCAGTGTTTCCCAACCTTTTTTGAGCTGCGGCACACTTTTTTACATTTGCAAAATCCTGGGGCATACAACTGTAGTCGAGCCAGGAAGCCCCAAATCCAGGAGATCTAACTGCAGAGAGTCCCCAGTATTCCTCTTGGCCCATGGCCCAAGTTGCACCAGTACCAAGCCTTTTTTCCTTTTCTGCCTCACCTGGTCCCATACACCGCTACATCAACCTTGTCCCTCCCAGGAAACCCAGCCACCATTACCTCCCATCTCCACATCTACAACACTTCATACAGCACATAGTATGGAAGACATTTTGGCCACACGTTACAAAACAATAAATAAACACTCTGCCATTTCTCCCATCGTTTCCTCTTCTCTCTTCCTCTCTCCCTATCCTTTCTCCGGCCTGGGGGAAGCATATCCCAGCTCAAAAACGACAGCTTTTGGGGCAGTTCGGCCCAAAGAGATCTCTTCAGGGGGGTGGGTGATGGGCAGAGATTGATGCCAAAAAGAAGATCTAGTTCTCCCAAGTACTGTGCCTCTATTTGCCTTTTTCTGATTGTTTTCCTTCTCCTGGACTGCTCCTGACGCTTCTCCCTGGCTGATTGAGCCAAGAAGCCTCGCTATTCATCATGGACCCTCCCTGCCCTGGGAAAGATAGTTTCATCAAGGACCCTGAAGCGAACTCAAGATTCCTTCCTGGCTGGAAGCAGCCAGAGAGCCAAAAAGTACATCTATGGGCTTTTGAGGGGTTTTGAACCTGCAGCCCAAGCCTTTGCAGGCTGGGATATGTAGTTCGCCCAAGGACACGGATCATAGACTCATTTCTGTACCCCTGTATCCCTGTACATACAGTGTGGCTTCATATGTTTTCCCTTTGACTCTTTGTAACACTTCCCCCACCCCATCCCACCTTTGTTAGTTAAGAAAGAAGGATTGCTTTGGAATGTTTACTTTGTTGCTGAGAGGAAATGTTGCCAAGCCCTTTCCACACCTCTTTGTTGACCACCATTTCATATTGCATGCGTTGCCCGGTCAGAATCTTGTTATGGAAATTGAACTCTTGTTTCAACTCCACGTCTGACCGGATCCGGAGGCAGTTTCGCCGGTCTGAGTCGTCAAGCTTAACTTGCCTTTGGAAATTGGACAAAAGATGATTGAATTGCATAACGAATGACACATCTGGCCTCGGAACCCAGGTGTGCTTCACAATATAACTTTTTGCCACCCAGGATCCAAATGAATTATCTTCGTTGGATCTCTTCCTTTTCTTCTCCTTCTTCCTCATTCACATATGAGGGGAAGCACATAGACTCAGTAATCGCATCATCAAAAACAATAGCAAAATCCGGATTCTGTTGCCTTGGGCTATCACCTGGCCAAAGGCCTCTTTATCCTCTTTCATAATCCTTTCCTGATGACAGCTTCACCTAAGCCTTCCTTCCTGGAACTCCATATATGGCCACAGACCTCTGATTGGCCGAAGCCGGCAAGTGGGAGCGAGCGCTGATAGGCTCCCTGGAACTGACCGGCCTCCCACCCATCAGCTGGCCTCAACGTTCCAACCAATCACCAGCAGAGCCGGCCAGGAGGAAGTGGGCGGGAAATTCAATTGTTTTGACAGTTCTGTAACCTTTAAAAGCCAATGTTTTCAATGTATAAGCATGCGTTCTTTGCGGGAATCAGGGAATTGCGGTTTGCATCCTCTCAGCTGAGCAGAATAAACAATTTCATGGCATCTACCTTGCAGTATTGGTGAGCATAATTGGATCTACGGGAGGCGGGTAGGTTACGAGGACCTAGTTGCTCAGGGCTTGCCAGGTTAACTGAACCCTCGCGGCCTCTGTCCCGCAGTCGGTCTGCGGGACTTGTCCGGTTGTTCGGCGACCGGCCTGGGGGATAGTTCGACAACACAACCAACCAAAATGACACAAAATGACACTCTAACACAGTAATACATATAGTTAATATGTTTTTAAAATGTATTTATACACTCAGTGTGAAACCTGGACCTGTTTCGATGAACACAACATAGATATCCTGGCAGGAATGGCAGAAAGACACAGACTTCCCACACAGAACTCCCATAACCAAGAGAAAATGCTATAAGAGTTTGGTGGGCATTGACCTTGAGTTTTGGAGTTGTAGTTCACCTATATCCAGAGAGCACTGTGGACTCAAACAATGTTGAATCAGAACCAAACTTGGCATGAATACTCAATATGCCCAAATATGAACACAGATGGAGTTCGGGGGAAATAGACCTTGACATTTGGGAGTTGTAGTTCCTGGGATTTATAGGTCCCCTACAATCAAAGAGCATTCTGAATCCCACCAATGATAGAACTTGGCCAAACTTCTCACACAGAACCCTCAGGAGGCAAGGGGAGGTCTCTACTTGGGGAAAGGAAGGTGGGCCTTCCCAATGCACGAAGAGGGAGAGACCAACTAGACAATGGGTGGGGAGGGGGGTGTTTGTAATTTTGTGCCTTTATCGAGGTAGGTTTCTTAGGGTTTTTATACTTCAACACTCTAGACTCTCCCCCCCCCCCCCTTCCTGGAGGTTCCAATTTCCCACGGCACACCTGATGATCGCTCCCGGCACACTAGTGTGTCCCAGCACACTGGTTGGGCAACACTGGCATAGATGAAACTCGCTGTCCCTCATGGCAGTGGCTAATCATTTGTCATTAACTTACTTCGTTAAGGATTTTAGGTGTCTTAATTAGAAGTGTCTTATTTTCTGTACAATTATTTTAATGCCCCGGGAATGTGGAGCAGCTGGCTAAGTGTCAGCTGCATAAGATCTCTCTGACCAGTAGGTCATGAGTTCGAGCCCTGCCCGGGTCGAGGTAGGTGCTCGACCTTTAAGCACAGCCTGCTGTCAACCTTTGCAGCCCGAAAGACAGTTGCATCTGTCAAGTAGGAGATAAAGGTACCACATTAAGTGGGGAGGCAAATTTTGACTGAATTATGAGGCCATTAGAGAACTCCGGGAACGCTGAGGAATGCGGAAGGAACAACAAGGGACGCTGGGAACGCTGAGAGGTGAGGAGTGCGTTAGCTCCCCCTGGTGGCCAGAGTTTGCCTCTGTTCGTCTATATGTTGTATGTAGAAACGACAGGGATTGTCTGCTAAGTATGTGTACCTGTAATCCGCTCTGAGTCCCCTTCGGGGTGAGGCGAGCGGAATATAAATAAAGTAAATAAATAAATAATATCATTGCACAGGAACTCTCAAGCATCCAGCAAGAAAAAAAACCAAGAAACAATACTTTTAAAAAGCGTATGTCATTTAAAAAAAAACCAAAAAAAGGATTCAATCTTTTCATTTTTTTGTCGTAGCAACTTTATTTATTTACTTACTTTGGCAATAAAATATGTCTTTTTTTAAAACTACAATATAAAACAGAGAAAAACAATCGAAAGGAAGGAGATAAAACAGTAGTACCCAGGATGAGAATGTAAAAAAATGAATCTCAACAATGGATCCTCCAAAGAGAGTTTATAGGATTCAAGCAAGAACTTTCCGCCTCAAGACAAAAAGCGCCTCGTTTTGGCATCCTAAAAGCATCCTAAAAGCAACCCAAAGACCCCCAAAGGGTAACTGTTTATCCCATGACATGCTTTTCGGCTCAATCAGAAGAGGACACAAGCACTAATATGCTTCTGGAAAAAAAATAAAGTGTATATTGATATATATTTGCACGCACACGTATACAGGAAATGACACACTTGTTTGTATTCGCACCATTGACTTTTAGGGTAGTAAGGATAAGATAAGAGTCTAGATCGGGCTTGGGCAAACTTAGGTCCTCCAGGTGTTTTGGACTCCAACTCCCACAATTCCTAACAGCCGGTAGGCTGTTAGGAATTGTGGGAGTTGGAGTCCAAAACACCTGGAGGTCCCAAGTTTGCTCATGCTTTCTCTAGATGATTCCTTTCCCAGTTGATCTCTAGTTAAGATGGGAAGTATATAGCTCAAAGTTTGCGGTTACAAATAAGAGGTTTGTAAAAGCACAGGACAATAGAGGAATTTCCTGTAATATGGCAAAGCGTGGGAAAGTGTTTCAAGGGTCTAAGTTGGCATGGAATAGTTTAAGAGAGCGCCATTTGGGGGATATATATATATTAGGCCTGGGCAATTATGCTTCTAAATGTTTCTAAAGTACTTACAAAACTAAAGTTCTGGTGGTGAACACTAGATGGCGGTGGTGCTTTGCTTCTACAGTGTTGCTAAAGTTCTGGTGGTGAACACTAGGTGGCGCTGGTGCTTTGCTTCTACAGTGTTACTAAAGTTCTAGTGGTGAATACTAGATGGCGGTGGTGCTTTGCTTCTACAGTGTTGCTAAAGTTCTAGTGGTGAACTCTAGGTGGCGCTGGTGCTTTGCTTCTACAGTGTTACTAAAGTTCTAGTGGTGAACTCTAGGTGGCGCTGGTGCTTTGCTTCTACAGTGTTGCTAAAGTTCTGGTGGTGAACTCTAGGTGGCGCTGGTGCTTTGCTTCTACAGTGTTGCTAAAGTTCTGGTGGTGAACTCTAGGTGGCGCTGGTGCTTACAGTGTTGCTCTTCTAGTGGTGCTAAAGTTCTGGTGGTGAACACTAGTTCTAGTGGTGAACTCTAGGTGGCGCTGGTGCTTTGCTTCTACAGTGTTGCTAAAGTTCTGGTGGTGAACATTTCAGAACTCTAACAAAACTTTCAAAATTTTGTTATAATTGGCGGTTCCTAATTGGTTCTGTCTTAAAAATCGCCAATAATGAACTAATGATGAAGTTTTGAAAGTTTTGTTAGAGTTCTAAAATGTTCACCACCAGAACTTTAGCAACACTGTAGAAGCAAAGCACCAGCGCCACCTAGTGTTCACCACCTGAACTTTAGCAACACTGTAGAAGCAAAGCACCAGCGCCACCTAGTGTTCACCACCCGAACTTTAGCAACACTGTAGAAGCAAAGCACCAGCGCCACCTAGTGTTCACCACCAGAACTTTAGTTTTGTAAGTACTTTAGAAGCATGATTGCACAGGCCTATATATAATATATTCACCTCTTTTATATTTATATATCCACCTCTTCACCTTTAATAGCACAGAGACGAAAGCAAGCTCATTTCATGCTTAAGGGCAGGAGAAAGCCTCAAATCAAAATCCAAATTGATGATCGGTTGGAAAGAGATCTTCCGAAATATGATGTTATCTTCGGTCCCGTTTTCATGGCACAAGATGGATAAAGATGGTGTTGCGTGGTTCCTTGGCGTCAGAGAGCGAGAAGCGGCTCCGTGAAGCGGGGTGCCGGACCCACAAGAGGCTCCCGAGGTCACGCGTGTCCAGGCACAGGTGGTGGGTGTTGCAAAGGCAATGTGTGCGGCGTGCGTTTGCGTGTAAGCGAGGGCCCTCCCTCCTTTGCGGGAAGAAGTGGCAGCAAAACAAGAGCAAAAGTCAAAGGCGACAAGCCATCCCATTGTGACGCAAGGCACTTGCAGGTACAAAAAATAATAAGATAAGGTGTCCAAAGAGAAGGAAGGCCAGGCAGCCATGCGGGGTTGGCTTTCAGGCAAACATGGTTAGCTGTATCCACTGGAAGAGAGAAAAAGGAGGAAAGACACATCCATTACAGAATTTTAACAATGTTTAATTATGTTTTAATGTTTATATATCTGGAGATTTAAAATCATACTGAAGTGCTGCTTTGAGTCTCCATGTGGAGAGAAAAAGTAAGGTAATAATAATAATAATAATAATGGGTTGATGTGAGTTTTCTGATGTGTATGGCCATGTTTCAGAAGCATTCTCTCCTGACATTTCACCCACATCTATGGCAGCCATCCTTAGAGGTTGAGAGGTCTATTGGATACGAGGGTGGGTCAATAAGTCTGTGACTTTTTGAATTTCCCGCCTCTTAACTGAAAGGGCAACACTGCTCCTGTCAACAGGCACCTGTCAGTTGACTCCTGTCAAAATTTGAACAAGCTGCGTCATTTAGTTTGTGTTTGACAGCCATTGATAGCAGATTTAGGAGAAAATTGAATTTCGTGTGCTTTGAGGAAAAAATGGAAAAAGTGAATTTTGTGTGCTCATTAAGCATTATTTTTGTGGACTCTAAAAACCATCAATTTTCAAAACCAAGGCTAAGCTGGATAAATACTATGTTGGGGATGTCTTCTGCACCATCAATTTCAATGGTAAAAAGTTGTTTACTGAATTTCATTGAGGCCGTACAAGCACGGAAGATGCCGAACGTTCTGGGCGCCCAGTTGAGATCTCTACACCCGAAACAATTGAAAAAAATCATGATATGGGGTTGGCCGATTGAAAGTGTGAGAGATTGTGGAAGCCATAGGATTGTCTGAGGAGCTTAACCTCCTTTTTTTGGAACCACGTGGCTCAGTGGGTATGAGAAAGCTTCCCGGAGGAGAAGATGGGTGTGCCCGCAAGGCCTTGAAGACTTGCTCTTTAGGAAGGCGTTTCGACTCACAAACTGTGTGCCAATCGTATTGACAATTTCGCTGAGGGGAGTGTTTTTGCTTTGATGTTTTGTTTCAACTGTTTAATCTGTTTTATTACTCACGGTGTTTATGCTTCTTCTGTAAACCGCTCTGAGAGTGAGCGTGGATCCACCACAACATAAACCAGAGATAAATAAACAGCAGTGGGTATGAGAAACAGTGGGTTTCTCGGACCACAGTGAATCGTGTGACAAAAGAAGGCCAGTGTTTGGGTTTGTCAAGCCAATAAAGTCATGAGCGCACGGAGTGAATCGGCGCCAAAGAAGGCCAAGGTTTTCAGCCAATAAAGTCATGCACGCGGTATAATCCACATTGACTACCTTCAAAAGGGTAAAACAATCAATGGCGAATATTATGCCAACTTATTAGGTGTATTTAATTAGAATTTAGGGGGGAAATGACCACATTTGGCCAAGAAAAAAGTTCTTTTGCACCAGGACAATGCAAGGGTGCACACACATGCAGTTGCCGTGGCAACAATCCATGAATCGGGATACGAATTGCTCCCTCATCTGCCCTATTCTCCGGATTTAGCCCCCGAGTGACTATTTCTTGTTTCCAAACCTGAAGAAATGGCTCGGCGGAAAGAGATTTGACTCCAACGACGACATCATCTTACAAACAAATACCTATTTTGATGACCTCCACATATCTTATTTTTTGGAAGGGATAAAAAAGATTGGAGCAACGTTGGACAAAGTGTATAGAGCTCAAAGGAGACGACGTTGACAAATAAAATGATTTTTTTATCCAAAAACATGTGTTTCATGCAAAAAGTCACTGACTTATTGACCCGCCCTCGTATATCTGTGGAATGTCTAGGGTGGGAGAAAGAGCTCTTGTCTTTTGGAGGCAAATGTGAGTCTTGCAATTGGCCAGCTTGCTTAGCAATGAATGGCCTTGCAGCTTCAAAGCATGGCTGCTTCATGCTTGGGGGAATCCTTTGTTAGGAAGTATTTGCTGGCCCTGATTGTTTCCTGTCTAAAGCCCACTTGCCTAGTTTCCAACAGACCTCACGACCTCTGAGGATGCCTGACATACTCACAGCAACCCAGATATTATTATTTATTATTTACAGTATTTTTACCCTGCCCTTCTCAACCCCTGAGGGGAGACTCAGAGCGGCTAACAAGGCAGCAATTAGATGCCGGAACAATAGACAATATAAAACCTTAAATACAAGCAAAGTTAAAAACAACAACAGTTAAACAAGTTATCAACAATCCATTAAATTAAAATAATATTCTGTCTTTATCCAGTCAGCACCCAATCAATAACGGTAAGCCATATTCTCATATTGAATTCTGTTTTAATGTTTATATATCTGTAGATTTTAAACCACCCCAGCATTATTTCCAGTATATTCCCCAACAAGGTGCTATGACTCCAAGGAGATTACCTTAGCCAGGTCAAAGGTGACGATTCCATCTTTGTCAGAGTCCAGGGCCTGGAAAAACCCTGAAAAAGAAAATAATAACAACAATAATAATAATGAGTTTTGTATTTCGCTCCCAACTGATAGACCCTTGAGATTGGAGTGAAAAAAATAAAATAAAATAAGATACAGAAAATTTGAACCTGGCTTATTGACCTGACAAATAATCTAATTGGTTTGATAGAAATTCAAGGCAGCTTCCTACTTTCCCGACTCATTCAGATAATACATATAACCAAGGAACCAAGGTTGCTTTCCCAGAGTTTCCAGTGAACCATATTGGGAAATGTGGTTCCCGAAGAGAACTCAGGACGGCTCACACAACACATATACAGCAAACATCCAATGCCTTTATACACTGACAAGACAGACAACTGTACATATAGACTTTTCCCATCTTCGGCATCTTGGAGGCTGTGTTCAGTTCCGACCACAGGTGGCGGTGTTGCTCCACTTTCCCTGCCGAAGAGCTTTGTTCATAAACTCCCTCCTTGATTGAATTACCAGCATTTTAATGGCATTTCCTGATGGGTGCTTTTAAATACCTCCCTGCTTTAAGCGGTACCTATCTATCTACTCACATTGCTGTTTTCGAAATTGCTAAGTAGGCAGAAGTTGAGCTAAAGGGCAGGAGCTCACCCTGACCCTGTCTTCTAACTGCCAACCTGCAGCTGGTGGTTAACATGCTGTGCTAAAGAAGTCCGGTCCACAAATTGGTGGTGTGAAATACCAAATTCTTCTTTTTGCATTATATAATAATAATAATAATAGCAACTTTATGCATAACCTCTCCCTGAAGGGACTGAATAATAATAATAATAATAATAATATAGTCATAACCCATCCTCTCTCCCTGAAGGGACTCATCATCATCATCATCAATAGTAATAATAATAATAATAATATTTCCCGCTTCCTCAATTTCAAAGGAGACTCAAAGCAGCTTTTACTGCTGGTAGTGGGGATCAGAACATTTGCTGAACTCATCCATATTGAGATCTGCCAAAGGGATGCGATCAGTCTTCTGTTCACCCATTTCCCCCCTTCCTCCCCCTCCCCCCAAATGAAATAGCACTTACGGAACATGGTTTCAAGTCGCACTAAACAGCAGACAAAGTTGTCGAAGTCAATCGCCAAGTCGGGCTCAGCATAGCGGGTGATGATCAACTCATAGAGCTTCTTGTTCAGTTTGAAACCTGCCAAGATATTTCTTGTCATTCACTCATCACACCATCAATCGAGTTGGATCAAAAGCAGAATATTTTTTTATTTATTTGTTTATCGTTCACTTTTATTTACCGCTCCTCCCTGCAGGCTTGGGGCGGTTTACATAAAACGGCAGATTAAAAACAGATAAAACACTCTGTTATATAAGGCACAAGGCATGGTCGGAGTTATCCGGGGAAACTTAGATTGAAGGCCTGCTTAAAAGGGTCGTCTTGCAGGCCCTCCGAGTTTCTTGAGCTTGGGCTAACGCCGTGATAGCCCAACCGTCATCTGGTAACGCATTCCACCGCGTCGGTGCCACCACGGAGAAGGCTCGTTGTCTTGTCACAGAGAGGCGACAGGAACAAACTGATGGAATCATCAGAAGGTTTTGTTCTTCTGAACGCAGAGATCTTGGGGGAACGTATGGGGTGAGGCGGTCTCTCAGATACACTGGCCCTAGACCATACAAGGCCTTAAAGGTCAAAACCAGCACCTTGAAGACATTGGCACCTTGAAGACTCTATTGGCAGCCAGGACAATTGCTGTAGGATTGGTGTAATGTGCTCTCTCGCCGATGCTCCCACCAGCAGTCGAGTGGCAGCATTTTGCACCAGCTTGAGTATCCAGGTTGTCGACAAAAGAAGGCCAATGTAGAGGGCGTTACAGTAGTCTAACCTCGAGATGACCGTTGCCTGGATCACCATGGCTAGGTCATTCCTGGACAGGTAAGGAGCCAGTCGCCTAGCCTGTCGAAGATGGAGAAATGCTGCTCTGCTAACCGTGGAGATTTGCATCTCCATCCAGGGGCGGTCCATCCATGTAAGGAACCTACGAGGCCGCGTGGGCGCCATCATGGATGGGCGCCGCCACACCGGCCGCACCGGGCGCCATCATGGATGGCCGCCGAAGCGGAACTCCCTGCTGCAGGCAGCAGCAGGGATTGGTGCTGGCCGCACCGCTGAAGCGGAACTCCCTGCTGCTGCCTGCAGCAGCTTCTGAGCATGCGCGGACATTCTCGCGCATGCCCAGAACTGCCGGAGCTGAACTTCAGCTCCGGCAGTTCTGGGAATGTGCGAAAATGTCCGCGCATGCTCAGAAGCTGCTGCAGGCAGCAGCAGGGATCGGCACTGGCCGTGCCGCCGAAGCGGAACAGCAGGGATCGGCGCTGGCCGCCCGCCCTGCACCGCCCGCCGCCTCGCGGCGCCGCGGGTGGAGGCGTGCTCGGGAGCCAGTGCTGCCCACGCCGCGCCTCCGCAGCCAGCCGCGGGACGCCAGTGCGCATGTGCGAACTGAACGCCGGCACGCATGTCACCGGGGGGGGGGGGGGTGCCAAAATAATCTTTGCTTACCATGATGGGAGAGGTAAGACCGCCCCTGATAGCAGAGGGTCTAATTGAACCCACAGGCTTTTTACCAAAGACAACGGGCTTAACCACTCGCCATCCAGGGTAGGCAACTGGCACTCGCCCATACCAGGACGACCCAGCCATAGGATCTCCGTCTTCGATGGATTCACCTTCAACCGGCTGGAATGCAGCCATCCAGTCATGGCTTCAAGGCATTGATGGAAACAATCGGGTACAGTGTCCGGCCTGCCATCCATTCTCAGCACCAGCTGGGTGTCATCAGCGTACTGATGGCACTCCAGGCCAAAATCGCGGACCAGTCGGGCAAACGGACGCATATAGATGTTAAACAATAAAGGGGAAAGGATAGCTCCCTGGGGAACCCCACAACTTAATGGGAGTCTCCCAGAAGCTGCCCCCCTTCTCCACGCATTGTCCCCGGTCTTGGAGAAAGGAGGCCACCCATTTAAGGGCAGTCACCTCACCTGCAGATTCCAGGGCCATCCGCATCTCATAGGCACTCATGGTTCCTGACTTGTCCAAATCGAATTTCCTAAAGATCACCTTGAAATCAGGAGGGGAAAATATTTAAATAAGACGCTAACAACAACAACAACAACAACAAACAGAAACCAAATGGATGAGCTCAAGACATCACATGATGAAGAGGTGCCCATTCCCCCCCACCAATTATGGTACTCTGCCTTCTTTTATGTATAAGAGGATGGAACGGAGGAAACATACCAAATAGCTTCTGATTTTGGTCCAAAGGATGTTGAACTCCACCAACCCGAGTTTTCCATTTCCATCTCTCTGAGCGAGGAGGCAGCGGTTAAGGAAACATTCATACACAGATATCACACTTTCCTATCCTAACATCACTCCATTTACCTGAATGTAAACACTGGTTGCATCTGAGCGTGGCATACATACCTATAGTTCAGTAGCTAATCTTCTCTATTTATATATTGCTCTCTTGTGGCTGTATATGAATTCTGCATATATACATACCTAAAGGCCAGCAGCTAATCCTTTCTATCTATATACTGCCCTCTTGTGGCTGTATATGAATATTGCATATATACATACCTAACGGTCAGCAGCTAATCCTTTCTATCTATATACTTCCCTCTTGTGGCTGTATATGAATTCTGCATATATACATACTTATAGGCCAGTAGACAATCCTTTCTATCTATATATTGCTCTCTTGTGGCTGTATAATGAATCCCACATACATACATACCTAAAGATCAGCAGCTAATCCTTTCTATCTATATACTTCCCTCTTGTGGCTGTATATGAATTCTGCATATATACATACTTATAGGCCAGTAGACAATCCTTTCTATCTATATATTGCTCTCTTGTGGCTGTATAATGAATCCCACTGTA